>JAJGRW010000735.1:72877-241609 GCA_025461045.1 Carex parvula
ATGTAAACGCTTGATAGGCCTAGTTCATGTACAACTACTATGGATCAATAAAAAGCATGCTCCCTTGGAGCTTTACTGAAAATTGTTTGCTTTTTTTCTTTTTGCTTGTTCTTCTTGCTTGATGTCTCTCTTTGATCTTAGTCGTTCCTTTCTATGTTATAATAAGAAAGGCTGATGCTTTGGCTTTGATATGTGAGTCAAGCATGAAGCCGTTTAAGGAGAATAAAGTCTTTCATGTAGCAATCAATGCTACAGTGAATAAGTAAAAACAAAAAAAAAAACAAAAATGTAGTTGCTGCCTTGTTTCTTTGTTCATTTTGCTTCCTTTGTTGGGAGCTTACAAAATAACAAAAAATGAGAGAGTTACATGATATTTAGGTTCATCTTATGATGAATAAATATATGTAACTTAATGACCAATAAGTGTGCCTTTGTCTTTACTGTTTTTAATAAAAATATTAAATGAAAAAAAAAAAGAAGTTTGTGTTGATTCCTTTAGTTAATAGGATCTGTCCTCATTCGAATATCTTAGCACATAACATAAATATATATTTTGAAATAAAAGTTGCAAGCTTTTGACATTTCCTCTTTTGATGTTTTTAAATCAACTTTTTAATTCTTTTAAAGTGATTAAGTACCAAAAATATGAGAGTTGAGCTAGCTAGCTTCCTCTCATATTGGAGCTATTTGATTATTTTGATGAAGAATTAAAAAGAAATTAAAAGTGACAATAAAAAAATGCACAAAGGGGTTGAAAAGGTCAAGCTAGCTAGCTTCCTCTCACTCTCTTAAATGATCCAAGGGCCCATGATTCATATATTGAGATTTGACCTTTCATGCATACAAGTGTACTAGATTACACCTTTTGAAGGATTAAATTGATATATATGAATATGGTGAAAGATAGAGTCTAGATGCAAATAGACAGCAATTACTATGGCAGTATGTCATTGTATTCTTATTCCTATGACATCTTAATGATTTTGTCCTATAATCAAATGAAAAGAGCACATAATACACAAATTTTGATGAAACCAGGGGTCTCCCTGTAAAATGTCAAGTTCTGACATTTTTGATGAATTAAAAACATTGAAAGATGATTCTTTGGAGCTTTGATCTTCTCCCTTTCTCTTTACTGGTACAAAACAGTAGCCTCCAAGCCAATAAAAGGGTTCTGACCTCAACCAGTCAGTGCAGCATGTATTGATACCTCTGTACCAGTCTTTGGTACCATACCAAACTCAAGTCCAGCAGCCAAGCATGGTTTAGAGGCTGCTGGCACAGTGGCACACCTCAACAGGCCAAAATTGACCTCTGTCAACAAACTGAACTGCACAAAGCATAGTGAAACTCAAAATGAAAAACAAATCACACAGTCAAATAAAGGACTCCAAACACATAAATTTGACACAAATTTCATACTAATTGGATTTTATTTCGATTTTATATGAATTTTTGAAGTTCAGTTCCAAAAACAGCAAAAAAAATCAGCATTTAAGCAAAGAGAGCTGCTGCTGGTAAATAGACTGTACTGACTGACTGGAAAATCAAATCAAAGAACAAACATCATGATTAAATAGAAACTTCAAAATACACACAAATGGACATAATTTCATATTCTTCTGATTTCATTCGAGATTATGAATTTCTGAAGTTCATCAATCAAAACAAGAAAATCCAGCAAATAAAAGAGCAAATTTCCCCTAATGCCCTTCAGTGTAAATAATGACTTTAAAAATAGAAATAAAATTCCAAAAAATCATGAAACTTGCTATAATTACAGCTCACTTGATATATTATGGATATATAATAAATAATGTGTGATTATCAACAAATTGATAAAAAAAAACGTAGACTTGAAGATAACATACCAGGAAGCTTGCACTATATCAAACCTCAATATTGAACTACAAGCTAATTAAGTCTCTTGACTTCAAACATACCCCAAATACCTGAAAGGATCGAACCCAGGCTCTGATTGTATCCCTGGCCTGTACCACACCCTCAGAACCAAATCGGTACCACATCAAAGAAATTCGGATTTCAGCATGACCAATATTCAAGTAAATGTAAAATTGATGCTCCTATCACCTTCTGAGGAATGATACGATGTCAAGTGACCGATTAATCGAAGAAAGTCACAACTAATTTGAAAGAATCAAGTTTAAAAATCAGAATCGAGCGCTACAGTTGGGCTCTACAGTGAAACGCCGCCCTCGGTGGCCGGAGGTGACCGACGACATGATCACTGTATTCTCAACTCTCAAGTGATGCCAACCATGCTCCTCTTGGGCATTGCCGTGACCGGAGCATGACCGGAGCTCGAAAAAAAAACCAATCCCGGCAAGTCTTTGTTCATATCAGGAGTCGCACCAATTTCAAGGCAATTCGAATCGTCTGATCTCTGCGTCAAAAGGAGGTTCAGCGAAAATGATAATCTCAAAGCAATCCGAAAGTCCATATTCAAACATTAAAGCCCAACGGTTACGCCCTCTGGGACCCGCATGTCAGCATCCTTGATTTAAGATAGAAATGTTCTAACCAAATCTCAAGTTAAAATGAGAGCAATACGAATGTCGAAGGCCTAGGCCTAAATCTCAAGAGTCTAACATAATTCAATGATCTGAGTACATCTCAAAGCCATATATTAATAAATCAAAATCTTTTACAAATAGGTCCCTGAAGAGAATCAAGCTTTACAAATAAGCCCTTTTCAGTCCTTTTTGGCCATAACTTTTTCATCCTAAGCCCAAATTGACTCAAACCACCTCCAAATGAACTCAAATTGAATCTCCATGTTTCTAAACCAAAATTAAATATGTCCAAGCATCAGCCAAATCCTGAAATGACCAAAATACCCTTTTCTTCAAATTAAATGATTTTATAACAAAAATGTAAATAGACATGCCATAAATTAAATACAAATAAATATTGTACATACACTCTTCAGATGTCCAAATTCCCACTTCTGAAATGCAATAAACTTATTTTAATATAAAGTCACATACGTACACAGTCCAAACATATAGAAAATCAAATCAAAACCAAAGTCAATACATGAGTTCCCCTTTTAGCCCCTTTATTCAATTCACAACATGGCCTCAAATCCTGGAATGAACGAGGTATTCAGTATGGCTTGGAAGGGTCATCTGATGTAATTAACAGCGGAGGCTTGCGCCCGCTGGGAGTTAAACGTCCCACAATCATTAAACTCTCTCGATGGGCTGATTATGATTCGTAGGTCTGTCGAGGGTGAACCGGAAGGAATAGCAGAAAGAAAGAAATGAATGTTTCAAGTTCGATGTTCTTTAACCAATCGAGAGCATTGAACTATGAGACATTCAAATACACATGCACACACCTTCCATACCAGCTGTGCAACTTTCTGCGCCCTACAAGTTCATATTTCTGGTACTCTGTCTTTTAATATGTTTTCATGCTTGGAATTAGAACACAATACATCAACTGCTGAGGTCAATTTCTACTTTTACAAAACAATTACAACTGTCATACTAATGCTAATGGAAATATCTACATTTAATGGGTCCGAAAATCACCAAAACTGTAATTCTAGAACTGCGTCAGTTTGGGGCTGTTTGTAATTGGGTGCAGTTTGAAATTGTACATTACTAAACTGCATTTCTTGCTAAATACACCCATTGACAGATTTTAAACAAACTTACAACTAAAAATTCATTTGGGTCAGTGTGTACAAGACTACAATCCTTCACATGGCAAACAACATCACTAATGTAATTTTTATCAATTTTTACAACATGTACAGCCAATTGAAGCAATACACTCCTCTTTTTTTATAGAAGAAGTTTAGGTACCGTGAAGATGAAGATCCCCTCCATTGTCGGAATGTTATGTATGCCATAGCAGCAAAAAGATACACCGAAGGAGCTGCACGAGGCCAGGGGACAGTTGCTTCAAAAAATTTGGCAATAACAAACAGGCATGAAGAACATGCATCCCACATTGGTGCCTTGACCATAACAATTGGCACGGCCTTTGTGATATCTTTGCCACAGAGGAGTGGCAAGGACTGAGTAAAACAAACAAGGTTAACCGCACAAAGACTGGACCCAAAATCTCCCACCATGGGGGATCAGCAAGTGCACATCAGCACCTGGAAAAACTGGTATGCTTCATTATCACCTTTGCAAATTAAAACTATTTGTAATTAAGGACACAATAGTTGATCATGTTCCCCGTGTTTTTCCCTTTTCATGTGTAGACAGAATTAAATAATGGAAAACAGCCACCAATGAGGGCACTTTTCATCCATCTTCATTGTGCTAAAGAAAATGGCAAATCACCAATTGTTGCCCAAATGGAAGCTGCTGCCGCTGCGGCCGCTGTCACCGCTGCCGCCGCTGCGGTGGAGTCTGGACCAGCAGATCTCAATGAGGCTAATGGGGTAATTGATCCAAGTACAACCGAGGCTAACACACAGCTTGAAGCTTTGGATATTGCCTCCTTGCATTTTACAAATGAACAAACACAATCAGTCTATGTAAGTGGTAATCTGTACATATATTTGCTGAAATGTCATACCTTAGTACATTATTTTAAGTAAACACGTTACTTCCCTGGTAATATGTTTACGGTGGTAAATGTTGTTGTCTCTAGTCAAAATTCCATTGTATGGCTGCTCATGGTAACCCACATCCAAATAGACTTAATAACTTGCATATATACAATCACTATCAAACCTCAACTGCAACGCCTCAAATGACATAAATTTGGCAATCTATTATATCAATATTGCATGACCAAAAAAGGTACCACAGTCAGGTATGTGATGTTCAATGTAAACCATTAAGCATAGCATTAGTTACCGACAAAAAACACAACTGGAAAAAGAAAGAAAGAATAATTAGAAGAAATGCAAAAGGGAGGTAGCTCACCACTCATGTGCACACTATGAATTATCAGAACATAGTAGCTATTTTAACTGAATTTAACAATATTACATATTTCTCGTATGTTGCAAATTATAGCAAAAAGTAAACAACATGATTGCTGATGAGGCCAATTCCAGCATGGATGAGAGCTCCATGTTCTTGTCAGCTGTAGGCGGAGCAAGCCATGGCCGGGTGCGAGGATTTGGAAGTATGCTTGACGATAAGGTGCAAAAAGCAAACAAACAAACCAGGCCCAACCACACACCTTGTTCTGTTTCGGGCCTGACAAACGCTGGAGAGGAGACAATCTTATCTCGGGTTGAATTACAAAAGCTCTTGGCTGACAGTGATCGTCGTCAAGCCGAGGAAAGGGCCGAGCGGAAAAGAGAACTAGCACAATATGACTTCTACATCAAAAAATTATTTTCCATGATGGGGTCACAAGTGCCCACTGAACAGGTAATTATGACAAATTTTATGACTAATTTATGGATTTGAATTTAGGTTGCTGTGTTGCCAGATTCTAATATGACACTTTGGTTATAAGTTGCTTGTTAAAAGCATCATATCATCTATGTGATACCTGTGTTGTGTAGCACATTAAGAAAGGTTTGTGTGGCGCTTCTACATTAGCCATATTCATTACTTGTACAATTGTGTGCTGCTGCTACATTTGAAAATATTATTACTTCTTAGCCATAGTGATTACAAAATTCATCAATCTAGTAAGGTTTGATTGGTGCTTCTACATTAGCCATATATATTAATTGAAAATTGTTAAATAGAAATTCAGAAATTAAGTCACCCCCCCAAGTTATTGACATAGTTGCACAACAGTAATGTGTTGCCTTTGCTACTGAGATGTAGTGGCTTAGTGGCATTCTATACTAAATAAATATTTTGTTGTTCAACTTAGTCTCAAGTACACAATTTAACTACATTTACTTAAGAATTCATGTTGTAACTGTTATAAATCATATCGTACTTTTGTCATTTCCAAATTATAAGACACGTGCTCATATTTTCAATGCTTAGGGTCACGGTTCCACCTCTCAACCATCTCATGAACGAGCTTCACACACTCAGCCGGGCATCTCCCAGGTAAAGAGTTTTAAAAGGGGATCATTAATTACAGACAGGAAAAATTAATTGAGGGAGGGGGATTATAAATAAGAAAAGGTGAATTATAACCACATTGAGGGTTTATCTTGCTGTTGTTGTTATTTGTGATTCCAATTAAATAGAAGTTCAGTCCAATAACTTACTATTGAACTGATATAAAATAACATGTTCTTTCCATATTATGTACTTAGGGTCTGCCATGTCTTACACCAGAAAATCAGGGAGGGTCTTTCACTGCACTATTAAATCAACCTGGAAACGATGAACTTGCCACAGATGGAGCTGAGATGAACCAATGGTTCGGTCAGTCTAGCTTCAACGTGAACCCGCCAATCTAGAGTGCAAATGTGTGCATGTTAGGACTTATATATAGTTCTAACAATTGATCAGCATAGCTAGGTACTACAATGTATATTTTGGTTAACATATGGGGGTATATTTTGGTTAACATATGCGGGTATATTTTGGTATATTTACAGGGGTATATTCTGGTATATTTACAAGTGCATTACAGAGATGTTTTTGTAATGTGTTTTGCACATATTTTGGTACTATAATGTATGATGACTGTGTAACCGCTAATTATATGCTTTCGATCAAATTAGATATCAATGTGTTTGTGTTTGTTTGGTGAGGGTGAGAAATGGGGAATATGGAACAGTACCGGGTTGGTACAGGGAGGACAGCAGAATAGAGTCAAACTGATAAAACACCAGTTAATACTGCATTCCCATGGGTCCATCCACCGAAATAACATTCCATGGAAATATGCACCCATGGAATAAGTCAAGTGGGTCCCACGTGTCCTTGGAAATAACAAGATGGGTCCCACTTTGGATGCCCTTGGAAATAACCTGATCTACCCTTGGAAATACTCAGTGGGTCCCAGGTTCGCTACCATTGGAAAAAACTCGGTGGGCCCCACCATAATCTCCTTGGAAATACACAAGTGGGGCCCACCACATTCATCCTTGGAAATAGTCAAGTGGGGCCCACCACATTCATCCATGGAAATAGTCAAGTGGGGCCCACCACATTCATCCTTGGAAATAGTCAGGTGGGGCCCACCTGTGTCATCCTTGGAAATACTCAGTGGGTCCCAGGTTGGCCAACCCTTGGAGATAATCAAGTGGGGCCCACCTCATTCATCCTTGGAAATACTCAAGTGGGCCCCGTTCACAATCCCTTGGAAATAATCCTGACAGGGGAAGGTGTGAAACTATTTCCATGCGTACTTTTTCCAACGGCCATCGCATGGAAAAGGATTTAAAAACTATTTCCAACGGGTAGCGCTTGGAAATAACAGTTTTTTTGCGTTTTTCCATGGAGGCTTGTTGCGACGGTAGTATTTCCAACGGCGGCCGTTGGAAATGACGTTTTTTGGGCTTGTTCCAACGGGTAGCCGTTGGAACAAGCCATTTTAGGACCGTTGGTATAAACGGAGATTCTAGTAGTGTCATGTTGAGCGGTTCGGATTGACAATTTAGGCATTGAAAACCAAGATATCAAATATGAGGCATGATGAGGTATGAAAAACATGAGGTATTGGAACCCTTCTCTTTTTATAAACCGCTCAATATATTAAAGAAATATTCAATACATAGTCAATCACATCATCATATGAATTATTTTTCGATTATTTTTTTCAAACAGCTCAATATATATGTTAATATGTATATCACATTTGAGGCTATTATTTTTCAATTTTTAAAATTCAGATGATCAATCTAAATGGTTCAATAAAAATGATTTGTTGACCCCCACTCTTTAATTAGAATCCAAGCACTTGAGAGTAGGTCGGATGCCCATCGGACCTACTTTGGTTCGATGGGTTTAATCGCTGTCGATTTTATTCATGCAAATGCTTTAAAATTCGTGCTTCTGTTTCAATTTTCGTGTGCACAAATCTTAAATTAGTTCGGACGGTCATCATGCTCGTTGAACCTAAAAATAGGTCCGATGGGTATCGGACCTACTCCGTTCTCGAATCCGAGGGATACAGATTCCACTCTTTATTAGTAATATATCATCAGTAATGTTTTTCTACCAGAAAAGACTAGTCAAGTCAGATCCGAGTTCCTCCGTTTCCTCCTGTACCGGCTGCTCTCACAGGTGCAGTACACCCAGTCATTGTACAGCTCGTATACCAAAAGAACCAAACATATATGAATCATCTCATCAATTACCAAACAAACCAACCAAAAAATAAATCAAAGTCAGAAGTAAACCACAATATTTGCAAGTGAAAATCGCAGTAAATTTTAATGAGTCATATCAGCAATCAACCTGCAAGTGAAAGAATCCGGATTCACAAATTATAACAATTGTCGTTTTATATATAGAATTCTGTAACTTTTACTCAAATTTTTTTGAGGCAGAGTCCAGTCTTTTCAATCCGCTACGTTAACCGGTTTGAAATTACAGTTTACTTAATTACCATCAAGGCATCAACCCAGTACAGAAACGGGTTTTCTATTAAGATTTCATGTATATTTGATTAGGGCTGGCAAAAAAATAATTCGAAGCTTGTGGCTTGTTCGAAATTGATTCAGAAAAAGCTTATAATTAGCTCGCTTGATTCTGGCGACTTATTATTAGAGAATTCAAGTTCGACTCAACTCAACTTGTTGTAAGAAGAAAAAACTATTTTTCGACTCTTTCACTATCCATCTTCGTGTTCACCATGAGAAGATGAAGCTTGTTGCAAGAAAAAAATAAAATTCTTTTCCGACTCGTGGTCTATATGTAGCTTACAACACTAAATCGATGAAAATCTTTAGTTTAGCTATATGTGTCTCACCGCACGAACAAGCTGGCTTGGCTCGGCTCGAATTGTTCTGGCATGAGCCGAGTTCAAACTTTGCCTTGACTTGATAGCTACAGACAGGCTTTAAATCTAAAGGCCGGTTAAGCAATTACAAGCAATATCTTAAAACTGAGCTACTTGGGCCATATAAACTCTCTCTCCTGCCTGTTAATTATACCTTCTTGTATTTCAGTAATAAAAAAAATACAATTACAGCCCAGAGAAAGCTTCTCAACATAATTTGTTCTAAAAAAAATGGAGAATCAGTAGCAACTAGCAACCTCAAAGAAATATATCATAACATCATAACCAAGGCTACAAGTACAAGTAACAAGAAGAGCTACTGATAACTACTACATTCGGAAAACAACCATAATGCATGAGCATGAGTTAAAGGACACGCAATAATTATTTAATTTCTTGAGAAAATAATAATAATTAATTAAGAATTAAACCCATTAGCTTTAATTGACCACCCTACAGTTCTTCCTAATCTCGCCTTGAGACCCGGTAAGTGGACTAATATCTCCCATCTTGATCATGGCTGCAGCAAAATCAGACTTAAATTGAACCGGGTTCGTGCTGTAAGTCTGAACTTGTGAGTCGGTCGAGCCGTTATTGTACAGCTCTTGATCGGAATGCAAAAGGCCTTTCTTGTTTATTAGGTTCTTGTAGTAGTTGCTGTCAAAGATATACTGTGTTTGGAGATCCAACGGTGCCAAGTTGTCATCGCCCGAGCCAGACGTAAGTGGGCAGTTGGATTGAGTTGACTGTGCGAAGGAGCTGTCTATGTTGGTGTCGTTGTATATGTGGGACCTGAAGCTGGTGCACCTTGCAAATCCAATTGTATGGGCCCCTGTTGTCATGATAATAAGTATACTTAGTTTATATGCAGGAGCGGATTCAGGATTTTCGTCAGGGGGGCAAAAAAATATCAAATCGGGTTTAAATAGCTAATCGGATTTAAATCCATTAACTAATTAGGTACTCGATAAAAAAATAATGCTTTAACTTATACTTTCCAATGCTTTGAATTGTAATTTCGGATACTCTAACTTATAATTTTAATTATCAATCAAAATTCAACAAATTTATTTCAATTTTAATCCTAAATTTAATCCGAATTACAAATCAAACATCCAGAGGGGGCAAAAAATATTTCAGGAGGGGCAAAGTCGATCAGGACCGATAGATTTCTACTAAAACTCAAAATTCAGGGGGGGGCATATTTGAAAATTTAAGCATATTTGAAAATAGGATGGACTAAAATGAGGCATTATGTTTTAAATTTAAGCATATTTTTATAAATTTTATATTCGGAAATATTGTTTTAGAGTCATATTTGAAAAATATTTTCGACAAGGGCCACCAATATTGCAAATTATTTGGAAAATCAGGCATATTGTTTTAAATTTCGTATGTTTAGAAATATAGTTTTAGAGACTTTTAAAATACTCACCACTTAATTTGTTGAATACTACAAACTTGCCAGATTTCAGAAAATGATTTTTATTTTTCTATTGTAAAAAACTGTATGTGTTTGTACCAGAAAGTGTGACCATATCAGTTGTGGTGAGGCCCTGAGCAGAGAATTTCGAGGTAAGATCATTGAGGTTCATCGAGGGTGCAGGGATGTTGTTATTAGCACCAGACAGGCTCGCTGTCAAAGCATCTCTTCTCCCTAATTTCACATTCCAGCTGGGCCCACCTAGCTTCAAGTTGGAAGTTTTTACCAGTATTTAATTATACTGTAAAATATAAAATCTACAGAAGTAATAATTAACACATGGGTGCTTAATTTCCGAAAGATCAATTTCAATCTAAATTTTTAACTGTGCAAAAGATGTTCGACGCCTTGTCATTGCTTAAAAGTTAGAGAAGATCAATATCTTGAATGGCAAAAAGAGAGAGGGGAATTTAAGGATTTATATTATTTGAATGCAGAATATTTGTTTATATTATAAGTTTATAACCATCTCTGATCATGCTTTTCTTCACAGTTCTGCTTTGCTATATCTGTCTCATTAATTTTCAAATTTGAATCATTATTTTAATGTGCTTCATACTTACTATGACCACAGAGTCTCGTGCGGCAATGGCAAGAATGTCGGCACATGAGACGATGCCTGGGCAAGCTGTCTCAACTGCAGTCTTTATATCATCTATCACATTGAATCCCCTCGCCGAATTCTTATTAGGAGTCGCATTCTTCTCTCCCGTAAAGTTGGCTGTGTCATCTAGTAGCAATGATCCGTCGCATCCCTATACAAAAACACCCAAACTTAATTATGAATGTACAAGAAACTGTCGTAACTGGTTCATACAGTGAAGTAATTATATTATATCTATGACTAGTATGTACATTAACAAAGCAGTCATGGAAGAAGAGGCGAAGAACGGAGGCTCCCATCCGTTTTTCTTTCAATATAGCTGACTGTACTACGGGTTTCACAGTCGAGAAGATATTTGGGCATGAGGAAGTGTAGTAGTTTGTTGAGAGTTGCGCAGCTGCGCACCCGATAAATAGAAAAAGGGCTAGAGGGGAAAATGTCAAATTTGAGGTTGAAGCCATTGCTTAGCTCCAAAGAATGGTCTTGTTTAGAAATTGACTTGTTGTAGTATGAGATCACACATGATGCTTGGAGGCTTATATAAAGGTGCCCTTCATGCCATTTCGGTTGAAAAGACCCAAATTTCGGCAATATGTTCCTGTTTAGACACAAATAGAACGAGCAGAAAATGTATACCGTCACTATTTTTCTTTGGCGATGTCTCTGTTTTCTCCTTTTGAAAAAGAGAAATTGCAGAAGAGGCATGTACAACTGTTATATTAATCCCTACATTATTTGAAATTTTCAAAAAAGAAGTACACTGGATAAAAAAATAAAAATAAACAAGACCTGGAAGAGGAAGTACGTAACTGATAGATTTCTTGTAGGGTTCCGGGTAGGTTATTTGTGCAACAATTCAATTTGATTCATGATTTGTTTACTATCCGAAAACCATAATCCATGTATAAAACTAATTTCAAGATTAATATAGAATTTACCACTAGACGCGCAGCGGATATCTTCGTCTAGTCGTAGAAGTAGTCACCCTTCTCTGTTCCTTCTTACTATCAGATGTACGCACCAGCGATAGTAGTTGCGTCTCTATCAGTATCCACACGAACAAGTTGACAAACTTCCGTCAGTTGATATACTAGCACTACACAGACAGCCCCATTGAAACTCTCTTTATTTCTCTTTTTCGATCTGGTGGATATCTGTTTTAAATTGAACAGTAGCGAATTTGATCTGATGTACTCATATATATAAGCAGAGGTCAGTTCGCACTTATTCATTTGCGCCACTTGGTTGCACCTATTGGCTGCATCTATCCAGATCATTAAAGAGAACAGCAGAATTTCGGCCCATATTGTATTAAGTCCAATATGGTTTAATCCATATTCAATTTCATAATTAACTATTAATTATGGCCCAAAATATTATGGCCTGTAGGACACTTCTAACATTTCTCTGAATGAATTGCACGCAATTACAAATAAGTAACATTTGGGAATAAATTATAGTTTGCAAGAGAATAAAGGTATTTGCAATTTCCAATAATTCAGGGTATCTATTGTAAATCTCTCTTTGTAATAGTATATATGTACACTGAAATTATGGCCAGAAGTCTTTAATGTTTTGGTTTTTCATGGAATTAATAAAAACCTTTTCATGCATGGTCTGATTGGGGAATCAGAGGAAAATGATGTGAATTCACATTGATCCGTTTGAAAAGTATTAGAATATTAGTGCACTGTAGATAAGAAAAGAAATAAAGCGCGTTAAGCAATTGAAGTTTTGTCAAAAGCAGCTAGAATAAATGCCCACAGAGCTTAATGGGCTAGTCAAAAATTAGTAGAGAGGGAATGATAACTTTTATGTTTCAACAAACTTTGGTCCATTCAGGTAATAAATAGATTGACTTTACATAAACGGGAGTAAGTACGTAGGGGAGCAGATGGACAGGGACAAGTATCCTCTCCATTACTGTAAAAGATTCCTTTCACTTTACGGCTTCAGATTAACTCTCAGACGCTTTGAGATTCGGGCTAGCGCAGGGGCAGTATTATTGGATAAGGTTCTGTTGCTATTTTTTTTTAGAGAAAACAGCATCCTGCTTTTCCAATCTCAACCATTCAAAATTTTTCATTTACGTATCTCGATAAAAGAATTTTTTCATGCACATATCTCAACGATTTTGAATGGTTGAGATAGGAAAAGCAGGACTATGCTTTTCTCTGAGAAAAGCAACGGAGTCCGTTCCAGTATTATTGGGCTTTGAGATTCGTGCCAAGTTAAAATGAACGGTCTACATCCGACATTTGTAAAAGATTCCCTATTACAGTACCGGGGAGGATGTGAATTCGCAAATGGACAGGGACAAGTATCATCTCCATTACTGTAAAAGATTCCTTTCACTTTACGGTTTGAGATTAACTCTCAGCCGCTTTGAGATTCGCACTGACAGAGGGGCCAGTATTATTGGGCTTTGAGATTCGTGCCAAGTTAAAAAGAACGGTCCAGATCAAGTAATTGTAAAAGATTCTCTATTACGGTACCGGAGAAGATCTGAATTCAATGGAAAGTAGGGATAATGCAATTTATGACTTTTAAATTTTAACACATGTTATCAAAATTAGTACATCTAATCTAACGGTTATAGGATTGCCATTAAAGATTTTCGCGCATTTTATTGTAGAATTTTAAAAGTTCTAATTAATATGTATGCATGTGCCTGAATTTCTTATCGAAGAGACGCAAGTTCAATTTTCAATAATAACATCTAAAAAGATACTATATGTACCAGAGTCCTTTAATTAAAGTGTCTACGAAATCTGTAGGGGCTAAAAAAATAAGTATATTGTCATTCAAGTTTGAATTATTAGCAATTAATAACTGAGTTGGAAATCAGAATACGAACATTTTAATTTATGAGTATTAAAATTCGAAAAACTAGACTCGCACCCTTCTAAAACAAATAATAACAAATAAATGTTGTTAAGATCGACTATTAATTTGCACTTTGAAAACAGAGATATGAGTTCATCGCACGAGCTGCTCCGTATATATATATATATATATATATTATCATTGCCTCATTCTTGGTTAAATTGGTTATTATCATATTGATTATATTTAAACCATGTATAATTAGAAGATTTGCAATTTACAAAATCATTGGTTAGTTTCAACTTGTAGTCGGTAAAAGCCTCTGTTAATAGGGTCACCGTTTGTCTTTCGGCTACTTTCTAGAAGGCGGTCGAGATTGAGTCCAATTGAATCTCAAATTCTACTTGTTTTGTGCAGCTTTTCTGGTCAAAAGTGATGCAACTTAACCACTTGAAAGGCACATGTACTGTTAGAAAGTTGTTACCAGTACTTACCAGCTGAATTAATTCAGCAGCGTAGACTATAGCTGTCAACTCGTGATATGCTTTATTTGAAGAGGTCCTTGCAAGAAGTACAAATTTTAATATAGCAGTTTTGGCACAAACTTGTTAAAAACTTAAAATCTCTACCACTTTACTCTCCATCTAAGGTGCTTGTTTCGTTCCACCATAAATTGTCGAATTCATATCACCTAAAGTACCTCAGATATTAAGTTTGGATCCGAACAGTCCGATTGGTTCCATATAAATATTAAAAACCCCGTAAAATATAACTTAAGTTGAATTGGTCTTGATTTTTATGTTTGGATCCAAACTCAAAATTTGAGTTTACGTCCCGACCCACCGTTGTCTAGGCTCTAGCTAGGACATCTGCCATGTAATAAATAATTTGACAATGTAAAATACAGAAAATGGCACTGTCAAAATTTTGATGAGATTGAGAAACAGTGGCAATTTTGTAAGAAGATGTAAGTGTATTAGGAAGATTGTAATTTCTGTATATTCCACTAATCAAAGTTACATACATATATAACAAAAGACAAATGATAAAATTAGGAAAGTAATGAATACAAATATTCACATAGCTAATTCTAAATCCACACAGTTAATATACCTCCGACTTTCTATCTTTAACACTCCTCCTCAAGTTGGAGCGTATATGTCTAACATGCCCAACTTGTTACATATAGTATTAATTGGGGCTTTGCGAAGAGGCTTGGTTATAATGTCGGCGAGCTGAAGATCTGTCCGAACGTGAATGAGTTGAATACATGGGGGACAAGAGGATGTTCCTATGACAAGATCTCGAATCAGATGACAATCCACCTCAATGTGCTTGGTCTGCTCATGGAAGACCTGATTCTTGGCGATATGCATGGCGGCTTGATTGTCATAGTGTAGCCTCATCAAACCATCATGGCGAACACCTAGCTCGCTGAGAAAACGTTTCGTCCAAACTAGCTCACAGGATGTGTTAGCCATTGCGCGGTATTCTGACTCCGCACTGGATTGAGATATAACTGTCTGCTTCTTACTCTTCCAGGATATAAGGTTACCACCAAAGAAGACACAATATCCAGTAGTGGACCTTCGACTAGTAGGACAACCTGCCCAATCGGCATCAGTGAACGCTGCGATCCTACTATGTCCCTGATCAGAATATACGAGTCCTTTACCTAGAGATCCCTTAAGGTATCTAAGGATCCGAATAGCTGCATCCCAGTGTGTAGTGTGCGGGGCTGACATGAATTGGCTCACTACACTCACTGGATAAGCAATGTCTGGTCGAGTAACTGTTAGATAATTTAGCTTCCCGACCAATCTCTGATATTTCTCAGGATCATGTAAGGGTGCTCCGTCATCAGGCATGAGCTTGGTCTCAGGGACCATCGGTGAGTCAACGGGTTTGTATCCAAGCAACCCGCATTCTAAAAGCATATCAAGAACATACTTTCTTTGACAAATAAGGATCTTACCAGGAGACCGTGATACCTCAATGCCAAGAAAGTACTTGAGTTTACCAAGATCTGTAATCTGGAATTGCTCGCTCAAAAACTTCTTCAATGCCGAGATCCTTTCGACATCATTACCAGTGATCGACATATGCAACTAGGATGATGGTCTTCTCCTTTAAGTGTCTATAAAAGACTGAGTGGTCATTAGTACTCCTGGTCATGCCAAACTGACCAAGTGCTTGGGAGAGACGGCCAAACCAAGCTCGGGGAGATTGTTTCAGACTGTATAGAGACTTTGGCAAACGGCAGACTTTAGAAGCCTCCTCCTAAACAACAAATCCTGGTGGCTGAGTCATATAAACCTCCTCCTCAAGAATGCCATTGAGAAATGCATTCTTGACATCTAATTGGTGCAGCGGCCAGCGGCGAATAGCAGCTAGGGACATGCAGATGCGAACAGATGCCATCTTAGCAACGGGAGAAAATGTCTCATTATAATCAATGCCATAGGACTGAGAGTACCCTTTTGCAACCAAGCGAGCTTTGAGTCGGTGTAGTGATCCATCAGGATGAACCTTGATCGTGAAGACCCACTTGCAACCGACTGCCTTTTTACCAGGAGGGAGAGGACAAAGATCTCATGTTTCATTTTTCTACAAAGCTGACATTTCCTCCTGCATAGCACTAAACCACCCCGGATTGTGCAGAGCCTCTGGCACATTCTTAGGAATAAAGTAACTGTCAAGACTAGTAGTAAAGGCACGGTGATATGTGGATAGGGCTGCGTAGGAATAGAAGCGGTCGAGAGGATATCTGGTACTGGGGCATTTACGTGGGCCTTTACGGAGGGCAATGGGAAGGTCAAGATCGGAGATTTGAGGTGGTAGGATTGGAGCAGGAATATGTGGACTAGGTGTGGTAGGGTTAGGTGCTTGTGTAGGAGATTGTGGGGATTCAGTGGTTGTGTCAGGTTCAACAGGGGATGCACAAGTCTCATGGTCCTGCATAGTCTGAACAGAGTTAGTATTAACAGGGAGATTCTTACCCCTTCGAGTATATACCTGAGTAATAGGAGGCGCAGGAGGTGTCGGTAGCACGCCACTCTCAAGGATTGAAGAAGAGTCGATGTGAACATTAGGATATTTCATAATAGTCATGATAGGTGGAGAATTACTAGATGTAGATAATGGACCAGATTCAGAATTTAAGGAATACGGGACATACTCCATAAAAATAACATCAGATGAAACAAAGTACCTTCTAATAGTGGGGCTATAACATCGATAACCTTTTTGAGTGCTAGAATAGCCTACAAAAATACATCGTAGGGACTTGGGATCAAGTTTCGTACGACCTGATCGATTATCATACACATAACAGACGCAACCAAAGATCTTGGGTGAAACAGGAAATAAAGGTGCAGATGGAAATAGGACATTATAGGGTATTGCACCATCAAGTACAGAGGATGGCATACGGTTTATCAAATAACATGTGGTTAGAACTGCATCGGCCCAGAAACGATGAGGGACATGTCCATGTATCATCATAGTGCGAGCCACCTCAAATATGTGTCTATTCTTTCGTTCAGTCACTCCATTTTGTTGAGGTGTATAAGCACATGATGATTCATGGATGATACCATTATCAGTCATATATTGCACAAATTCATTTGTAAAATATTCTTTGGCATTGTCACTACGAAGAGTTTTAACAGTGGTATCGAACTGAGTTTTCACAAAAAAACAAAAAGTCAAAAATTTTGCAAAAATTTCTTGTCTAGATTTAATAACAAAGATCCAAGTTGCACGAGAGAAATCATCCACAAAAGTAACAAAATATCGAAAATCTGATACAGATGTAACTGGACAAGGACCCCATACATCAGAATGCACTAAAGCAAAGATACTGTTAGACCGATTAATGACTCTAGGTGGATGGGGAGCACGGACATGCTTTCCCTGGATACAGGACTCACAAACTAATTCTGAAATAGACTGAAATTCAGGACGTATCTTCTTCAACACCTGGAGAGATGGATGCCCCAACTGATAATGAACCTCCTTAGCACTACTAGTACTCAGGTATGCCACTCGCTGAGGTGAGCTCTCCATGCAATACATACCTTTGTCCTTATATGCAGTGCCAATCAACTTGTTCGTCCCCAGTTCTTGAAAGATGCATTTAGTTGGGGTGAAGGTAACGGAGCAATATAACTGTTCTGTTATTTTGCTTACAGACATAAGGTTCTCAGGAAAAGAAGGAACATATAAGACATATGATAAGGGCATGTTTTGTGAAATTTGGGTGGATCCAATTCCTTCTATATTGCAGGTAGAGCCATTGGCTATTTGGACAGGTGGTTGTGAGGTAGTGGCAAGGCCTGACAGTATACTTTTGTTACCAGTCATGTGGTCAGTAGCACCTGAATCAACAATCCATGATGATTTTGATGCTATAAAACAGTTAGAAGTCATACCTGGGTGAGCTAAAGTAGCCCTCGGAGTCTGTGGCTGAGAGGTCATGTCGGCACGAGAGAAGCCCAGCTGCTCAAGTCGCTGAACAAGTGTAGCAATTTCATCTGAATTGGTGCATTCGCTGGGTGATTGATTGACAGTGGCCACCTGAGCACGAGGAGGGTGTGGTGAACCTTTTGGGCACTTTGGGCAGTCCCACTTCATGTGACCCCACTCCTTGCAATAGCGACATTGCACATTCTTATTGTTACTAGAATTAGAAGTGCCCTCAGATGCTTTCTTCCTTTCACAAATGACCGACCTGTGCTCTTACCTTTGTAAGAGTTTGCCACTAATGCTGAGTTTCCAGTAATAGGTGACGAACCAATCCCATCAGATGGAAACATCTCCCGCAGAAGATGATAGGTAGCAGACAACGATGGTATAATTGTCTGACCAAGAAGGATCGGTCGTGCTGAGGAGTATCTAGATGACATACCTCCAATAAATATGAGTGTATTCAGCTGCTCCCATACTGTGGCTGAATCCGCACCGAAGGGAAATAAATCACTCATCTCATCAGATAATTTCTTGAATTTGGTGAAGTACTCGGTAAGAGTTGCATCACCCTGTTCACACTTTGCATGTGCCTGAGAAACTGTGTATGCGTGTGCCATGCTGGTTCTTTTAGAATATGTGGATTGGAGATGATCCCATATTTTCTTAGTGGTCTTAAAGGTGTGTACAGTGGACAAAATATCGGGCTCCATCGCATTCCACAGAATCATGCGAATAGAGCTATCCTCAGCTTTCCAGTCTTCAGTAGCTTGTGATTCTTCCGTCAAATATTTTCCCTTTCGAAGTGAATCTAACCCAGTCACAACAAATGTGGACCATTGTTCCCAGTTGGAACTAGAGAGGTTAACAGGAATTTTCAGTTGCTGGATGGATATCGATTGTGGAACCATAGGTGCAATTTGAGTGACAGGTTGTTTATCCATTAAAAAATTCCAGACAAATAAAGAGTGACAGGTTGTTTAGAGAGAAACAAAAGTGGATCCGAACTCTTTCCTTCTCCCGAAGAAAAAGAGAGAGGGCCGAAGAGAGACAGATAGAGGGGTCGGTACCGAGAGAGACTCCTCCTGACGATGGGCGGTGCGGAGCGGAACGAGCGGCGTACACAGGGCTGAGTGGAGGGCGCGCAGCACGGAGCAGAGCGGAGCGGATCGGCGAGCAACACGGGGCGGAGCGAAGGGCAGCACTGAGCGGAGGGCAGCGCTGAGCAGAGTGGCGCACGGAACGGCAGAGCAGAGCCGACTGCCGTGGATCTGACGAAACCCTAGCCGCCTAGGGTACAGAAGCCTGATATGGCTCTGATACCATATAAGTGTGTTAGGAAGATTGTAATTTCTGTATATTCCACTAATCAACGTTACATACATATATAACAAAAGACAAATGATAAAATTAGGAAAGTAATGAATACAAATATTCACACAGCTAATCCTAAATCCACACAGCTAATATACCTCCGACTTTCTATCTTTAACAGAAGACAATACTGTTTTTTTATCAAATTGAAGAAAGAAGGATGTTACAAGATTACGAGCGGAAATTCCAAACCATGATGAGAGAGCAGGCTTACAGGTTAGCTTGCATAATTTAATCTAGATGGCAACACATATCTCGATGTAAGTGGTTAAAGGCTGGTGACAAAAACACCCGCTATTTTCACAAGAGGTAAGTGGGGTGTTTATTTTTTCGCTGGATGTTGATTATTGTGAAAATGTCGTAACGAAAAGATCTTTGAAGATTGCGGTATGCAATACGGAGGCAAAGCTGTGGTTTCAAAATTGTTGAGATGTGTTTTTTCTTTTTATTTGTTGAAATTTGTTGTTTTCATTAAGATGTACTCACTGATAGCTACTATCAGTTTTTTGTAAAAAAAGACAATGCACAAAATAGACCGAACAAATAAAGACGAATATATAATTAGAAGTGGATCATTGTTTCTAAAATAATAATTCAGTTCATTCTGAGAACTATCAAATTAAAGAGAATATCAAGAACTAGTCTTTGGTCTAGTGGCAAAGACACATGGTCTCTATGTGGGAGATAATGGGTTCGAAACCCAAATGAGAAATAGGTGCATTGATGACCTCCGACTTTACTCCAAAAAAAAAAAACAAAAACAAAAAGAGAATACCAATCGTCATCTCACGGGTTTAATTTTAAAAACACCATTTTATCTAATTTTTCAATTTATATTGGGTTTTCGACCCAATTAAATTAAATTGGGTTGAAGTAATAAAATTGGGCTGGATTGTGACACGTTCCATCATAAAAAGGATATATACATGCTGCTCCAAATAGTCAAATACAGTGCACTTACTGCCTATCAAGTCCTTTTTGAAGAACTCACAGTAGGCTGTTGCGCCTTACATGTACAATTTAATTTGAAAATTTCAAAATATGAGGTAAAAAATCAATAAAATAAACAAAATTGAAGTTATAGCAAAAGAAACAGAATATGGGCAATCCTAATTCAGAGTGAAAACCTGCACAAGCCAGTTCCAAAGAGCTCAAAGTTGCAATTCTGGTATTTTAATTACAAAGAACTTAATTTTACATCTTCTCCCCTAAATAATCATCAATTGCATTTGCATCCATGACCTTACCTTCCATCTGCACTCCTCTCTTCTCTACCACCCCCTCCCCCACCTCTCTCTTGTACTTGTACCATCTCGCAATCCAGACAAATACAGCAAAATTCACTACCGAAAGAACTATGAGGAAAGCATAGTAATAGTCTAAACGTGAGTCATTTAGGTTGCTCCCAATCCAGCTCTTACGGCCGCCACTTGTCGTTATTGCGTTGACTGCGGTTACAAGAAGGCTATTTATAAAATTACCGACCCCGACCCCGCTAGTGAAGAATGTTGTTCCGAGGCTCTGCATCCCCTCAGGGGATTGCTCGTAGAAGAACTCGAGCAAACCTATTGCGATGAATACCTCTCCAAGGCCAAGAAGCATATATTGCGGTAGTAGCCAAAAGATGCTCATTGGGACCGTATCTTTGGTATCTTTGATTTCGTACCTGTTGACAATGTTTTTTCTATAAAAATTGTAGTCTGTTAAGTCAACCAGTAGTTCATTGGTCAAATAACTAAAAATACCTTTTGATGACGCCCATCCTTTTGCGTTCCACAAAATATGCCACAGTCATGACGGCGATCATCAAGCAAAAACCAGTGCCAAGTCTCTGTAGAAGTGTGATACCTCTTGGTTTACCAGTACGGCGTCTCATAAACGGTACAAAGATTTTATCATATATAGGGATTGATATCAGTGTTGAGATGACGATGAAGCTGCCGAGCGATGCAGCTGGGACTTGGAAATTATGCCCGAGGAATCGGTCTAGTGTGGTGCCTTGCTTGACAAAAAAGGTATTAAATTGTGCAAAAATGGTTGTTGGCACAAGGGTTGTGAGCCATATTAGAAACATAGCACAAAATAATTTGGTCGCTTCTACTTGAGTTACAGTACAAGGATTTGTGCTCTCTTTTAGCGCTGCCTTATCAAGAAACCTACAAATTAATCAATTTCAAAAGAACTTGTTAGTGCATGTACTGATGACGTAATCTTTATCCGCTGAGTAAAAATTTGCTTATTATCACTATACAACCATTTTCAGAATACAGAAGTGTAAAAATTGTTTTTACTTGCACACATTGCTTCATTGATTATTTCAAAATTGTTTTCTATGTCAAATATTCTTTAATTAATTAATCCAAAAAGGAAACTTCACAATCATTACTATTACAATTCTTGTTCAATATCATCATTGTTATTATTATGAGCATTCTGTATTCTCTGTCAAGCAAATTAACTTGTATATTATGCTAATAAAGCATCCAGTAATGTGTATAGTGTATACTGTGTAGTATGAAAATACTGGTATGTAGTGCACGCAATTGCCAACTTACTTGAAAGAAGAGGAGTGACACAGTTGCCGCTTGGAAGTATTCAAATACTGTTGCGGCTCAAGCTCGTGAAGCACACTTGAATCCAAGACTTTGAGCCGTCGGTACACAAAAGCCATCTTTAGTACTTTAAAAATCTCTTTCATTGGACTCTCTGCTTTCTTCAATTTATGCCGGTAAAAAGGCGTACCCACATAAAACAACACTAACGATAACGCCAACCCTACTGTCGGGATTCCATACCCTAATCCCCATCCAACGTTCTCTTGCACATATACTAGACATAGTGTCGCCATCAGCCCACCAACAAAGGAGCTAAACACCCACCAATTGAAAAATGATGTTTTCAGCTTGCGCTCGTATGGATCAAAGTCATCAAATTGGTCTGCACCAAAAGTGGAAATGTTGGGTTTCGTGCCGCCGGCACCAATGGCCATGATGTAGAGTGATGCATAGAAGAAGGTAATCTCTGATGATGATGCCGGACAGGAGTATCCGCTTCCAGCATTACATTTTGGATGGAATGGCTTGAATTTGACTGCAGCAGTTAGAAGAACCATGCCCTGCAACAAAGGATTAAACAAGAAAAATAATTTTGGTTGTAGGCTTGAATCAGCTGTTTAAATTTTTTTGGAACCAGAGGCTATCACAAGTCACTGAGAACTGCAGGTATTACCAGTCCATCAGTGAAGTAAGAAAAGTTTATTAAGAACTGTCAAGAGTATCATATGTTATGTGGAGAAGCTTGGTTTAAAGAGAATTGTTGTGATATTCTCAAAAATTTGATACATATCTCATCCTGTATAATTGTATACAAGGCCATGAAATTAAGGTACTTTGAAGCAGTATGCCCTTTTATAATATTCATCTTAATATCAATTTTGAGCCTAAAACCCAAGGAGTAGTTTAAAATTTTGTTTTGTTTGCTTTAATTGTCGCATATTTTATGCTAAGAGCGACCTTCATTTCGGCAATTGTGAAAATTGAATTTATTTGCCCACATCAACAGTATTAGCAGCTTTTATTTCGCTCATGCAGCAAAAAATAATTAATTTTTTGAATTGATAATTTTGCATCCTGAAATTAGTACTTACAAAATTTGATGTGACTGAAAGTTAATTGTTAATTTAGCAAGATTATAAATTACTAATTGTTTTGCATACTTGCAATTAAAATTGCAATTATCACATCAGCATTTGTAATTTCTTTGCAAGTAAGGTGGAGATGTTCTAATAAAGTGAGGAAAAAAAGGAACCAAGAAATGATTAAACTAATTAAATTTAAGTTATCAATGACATTACCACACTCCAGAATTATATTAATATAATTGATTAAGACAATACTTCTTATGTGAAAAGTTTTACGTTCTAAAGACAATATTCTCCGTGTAAGAGATGGCATGTTCAAAATCTAGATGGAAAAATCTTTTATGGATTTTGAGCCTTGTGGCTCTTGTTATCTAGTAGGAGAATGGAACTGGAGAACTTCTTGGGCTATATTTGAAACAGGAGAAACAGGAAAATTTTGCTTTTTAGTATAGGCTCTTAGTTTACTTTCTTCAGAGAGAGATGAAAAGGAATGTTGCATTTGCAGTTAGTTAAAAGTAAAGAAACCTAATGTTCTTGCACTAATGAATATCATCCATTCCAACCAAGTCAAAGATCTAGAGATTCTCGCTTTTCCTTTATAAAAGCTATGTTGCATTTGGAATCAGTTCATGATCATAGGTTGGTTCTAAATATATATATGGCTATATTGAACCTGGTTCTCTTCTATCTATTGGCCATATTATATTGAACCTATCAATGTTCCTCTTACACTAATAATGGTGGCAGTTTTTTATTTTTCTATATTTTCTGTCAACATCTTAATTTATTGGTGTTTATCTTAGATTCTTAGAAAAATATATAGCTTCATTGCAACTTGAATTTGCATAAGCTCACAATATGTTGTTGATAGTCCAAGAAAAATTGATTATCACATGTTGAAATTTTTATTTATTTCTTTTGCATGATTTATTCTGAGAGATCATATTTGTAATTTTTTTATCAGATGAAATATGTTTTTTTTTAGTTGGATTAATAAAAATAAACTATATGTCCGTAAATTTCAGTGGCAATGGATGCAATATTGTTAGATTCATAATAGGAATTGATGTAAAAATACTTCCATCTTATCCCTATTATATGAATCAGGGTTCTAAATAGCGCGCTATAGCGTTTTCGGACCACAAAAGCTATGGTGCTATCGGAGCTATAACACGCTATACCAGTGCAATATGACAATAGCGTCGTTTTTTCGACCGTTCCACTATGATGCAATAAACTCTATTTAAACATTTGATATGAATTGACTGTCTTTCTAAAAGGAGTACAAACATTAATGGAGAGAGGTATCAATTGACAATCATTTATTTTTGATAATTTTTTTAATAATATTTCATTTGAAATTCAATGTTATAATCATTATCTTGTTGATGCATTAATTATGTATCATGCCTACAAAAAATAATGACATTTCACGTATATTTTATGGTTCATCAAATAACTTTAATTTTCAATATATGGTCTGAATTTAACAATCTTTTATACAATATCGAACGATATATACTAATATTTTGAAAATTTTGTTAGACTAATTATATTATCACAATAATCATTGTCAAAGTGATTCCAACTCAACATTTATTTCTTCCAACTAGTCCCTTTCTCCTCGTGTAATTAATTTGTTGTATCTCATTTTAATTCACAATGCATTGATTGAAATTGCCATTACATTGTCCGAATCTTTTCTCGTATTCGTAAAAGGTAGAATCTGATTTGTGAAATCAACTGTGCTAAGGAATCTACCATATATACACCCACACTACCTCAGTCGTTTGCTGTATAAGGGAGCGGAGGCGTCCGACGGCATTGGACCCAAATCAGTCCGATGCCTGCTCGGAACCTTCCGATCAGTTCACAATCCGTGCATGCCGCACTGCCGCTTCAATATTAGTGCAATCAAGCACACGCGCATCATGAAACGAATCGGACGGTTCCAAATGTGCATCTGACTGATTTGGGTCCGACGCCTATCCGACGTGCCCTGCTTCCCATATTACATGCAATAATTTTTATATTTAAGCCTTATTAAGTTTAGGTTTTAGTTGCAATTCAAATACAGTTAATTACATAATACTCCCTGTTGAACACTATATTATATTGTTGAAACTTCAAAAAAAAGCCATATATTCCTGCATCTTTTCCAAAAGAATAAAATAAAAGAGAAGGATTACAATATATATGTTTAAAGTAGAAATAGTTGAGTGCCATCATATGATCTTACCAGGAGATAAATGAGAGATGAAATGGTGAAAGTCCAGAACCTGCCAAGGTATGTATCAGCAATATATGCACCGATAATTGGAGTCATCCAGACTGAACCTGACCAGTTATTCACATTTCGTACGGAGGAGAACTGTTTCTTCATGCAATTGTGTCGTCAAATACACCACCAATTTGCAGCAACACCGTAGAACGCCATTCTTTCAAATGCCTCATACCCTGTTTCAATCGAGCAATTATTCCAAAACAAGAGGTTTATGCAAATGTACATAGTACATGCATGCTTGATAATTTAAATTGGATATATTATCGGAAAGGCCAGAAATCTTGTTATTTACCAACTAAGAATCCACAAGCTTTCCATCTCCCAGTTCGGGAAGCAACCACCGGGCGCCCCTGTAGATCGACTGAGCCATCTTGGGTATAACCTCTGTTTTCCATGAGAAATTGATTTGAGATGGCTTAAAAGAAAATTGTTTGATAGGAAGACATGGATGGTTGGGGAAGAGACGAACTAGTTGATGTATATAGACGAGGAGAAGATGAGAGACTTAAAAGAAATTTATGAGAACAACTACCACACTCGAATCCACCGAGTCCTGCCATTAAATAGGCCAAGTGTGACTGTGTGAGTACACTGTTTTTTGAAGTACCTTTTGCCAGAAACAATTACTATCCCCTCCCTTGTCATGTACTTGACACAATTATGGCAGTGAATTAATTGGGGAGTTGGGGTAGGGGTGGTCAAACGGTTCGGTTTTCAACCGAACTGAAAAATTTCAATTTAAATGGTTCGGTTTTTCAGTTTAAATGGATCAGTTCGGTTTACAGTTTTCAAAACCGACTAAACCGAACCGACTGAATTATATTGGTCAAGTATAATTTATATTTTGTTTGGTTCAATCAATGCTTCCTTTCTTTCATTTTATTTAAATATTTTATAACATTTACATATTTTGTATGGAATTGAACAACTTGTGTATGAATATGTGTAATTATCGTTAATAATGACACCAATAGGTTTACTTCGGTTTGTTCGGTTAGGTTCTTAATCAGTTTATAAGTTTAATCGGTTCAGTTCGGTTATTTTTGAAAACCAAAGAAAAGTTTGATTTGGTTATTTTAATTCGGTTTCAACCAAACCGACCGTTTGAACACCCCTAGTTGGGGGCGCTTCGATGTTCAGTGGGAACCATTCGATCGCCATCAAGATTAGTGTGCATTTGATTCCATTAATTGGTTGTTGTGTTGCTAACACTTGGATCTATTGTTATTTGGATATTAATTCCAGACTCTGTTTTTCAATCTAAATAGTAATTGCAAGACCGGGCTTTGTAAAAATGAATAATTTACTAAAATTGAATCCACTGTATCTGGTAGTATATACTATATTAGTCAGCATATCCTTATTATTTAATAGAGCATTTAGTTTTTATTTAACAGAGTGAGCATTGATGAAGTGTATCCATTAAATTAATTGTTGTTTGTTCACTAGTCAAACATATTTGCTTCGGCGTTAATGGTGATCAATTTTATTTCAAAAAATAATAATATCTCAAGGGGTAATTTAAGAAAGAATTAAGCACATTTCCTGCATTAAAAAAGGATGTCATTGAATATGATACGGGCCGGGTAGAGGCATTTTCATGTTCATACCTACCTAAAATTAGTTTTAACCATATTTTACCCTTACTCATTAATGGTAATGGCGAATAAATTAATAGTATATATAATTTAATCTAAATATATAACAAATATATATGAAATACATCATGAACATAATATCACAAAATATCAAAATGAGATAAATAATTTTTGATCTTATTATTTAAAAGATATAAATTATTAATTAAATAAAATAATAAAATATATTTTATAAATTAAATTTGTCATAAATTACTAACTAAAAACTATATAAAATGTAATATAAATTAATCTAATTATAATAATAAAATCATATAGTTATATGTATAAATAAAAAAATATCATATATAATTTTATATTTATCAATTATCTTACAAGGTAACAGGTATGAAATAGTTCTTACCCATATTCTTATCAAATAAGCTACCAAAATAAATTTCTTACTCATATTCATATCCGATAAGCTAACGAAAAAATCATTTTTTTATGGTTAGTGGCTTTAAATACCTACTAACGATAGTTTTGATAAAAAAACGTACTTATACGAGTCAAATGATCCTCATTCCTAGATCTAAACTAATTCGTTCTTATGAATTCAACTAAACTTACACTAATAAACTAATACTACTTATTTACACTTTTAATCACCCTATTACCTTATTCTCCATATCTCCCCACGATCATATCCACTTTCGTCCGATAGCCATCGTGCTCTGACCATCAAATCTGTTCACCGCCGCCCTCCGATTGAGATGGAGGTAGAAATTCTACACTCCGAGTTGCGACGATACCGTACTTTCAGCTCCGATCGGCTCCGCTCGGCTCAGCTCCATCACCTCTCTCTCATTCTCCTTTCCGCTTGAGGAGATAGAGACAAGGGAGATGAGAGAATATTGTTGTATCAGAAGTGAGGTCTAGAAGAGAGAGGGATGGGGGAAGGAGGCGGCTGAGGTAGATTTTGGGTTTGGACCTTTTTTGTAAGCTTTTTAATGAAAAAAAACCTTACTAATACCCCTATCCAACCGACATTTTTCTTAATATCCAAAGTTTAATACAAATTATTAATTATGCCCAAAATTCGACCCAATATCGAAAAATACCCAAGCCGGCCAGAAAATGGACGGCTTACTCCCTCCCTAAGTAGGCCATTTTCTGGCCGGCTTGGTACTTTTTTTTTTTTTTAAACCGCAAAAACTCTATAAAACGGCACCCCTCCCTTCATCCCAAGGCACACAGTCCGAGGCAGCAGCGATTCACTGTTGAGGTAATTTTTTTTTTATTATTATGTTTTATTATATAGAATAATTAATTATATTATTAAAAAAATTAAATATAAATAAAAAACCCAAAACCCTGTACCCTGTACCGAGAACCCAGAACCCAGAACCCTATACCCTAAACCCTAAACCCTAAACCCTAAACCCTAAACCCTACACCCTACACCCTACACCCTACACCCTACACCCTAGACCCTACACCCTAAACCCTAAACCCTAAACCCTAAACCCTATACCCTAAACCCTAAACCCTAAACCCTATACCCTATACCCTATACCCTAAACCCTAAACCCTAAACCCTAAACCCTAAACCCTATACCCTAAACCCTAAACCCTATACCCTATACCCTATACCATATACCCCTAAACCCTAAACCCTAAACCCTAAACCCTAAACCCTATACCCTATACCCTATACCCTAAAGTACGTCCTAATGATGCGATGGAGCCGTCCAATTATGAAAAGATTTTCCAAACCTGTGACGGAGGATACCGGTTTGATATCATGACAACAAACGGCTCCGAGTCGCTCAACAATGTCTTCCGAACGAGTCGTAGATTGCCTGTTTGTGCCATAGTGGAGGATACGTTCTATACGTGCAACATATGGTTTGTTGAGCGGCGTCAGCGAGCAATGGAATTACAAGACAAGGGACAGGTTCTTTCTGACCGGGTTTTGCAAAAGATCAAAAAACGTTGGGGAAAGCTTCAAAAATGCGATTGGTGAGTTACACGCAGGGCCAAGGTCAGTACCAAGTTTCATCCCCAAATGAGTACGTTTCTTGCACCCTTAGCGACATGGGCAACATGGAACCCACTCACAAGGAGTTCATGTATATTGTGACACGCGGTCCCGACAGACAAATGGAATGCACTTGCAGAGGTATCCAATTAACTTATATTCCGTGCGCTCATGTCTTAGCTGTTTGCCGTGACCGAAACTGGCAAGAGGACGACTTTGTTGCAGACTGGTATAAAACGAACTATCTTGTGAGTACTTGGAACCATGTGTTCATTCCAATTGGCAATATGGGAGACTGGCCTCCTAATCCTGGAGACAGAATCCTTCCGAGTAGTGGTTGGATTAGGAGGGGAGGCGAAAACACACTCGTCATGTAATGACGATGGATGAATGGAAGGTAGACGAAGGTGGCATCAGCCTCGCCGTTCCACTTCCGATAGGCAACGAAGAGGTATGTAACATTCATCCAAAATTATTTTTCTTTTCAATTTATACCAACTTACTAAGTAACACATGCAAATGCAGAGGCAAGAAAGGCAGGAAATGCGGCAGAAAATGAGCGAGTAATGACGTCGGGAAGTGGGTCCGGAGGGTCACGACGTAGCACATCTACGAGCTGTTTAGATGCAACTGCAATGTATGCCGAAGCAATGGGAGAGGCGATTGCCATAAGAGGAGAGGCGGTTTGGGTGCAAGGGGAGCCATCTGTTATCTAACCGAGGAGGTCCACTACTAGACGCACAACAAGAGCATCTACAAGCCAAGCAGGGCCATCTGGAGCCCAGGCCGGCCCATCTACAAGCCAAGCAGCGCCATCTGGAGCCCAGGCCGGCCCATCTAGTGAGCAACCAGAGCCATCTGGTAGACCATCTCGTAGGGCATCTTTCGCAAGTGGTTTACTTCGGGGATTAAATTTTAGACGTAGCAATAATAGGTGATTTGTATGCATGTTGTAAAAAGTGTGTGGACTCTATTTGCAATTTGTGTGTACTTTATTATTTTGTACGAAACTCAGAAATGAAATATTTGACTCTAATAGAAATCACCTAAAACAAAAATAATGCGGTTTTAAAAAAAAAAAAAGTACCAAGCCGGCCAGAAAATGGCCGGCTTAGGGAGGGAGTAAGCCGGCCATTTTCTGGCCGGCTTGGGTATTTTTCGATATTGGGTCGAATTCTGGGCGTAATTAATAATTTGTATTAAACTTTGGATATTAATAAAAATGTCGGCCTATCCAACGATATGGTTCGAATAAACGGTTAAAAGGTTACCATTGACACCCCTATATATGTGTTATGTTCTTTCGATTAATATTTAAATATTATGATCAATTTTCAGTGGGATTAATTAACAATTCGTCTAAAATTAACCTAATAAAATTTTAAATCTGTGGTTTTTCACATTAGGTAGGATAAACCAATATATTGTGGATCGGATTGATTAGATTGTTTGTACCGTCCTAGAGACAAATAGTACCCGAGTTTTCTATCTTGCAAAAAAATACCAATTGGAAAATGGACTTTCTTTTTCCTTTTTGGGTCATTGTTTTTTGGTTTGTAATATTTTTTTGTTGGATACATGCTGAGCACTGTGTTTTAACGTTTTAGGTTGTGAGGTCCTTTCTGTGTGTGTATGTTCTCTGTAGCTGCAGCTATACTTTACAAATTAAATAGTGTTCGAGTTAATGGTAGCGGTATCATTGACTACAATTGATTTTTAAACAAAGAAAGAAAACAAAGATGTTCAGTTTGTAGTTCTTATTATGTCTATACAGCATGCATGGATCAACAATTCTAATCATATGATTTTAATAAATAGTTCATATTTGCAATATAAACGGTTCAGAGGTGCCCATTTTGCATTACAATAAATGGTGTTCGTCAGTTTTATTCCTTTTAGATTAGACGGACAGACTCAACTAGCATATTCCTACATTATTAGCAAGACCTGGTTCGGGACTTTAGAAAAAGGCTTATGTGCTTAACAGTGTATCTTTAATTTTTTTATTTTAGGTTTAAGATATGCTTAACAGTATATTATCATTCTAAGGATACAAAAGGTAGCTTTCTAGTTTACATATTCTATACTAGGCTGAGCCCATTTTATGGGCTTACCGGTATGGACTAGAAGTTGAAACCCAGAAAATAATTGGGCCGGACTGCAATTTGTCTAATTTCGAACGGAATATAGTTCTAAATAAATTGCATGTATTGTCTAACAAATTGCGACATTGTATGCTTTATTGGGAAATCTGATCTTTACAGCTTCTCCCCTAAATAATTATCAATTTGATGTGCATCCATAGATTTTTCTTCCATCTGCACTGCTCTGTTCTCTGTGACACCCTCGACCACTTCATTCTTGTATGTGTACCGTTTCGCGATCCAGACAAACACAACCCAATTCACGGACGAAAGAACTATGAGAAAAGCATAGTAATAATCCAAATGCGAATCATTCAGGTTGTCACCAATCCAACTCTTGCCGCCACCACTTCTTGTTATCTTGTCAACTGAAGTGACAAGAAGGCTATTCAAAAAATTCCCGACGCCGATGCCACTAGTGAAGAAAGTAGTCCCGAGGCTCTGCATGCCCTCAGGAGATTGGTCGTAAAAGAACTCAAGTAGGCCAATTGCGGTGAATACATCGCCGACGCCTAGAAGCACATACTGCGGTAGTAGCCAGAAGATGCTCATTGGGACTGTTTCTTTGGCACCGTGTATTCCATACCTGTTGGACTTAACTTTTTAGTTCAATTGTAATCTGTTAGCTTTCTATCAGATCAGTATTTATTTGGTTAGATTACCCAAGTTACCTTGCAATGGCATGCATCCTTTTGCGCTCCACAAAGTAGGCCACTACCATGACAAAAGTTACTGAGCAGAACCCGATGCCAAGTCTCTGAAGAAGTGTGATACCTCTTGGATTGCCAGTACGGCGTCTCATGAATGCAACAAAGTATTTATCATAAATAGGTACAGTTAGAAGCATTGAGATGGTGATGAAGCTTCCGAGCGATGCGGCGGGTATTTGGAAACTGTGCCCGAGGGTCCGGTCTAGAGTAGTTCCTTGCTTGACAAAAAGGGTATTGACTTGTGCAAAAATTGTGGTGGGGACAAGGGTTGTCAGCCAAACTAGAAACATCCCAAAGAATAACTTGGTCGTCTCGACTTCGGTTACTGTGCATGGGTTTGTGCTCCCTTTTAGCACTGCCTTATCCAAAAATCTACAATTTAATTGTAAATTGAATATTATTATAGTAAAAGCATGTATACCTTTACCCTCTGAAATTACTTGGAAGAAATTTCTGTTATTTCATGATGTGTATATTCCCTTGTGCTGTGAATGTTCTTCACTATGTCAATCTCTCTATTTAGTTTTGGTTCATTAGCTCTTGATTTCATATAATTTTCCTTAATTTTTGTGAAGGTCATAAATTCCTTAAGTTCTCACTAGTAACATTTTTTTGCCAGATCTGGAAGCTCTATCATAAAAATTAAAGTAGTACTTTATTTTCTTAAGATTTTCCTTTTGTCGAAAAAGCCAACACTATCTAGCTAGCATCATATAGTGGAATCTTACTTGAAAGAGGAAGAGTGGTGCAGCTGTCGCTTGGCGGTCCTCAAATACTGTTGCTGCTCAACCTCATACAGTACCTTCGAGTCATCAGAGACCTCGTATTGACGGTTATCAAGAGCCTTCTTAATTACATTGCATATCTCTTTCATTGGACTCTCTGCATTCTTAACCTTATGCCGATAAAAAGGAGTTCCGATATAAAACAAAAGCAGTGACAACATTAACCCTGCTGTCGGAATTCCATACCCTAATCCCCACCCGACATTCTCTTGCACATATACAAGAGCAAGTGTAGCCATCAAAGCACCGGTAAAGGAGCTAAACATCCACCAATTGAAAAAAGATGTTTTGAGCTTACGCTCGTATGGGTCAAAATCGTCAAATTGGTCTGCGCCGAAGGTGGAAATGTTTGGTTTAGTACCACCGGCACCGATGGCCATGATATACAGTGATAAGTAGAAGAAAGCAATCTCTTTTGATGATGTTGGACAGAGTGATCCATTGCTAGCAGTGCATTTTGGATGGAATGGCTTGAAGGAAACTGCTGCAGTCAGCAGAACCATGCCCTGTTAAATGAAATGAAAAACTCAGATATTAATTTCATAAACATAAGCTAAAATAGGTATTAGGCAAGGTTAGAAGCGTAAATTCATTATTATTCATGTTAAATTGTTAATTAAACATGTCCATTAAAATCATGTCTACAAAAGTTAGCTATAGTATTGTCCTGTGTCAAAAATCATATGTTCAAATTTTAGTAACCCTATTGGGAATGATTTGGGAGATTTGATCCTTATCTCGTACTTAAAAAGTTAAAACAAATCCATGATATTGAGCTATTACAAGAAATAGTACTTAAATGTAATGGTGCTCATAATCAATTTAATTCTGATTTTGTCAGAAACTTCAATTCTGAGCTCATTGCGGAGGCAAAGCAAATTATATATGTTTACTTATGTCAAATAAAAAATTCTCCATATCGCAGTCTTCTGACAAGGTCAATCACTCTATTAAGCTCTGTTTATTTCAGTCCTCTGACATGACTGAAAGGAATTAAGGAAACACAAGAACCTTTGCCAGCACAGTGAAGCCTTGCTGGTATTTGACTGATGACATCACCAACCAGCCAGTGTGGGGAGGGTTTGTTTCAACAGTTAGTTTTTTTTTTTTTCAGTAGGATTTTTAGGGTAATTATTGCCTGCATCATGCAGTGTGACTGTTGTTTTTACTCTATAACTTTCCTTAATTTGCTTTATTTTCTTGTTCTTGTTTATGTTTACTACATAATTACATCTTTCAAATGAAATTTTAGGAGGCCCCTTAATTGCGAACCAGAAAAAGAAGAAAGAAAAAAAAGACAGGAATATAAGAATGAGAGTCAATTATTGGCACATAAAACAAAGTTGATGTTGATTTTGCAAAAGAAAAAACAAAGGAAAAGGGGCAATAGACATCTAATTTGATGTTGATGCAAAATGTATTATTGTCCATTACACGACACAACCTTTTCTCTTTTGTTTGCCATTGGCATATGCTCATGAAAGGCAAGTACGATGTGAATTTATGCCCCAATATCAACCTGGTTCTTTCTTTGGTATTAACTGTCAATTGAATCAGACAATCTATCTTGTTCAGTTGTTCTAAGGTTGGATGGTGATGAAGGTTTCATGATTGTCGACCTCTTATACGTCTTCCCGGTCTGTCAACATCTTTATCTGATAAGGATAACTACGTATACTCGGTTGGAGGTCAAACTTGTAATTTTGTTGTTTTATCGGTGAGAAAAAATTGTTATGACATGAAATTATACGACAGTCAGATAATATAAAAAAAACTTCTCTATTACTAAAGAAATTCTTATTAAAATAGGATGATAAAAATGGAACTACGGCACCCATATCATCACAAATTTTAATGGCAATCATGTTACCAACCTTGGAGTATATATTTTCTTATGCTTTATATTTATTGACCTCTGGTTCATCATCTTTGGATAGAGAGGCGTCATGAGGCATTAAATGCTGGAAGTCATATGATCGATAGTGCCGTGTAAAAAATGAACTCTGAAATCTGGATTACAAATTTATAATAGAACTAGATATTTCCTACAAGCATTGCAATTAGTTCTAGTAATTAAAAAATGTTGAGGGTGAGGGTTTCAATTGTGATCTGTTCCACCTGTGATACTGTCCCCATAAACCAGCTTACTCATAGAGATGTACTACATCTTGACATGAGAGGCTAGCAATCATTGATTTCTTCTAACTAGTCCTTTTCTGCACTAATATATTGGAGGCGACTGGCGAGGCAATGCAATTTTAGTTGCCTTTTCAACATCGCAATCTTTTTGTTGGATAGCTAGTAAACCATAAGTTGAATTTCATTTGTGGACGCCACTGTACTCTTTAGGAATCCACTTGAAACCCTCATTTTGCATTTGCTTTGATTTTTCTTTCTAAAGATATTTGTTTTGGCATATGTGGAAAATCAATTCACTACCGCAACGATTTAAACCACTTGTTTGACTTTTGAAATATGCCAATTTGTTTTTTTTTTGGGTTGTTTTTCAAAAATGTTTTGAAAGAGGAAAAATTAGTGCAATTTCATAAAATGTTCATACCATGACATAGATGAGAGAAGAAATGGTGAAAGTCCAGAACCGGCCGAGGTACGTATCAGCGATATAAGCTCCAATAATGGGAGTCATCCATACCGAACCGGACCAGTTGCTCACATTTTGAACAGATGAGACAGTATCCTCATGCAGTTCTGTTGTCAAATACACCACCAAGTTTGCAGCCACGCCATAAAATGCCATTCTTTCAAAGGCCTCGTATCCTGACTCAGACAAATTATACAAGTTTGAAATAAATAAACATGAACCAAAAAGGGATATCTATGTGTATATTGCAAAGGAATAAAAAGAACATGAAATTTGTAATGTTTTGGGCATGCTTTGTATATATAATGCAGAAACAAACGAATGTTATGTTATATCAATTAAAGGAGATTTTTATGTTATTTATCCAGGCATCCAGCCTTTTTGGATTATATTAAGTCACAAAAGGTTTTTGTAACTACTTGAAGTACTTGGACTAAAATTGGGTATATGGATGTAATAAAGGATAAATAAAAAACTGAAAATACTAAAGGTTGATAGTTACCAACTAAGAATCCACAAGCTTTCCATCTCCCTGTTTCGGCAGCAACCGCACGGCGGCCCCGTATATCGACCGAGCCATCTTTGGTATATCCTCTGTTTTCCATGAGAAAACAAATTATGATGGCTCAAACGATATGCTCACTAGCTAATAAGTAGACGAAAAAGGAAATGGTTTTTAGTTTGTTTTGTCCTTTGATTTGTTGGGAAATGGAGATGAGACGAAACCCAGATGATGTGTTGATGAGGAGAAGATAGGACTTAGGAGAATGTTTCCAACCAACTATTACTGCTATATATATTTGCTGGATCCTTTCCCATTTATATAGGTGAATGGTGGAGCCGTGGAGCCAATTCTTTTCAAATTACAACCTATCTATTCTTGCATTTAAAAAAAAACACCAATTTATGCTTGTATTAAAAAGATTTAGAAGAATATGTCTCTTGTTAGGACACATGACTATGTAGCATGGACACACATGAAATTAGGATACGCGTATCCGCCACGTGTCCAACATGGACACACGCATTCACAACACGGGCAATAAGGGCCTGTTCGGATGTCACGGGATTACACGGGATGGGATTTGACGGGGATGGGAACCCACTTTTGAAAAAGTGGGAACCCATGGGTGCGGGTACGCATAGGATTAATTATGGGAATGTATTGAAATGAGTGTTCGGTTGAACAGTGGGATTAATTGTGGGAAATTCTATTTTTCTTTCTAAATAATATAGATTAAAAAATAACATAACACTACTTATTACTTATTATTTTATAAAATATAAATATTTTTATAATTAAATAAAATAAGAACATAAGAAGACGGGTACAAATAAATTAAAAAAATATTTATAAACAAATAAAAAATAAGATATTAATAATTATTAATATAATTAAATAAAATGATTAAATAATAACATAATAAATTTTTTGTTAATAATTATTTCTTAAATTAAAATTTTGTAACTCTTTTAAAATGCATTAAATGTTTCTTAGAGTGTCTTATATTTATGCTTATTTTTATTCTTATGTTTCAATTCTTATATTAATAATTTTAAACTATTAGTTTAATCACAAATATGACAAATAATAAAATATATATTTTATTTTCTTTATGTACCACGGACAAGTCTAGCAGCATTTAAAATTTTCAACTATTAGTTAAATCAAGTTTGATATTAATAATTATGATAAATTAGTTTAATCAAGTTAAGATACAACAAAAATTATTGATCTTCAAGCTTCATAGCAGCTGATTCATTTGGGAAAAAAAAATGATCTCCAACTCAATTTGATTTATCCCATTAGAACAGTGCTTTTTGAAGAGAAAAAAGTAAAGTGGGTGGGAATTTAATGGGAATTAAATTGGAAAATTCCTTCACTGCCGAACAGCACTGGGAAACAAATGTGTAAATGTTATCTTTCCCATCAAATCCTAAGCTTCCGAACAGGACCTAAGTTTGTGAACATGATCAAACATTTGACATGTCCTCGACACATTGTCGTTACCTATGGGACACACTGTGTACAAAAGTCAGAGACTCGCACTTCGCTTGGCCATGCGTGACCTAGCTCACAGGCCAAACATTTTTATTAATATCCAAAGTTATTTACAAATTATTAAATATACCCAGAATCAGTGGGTTTTTCGAAAATGTCCAAACCGGCCAGATTCTGGCCAGTTTCCTCTTCCCCCAGAATTTGACCGGTTTTCTCAATTTTTTTTTAATATTTTTTGTTTAGATTTTATGTTGTATTATTATTGTTATTTTCAAAATTTAGACATTTTTGGAATTATTTTCTGTTTAGATTTCTGTTCAGAATCTGGCCGGTTTGGACATTTTTCGAAATTTTCACTAATTCTAGGTATATTTATTAATTTGTAAGTAACTTTGGATATTAATAAAAATGTCGGTGATATGGTAGTACACTCCTACGGTGATATGGTATACGTAGTACACTCCTAAGAAAATTTGAAAAAAAGGAACCAAGAAATGATTAAACTAATTAAATTTAAGTTATCAATGACACTACCACACTCCAGAATTATATTAATGTAATTGATTAAGACAATACTTCTGTTGAATTGTATGAAAATCTGAGGAGTAAAAATGTATTTTATTCACTGTAGTTGTTTTCTTACAGTGGAGATTCCTTTATATATTTTACAGTGGCTGATTAGCCGTTGGTATTATACCGTTGCCTATTTATCTATTTTCGGTACCTATGAACAGTGTACCGTTGGTACTTTTGCCTAAAATGGAATTTGCCTTTTCTACTTTAATCCTAGCCTATTGATCGATGATGGATGACTGAGATCAAATCCCTTTATTCTCAATCATTTTCAACACCCTCCCTCAAGCTTGGAGTGTAAATATCGTACAATCCGAGCTTGCTTGTAATATCTTCAAATTGTCGAGGATCTAATCCTTTAGTGAAAACGTCGGCCAATTGTTCTTCACTTTTAACATACGGTGTTTCTATTTCCTTTGATGGAACCTTCTCTCTAACGAAGTGGCAATCAACTTCTATGTGTTTGGTTCGCTCATGAAATACCGGATTAGAAGTGATGTGTCGAGCGGAGTTATTATCGCAATACATCTTCATGGGTTGATCACTAGTAATTCCCATGTCGTTGAGTAATTGCTTGAGCCATATTAATTCACTTGCGGTTGATGCCATGGCACGATATTCCGCCTCGGCGCTAGATCGTGCCACAACACTTTGCTTCTTGCTTTTCCATGTGACTAAATTTCCGCCTACAAATGTGCAAAAGCCGGTAGTGGATTTTCTATCAAAACTTCCGACCCAATCTGCATCGGAATAGCCACATATATCATTAGAATTATTGTTTTTCATCCAAATTCCTTTTCCGGAGTTATTTTTTAAATATCTTAAAATTCTATGTATGGCCTCTAAATGTGGAGTTCTTGGTGAATGCATGAACCTACTAATTTGGCTTACCGCAAATGAAATATCCGGACGGGTGACCGTAAGATATATTACTTTGCCTACTAATTTTTGAAATTGGTTGATGTCTTCTAATGGTTTACCATCCTCACTATTTAATTTACATTTGTTGTCGGTTGGGGTAGAAGTTGGTTTACAATCTAATTTTCCAGTTTCTTTTAATAGGTCCAAAGTATATTTTCTTTGTGAAATAAAAAGGCCCGACTTAGAGTGTGCTACCTCTATTCCTAAAAAATATTTTAAATATCCAAGATCTTTAATGTCAAATTTTTCTTTTAATTGACTTTTAATTTTCCTAATTTCTTCTATGTTGTTTCCGGTAATTATTATATCGTCTACATATACTAATATAAGGGTTATGTTCTCTTTATCAATTTTGGTGAATAAAGAATGGTCGGCACTACTAATTTTAAAATTACAAGAATTTAAATAGGAGCTAAGTTTTCCATACCATGCCCGTGGAGATTGCTTCAATCCATAGATTGATTTATTTAACCTACAAACTAGATTAGATTTGTTTTCCAATTTATGACCGGGTGGTAGGTTCATATATACCTCTTCTTCAAGTGTTCCTTGAAGAAAGACATTTTTCACATCCATTTGGTATAGGTTCCAACCATTATTTACCGCAATAGAAAATAAAATTCTAACGGTGTTCATTTTTGCTACCGGTGCAAAGGTTTCATTATAATCTATTCCGTAGGTTTGGGTATACCCTTTGGCCACTAACCTTGCCTTGTACCGTTCTATGGTACCATCACTTTTATATTTGGTTTTGTATACCCATTTGCACCCTACGGGTTTTTTATTTTTTGGTAATTGTACAATTACCCATGTTTTATTTTTTTCTAAGGCATTCAATTCTTCCCTCATGGCTTTACACCATATTGGTTTTGTTATGGCCTCTTGATAATTTAGTGGTTCTACTTCCTTACTAACCGAAGTAAGGAATGCTTTGTATGACAAGGAAATGTTCTCATATGAAACAAAGTCTTGTATGGGGTATTGTACGGTATATGTTACAAAATCTCTAAGTCTTGTAGACGGTTGAGGTATTCTTGATGACCTTCGCACTACCGAATTTTCCTCAATTTCATTATCATTGTCACTATTATTATTTTCACTCATATCTTCTTCATGATCATTGATATTATTGATATGGTTTATGTTTTGTAAGGGCTCTTGTTCATTTATGTGAGGTACTAGGGGGCAAACTTGATCATTAGTGTGTGGCTCATCAATTATTTCTTTGTTTTTAAAATATGGTTCCTCTTCCCAAAATATAACATCTCTAGAAAAATATAGTTTTTTATTTTTTGGATCATAGCATTTATATCCCTTCTTAAAGGAGGAATATCCAAAAAAAATAGTTTTTGTTGATAAATAATCTAACTTATCCTTTCTTTGAATTTTTACCCAACATATACAACCAAATACTCTTAAATAATTTAGATTATATTTTTGTTGATAAAGAATTTCTAATGGACTTTTATTATTAAGTACACTACTTGGCAATCGATTAATTAGATGAGTGGCACAAAGAATGGCATCCGACCAATATATTTTTGGAACATTATTTTGAAATAATAATGCTCTTGTCATTTCTAACAAATGTCTATTTTTTCTTTCCGAAACTCCATTTTGTTTGGGTGTATTTATGCATGTTGTTTGATGTATAATCCCTTTAATTCTAAAAAGATTTGTGAAATTTTTGTTTATAAATTCCGTACCATTGTCGGATCTAAAAATTTTTAGTTTAGTATCAAATTGATTTTCTATTAAATTTAGAAATTCTTCAAAGCATTTAAATACTTCATCTTTTGATTTTAACAAATATAACCAAGTAGCTCTTGAAAAATCATCAATAAATATAACGAAATATCTAAATCCATTATATGAATTAATTGGGGCCGGTCCCCATACATCGGAACGAACCAAATTAAACATGGCTTCGCTTCTACTATTTGAATGAGAGAAAGGAAGCCTTGTTTGTTTGGCCATTTTACAAACATCACAATTGATACAATTTAAATTTGGAAATTCTACAATACTAGTTAAAATCTTATCGGAAGGATGTCCAAGTCTTTTGTGCCATAGATCACAACTAACTAATTTTGCGGAAGCACCTAAAACCAATTTTTGTAGATTCAAAATGTAATGTCCATTTTTAAGAAAACCTTCCCCAATCGTCTTCCCGATTTTCCGGTCCTGAAATATAACATTTTTACAAGAAAAATTGCCTCACAATTAAAATCTTGTGTTAATCTTTTAATCGAAATTAAATTTATAGGAAATGATTTTAAATATAGTACATTACCAATTTTTTTGTTAAAAAGGTTGATTTTGCCTATGCCATCTATTTTTGTCTTCATAATGTTTGCTACCATTACATATTGATTTTTATTTGTCGGGTCTAAATTGGTAATCAATTGTTTATTACCAAACATATGATCGGTAGCACCACTATCTACAATTATTTGGTCAAATAAATTAAATTTTTGGAATTGAGAAACAGTACCGCATGAACCAGAAGTGTTTTGTTGAGTGTACCACACAGAAAACTGCTTCAGCATGCGTTGCATATAATCCTCAGCTCTAAACCCATATGACCCGCTAGGGGTCGACCCGCTTGACCCGTTTCCGAAAAACTGAGGCGCCGGTTTAATAGACTCGGTTTGAGTCTGAGCCGAGAAAGCCCGAGAGTTGGGATCGGTTTGGTTTTGTGCGGTTTCGGTTTGCGCTGAGTAACCCCTGTGGGGCGCTTCATTTCCGTCTCTTTTTTCTTCGTCTCTGTCGCCTCCTCTCCCCGATCTCTCCGCTGCACCGTTCTTCCATTTTTTTGGTTGAAGGTGCGGATGGAGAAACCAGCACCTCTCGTGAGTATGCCCTTCTTTCTTACAGTGAGAGCACCTCTCTTTGGAATTTTACCGATTTTGAAAGTTAGGGTTTTTGAAATTTCTAGCGGCGAGGCCGTGGGTCTTGTGTCCCTCGCCATTCTTGGCTTGTGGACCGCCCATAGTCTGCCGTCTTGTTTCTTCTCTGTGTAGCATGGCTGCGACAGCCGAGTATGAGGGGAGTTCGGGCCCGAGAAGAATTTGCGACCTCACGGCTTCGTAGCTGTCATGTAGACCCGCGAGGTACACAAAAATTTCATCTTCTTGTTGCCTTTTTTGGAGCTCATTGAAATCTGTTGTGATTGGTCGATAAATTTTGAGCTCGTCAAATTTTTTCTTGAGGTGGCCGAGGTATTCTGTGTTGGTCATTGAACCTTGTTTTGCTGTGTGAATTTCTTGTTTGAGTCTAAAGATATGTGCATGGTTTTGTTGTTGGCCGAAGAATGCTTTGACATCTTCCCATAGGCCGTGTGATGTGGTACTGCTGTGAAGGAAGAGGTCTGAAATTTGGGGTTCCATGGAATCTAATAGCCAAGCCATGATTTTGTGATCTGTGGCTTGCCATTGTCGTATTGCCTGCTTTTCTTCCTCTGATGGTTTGCTGGGTCTGTGATTTTTGGTTTTGTATTTTTTCCAGTGATGAATTCGATTTTTTCTCTTCCACTCAGGGATAGAGTTACTGATTTTGCCCAAGATAGATAATTTCTATCATTGAGTAAGGTATTGGTGAGTCTCGAATGGTTGGTAGCTTCGTTTGAGTGTTGCCCCATTTGTGACATTCTTGCTTTTGTCAGAAATCTCTTCTTGTGGGTTTTTCAGTATTCTTTGCTACTGATATTGGATTAAAGAGGTTATAAAGATTATTGGATTATCGAGCCTTGCTCTGATACCATGTTGAATTGTATGAAAATCTGAGGAGAAAAATGTATTTCATTCACAGTGAGTGTTTTCTTACAGTGGGGATTCCTTTATATATTTTACAGTGGCTAATTAGCCGTTGGTATTATACCGTTGCCTATTTATCTATTTTCGGTACCTATGAATAGTATACCGTTGGTACTTTTGCCTAAATTGCAATTTGCCTTTTCTACTTTAATCCTAGCCTATTGATCGACGATGGATGACTGAGATCAAATCCCTTTATTCTCAATCATTTTCAACAACTTCTTATGTGAAAAGTTTTATGTTCTAAAGACAATGTTCTTCGTGTTAGAGATGGCACGTTCAAAATTTAGATGGAGACATCTTTTATGGATTTTGAGCTATGTGATCGTGTCTAATAGGTTGTTGGCCTTGTGGCTCTTGTTATCTAGTAGGAGAATGGAACTGGAGAACTTTTTGGGCTATATTTGAAACAGGAGAAACAGGAAAAATTTGCTTTTTAGTATAGGCTCTTAGTTTACTTACTCCAGAGAAAGAGATGAAAAGGAATGTTGCATTTGCAGTTAGTTAAAAAGTAAAAGAAACCGAATGTTCTTGCACTAATGAATATCATCCATTCCAACCAAGTCAAGGATCTAAAGATTTTCGCTTTTCCTTTATAAAAGCCGTGATGCATTTGGAATCAGTTCATGATCATAGGTTGGCTCTAAATATATATATGGCTAAATTGAACCTGGTTCTCTTCTATCTATTGGCCATATTATATGCATTAATTGAACCTATCAATGTTCCTCTTACCCTAATAATGGTGGCAGTTTCTTATTTTTCTATACTTTCTGTCAACATCTGTTGGTTCGGAAACATATAGGCTTTTAATACCTAGTTCTACACAGTTCGGTTGCAAGCTTACAACAGAAGTTGGGTATAGCTGAGTGTCGAATCCACATGGATGGTTTGAAAGTTACCGGACTCTACTTGATTTATAAAAATTCTAGAAGTCTGCAAAGGTGATTTTTGGTTATTTAATGTCCTAAACAGATTAATAACAAGGTTTAAAACAGTAAAGTGGTTTTAGAATTAATAAAAGGGGTTCCTAGGATTTCTGATTTCATCTCAGCTTAGCCTCAAGGTGCCCGGTCCGTGCACTTTCATGCACGGGCCGTGTGTAATGTGCACGGGCCGTGTACTCTCATACACGGTCCGTGTGGCCCTCGAGTTGATACAACAGCTACTGGTTTTTGTGTTGTTTCTCTGTGCAGGGTTCTATTGACCGTACCTGAGTCCCTAAACCTCAACTCTCGCATGTTGGCTTAATTACTTGGTACGAAACTCAATTTCTGCCCTCTTAGGGTTCTTAAACCTCAACTTCGCTTGTTGGCTTAATTAACTTAAGTTACTTGTTGGTTTACTAAAGATATCCTCCATCTCTCGACGCGAGAAAAAGTTCACCTCTCGGCTACTACTTGGTTTCACCTCTCAGCTCACAAACCTATCTCAAATACCTAGTTTGGTAGAGTTAATGTCAAGGTTATTCGATTACCATCTAGAAGAGGCCTTTCATCTAACGGACTAACCATTCAATTCAAACAAATTCAACCAAGCAATAAAATACTACACAACAAGCAAACACAAGATTCAACACAAATTCCAAGTAACTAGCAAATAAAACTAAGCATTCGACTATTTCTTAACCCTAGAAACAACGTATTTAGCCTAGTGTAGGGCGCAGAAAGTTGCACAACGGTGGAATGTGTGTGTATGTGTATTAAATGTCTCATAGTCCAATGCTCTCTGTTTTTATGATATGAAAGAGAACATCGAATTTGAAACATCTATTTCTTTCTACAGTTCATTCTGGTTCACTCTCGGCAGACCTACTGTTCATAATCAGTCTATCGAGAGAGTTTAATGATTGTGGGGACGTTTAACTCCCAGCGGGCGCAAGCCCCCACTGTTAATTACATCAAATGACCCTTCCAAGCCATACTGAATACCTCGTCCATTCCGGGATTTGTGCATATTTATTGTGAATTGAATAATGGGGCTAAAAAGGGGGAAAACTCATGTATTTGGTCTTTTGTATTTATTTGATTCTCATCATTTTGGATTTTGATGAATGCATTTAATTAATATGTATGCATGAGGATGCCATTGATATTATTAAAATACATTTACTATACTCTTTTATTAAGTTTAGGAACATATTTGTATTTGAGAAAATATATTTGTGCTTTATTTATATTTTATTCAAGAGGAAATGGGTTGAATATGAAGAAAATGGCATTTTGGTCATTTAGCAGGTTGTATGATATTTGCCTGTATTTAATTTTGATTTAGAAACATGAAGGATTTGATTTGGGTTCATTTGGAGGTGATTTGAGTTGATTTGGATTTGAAATAGAGAAGTTATGGCCAAAAAGGGCTGAAAAGAGCTTATTTGTGAACTTTTATGTTTTTCAGGGACTTATTTGTAAAGCTGGAGGGACTAGGATTTCTAATTTGGGCTTTTGACAGGGTCTGGAGTGGAAATTGGGCTGTCAGGGACTCATTTGAGGAGATTTTATATAATCAGGGGCTCTTATGTAATTTATCAAGGACTGCATTGTGTTTTTATCATGTCAGGGGGACTAGATCACAAAAGGACACATTTATATATTCTCCGGCCTTTGAGATTGAGTTTAATAGGCCTTCAAGATATGTACTGGGCTTTAGGATTGGTTTAAAAGGGCTTTGAGATTTGTGTTATGCTTCTGGATCTGTGCAGATTAATGAATTTGGATTGTGGGCTATAGGATTCGATATTGGGCTTTAGAATTGAATAACAGACTTTAAATTTAGGTTATTGGGCTTTAGATTTGAATAACAGACTTTAAATTTAGGTTATTGGGCTTTAAGATACGCATTGAGCTTGGAGACTTGTTCAAGGGTTCTTGGTTTAGGCTGACAATTGGGTCCCTTCGGCAGGAGATCACTTGTTTATTGAGTTTCGGCTTTGCATCAAGATTCGGGTTTCATGTTTGAACTCTTGTTTTGGCGCCGTAATCCGATGAATCATATCGCTTCAAAGATCGTGCAGACTGAGCACAGATCGGGTTTGAAACCCGATTTAGGGTTTAACTCGATGGTTACTCCGGCGAGACCTCCGGCAACGGCAGAGCTAGAGAAAACTGTCATTCGGATCGCCTTGAAGGTGTGAGTATACTGGCTGCATCGTCGGCGGTGGTTGATCACCGGAGGTGGTGGTACACGGCCAATTTCAATCACTCGGTACCGGTCAAGGTTTTAATCTCAATTTTTTGAGTTCTCTTCGCTGTTCTTCTTCAATTGCTTCTTCATTTAGTGTTGTCAGAGTATGTAGAAGCTCTATGCAAGCTTAATTTCTCATTTCTGGAGGTTTGAAAGCCATTCGAGTTTGGAGGTCCCGGTTTGATACCTGTCTGCCACTGGTACATGGTACCAGGCTTGAGGAATGTATTTGGAGTTAAAACTTTGCAACTTGAGTGTCTTTGAAAGGGAATCAGAGAGTATCAAGCTTGAGAAGGAGTGATATGGGGTATAAATTTGATATTGGGTTTCGGGTTTTGAATGAAACATGAGATTTTCATCATTTTAATCTCATTTCTTATAAATTTTGCTAATAAACATGTATGATTTTTACTTTATTCTTATAGCATGATATATCAGCAATGAATGTATGAAATTTTATTATTTTTATGTTTTTACTTCTATTTTTAGAAAAATAAGAAATGGGCAGAGGGTATATATGTATATATACATGCAGTTGCTGTTTTTTAATTTTATTTTCTGAAACCTAACTTCGAAAATTGCTAGAAAATACTAGAAAAATCATAAAAATGCAAAGTTTGAGTCTAAAATGATTGTCTTTCTGTCCTCTATTTAACTGTTCAAACAGAATTTGAATTTGGTTTTCAGATCAGCCTGCACTGGCTGATCTGTACCAGCAGGTCATTTGGGGTATTTTGGTGCTTTTGCTGTACCAGTATAGCCTTTATTGAGTGTAGCTGGTACTGTACACTGGTACCATGTGGTGTTTATCTTACTTAGACTATAAGTGAGTAATTGCATCAAGATTTGGTCTTCAAAAATCAAAGATGTATTGGTATCACATTTGTCACTTACCAATACTATTTCAAATATGCACATAAGTCCTATATCATTTGCATAATTACATGAAGGTCCTTGAGCATCATTTCATTGGGTTTAGTTACTTCCCTCTTTTCATTTGCTCTCCCTTTCAATAATTATGCATCTAGACCCTTAGAAAATTGATAAAGTTCATAATGTATATAAAGGGATGTAGTAAAACATCAACCTTTAAAACACTATTTATATTTAAGCCTTATTAAGTTTAGGTTTTAGTTGCAATTCAAATACAGTTAATTACATAATACTCCCAGTTGAACACTATATTATATTGTTGAAACTTCAAAAAAAAGCCATATATTCTGCATCTTTTCCAAAAGAATAAAATAAAAGAGAAGGATTACAATATATATGTTTAAAGTAGAAATAATTGAGTGCCATCATATGATCTTACCAGGAGATAAATGAGAGATGAAATGGTGAAAGTCCAGAACCTGCCAAGGTATGTATCAGCAATATATGCACCGATAATTGGAGTCATCCAGACTGAACCTGACCAGTTATTCACATTTCGTACGGAGGAGACTGTTTCTTCATGCAATTGTGTCGTCAAATACACCACCAGATTTGCAGCAACACCGTAGAACGCCATTCTTTCAAATGCCTCATACCCTGTTTCAATCGAGCAATTATTCCAAAACAAGAGGTTTATGCAAATGTACATAGTACATGCATGCTTGATAATTTAAATTGGATATATTATCGGAAAGGCCAGAAATCTTGTTATTTACCAACTAAGAATCCACAAGCTTTCCATCTCCCAGTTCGGGAAGCAACCACCGGGCGCCCCTGTAGATTGACTGAGCCATCTTGGGTATAACCTTTGTTTTCCATGAGAAATTGATTTGAGATGGCTTAAAAGAAAATTGTTTGATAGGAAGACATGGATGGTTGGGGAAGAGACGAAATACTAGTTGATGTATATAGACAAGGAGAAGATGAGAGACTTAAAAGAAATTTATGAGAACAACTACCACACTCGAATCCACCGAGTCCTGCCATTAAATAGGCCAAGTGTGACTGTGTGAGTACACTGTTTTTTGAAGTACCTTTTGCCAGAAACAATTACTATCCCCTCCCTTGTCATGTACTTGACACAATTATGGCAGTGAATTAATTGGGGAGTTGGGGTAGGGGTGGTCAAACGGTTCGGTTTTCAACCGAACTGAAAAATTTCAATTTAAATGGTTCGGTTTTTCAGTTTAAATGGATCAGTTCGGTTTACAGTTTTCAAAACCGACTAAACCGAACCGACTGAATTATATTGGTCAAGTATAATTTATATTTTGTTTGGTTCAATCAATGCTTCCTTTCTTTCATTTTATTTAAATATTTTATAATATTTACATGTTTTGTATGGAATTGAACAACTTGTGTATGAATATGTGTAATTATCGTTAATAATGACACCAATAGGTTTACTTCGGTTTGTTCGGTTAGGTTCTTAATCAGTTTATAAGTTTAATCGGTTCAGTTCGGTTATTTTTGAAAACCAAAGAAAAGTTTGATTTGGTTATTTAATTCGGTTTCAACCAAACCGACCGTTTGAACACCCCTAGTTGGGGGCGCTTCGATGTTCAGTGGGAACCATTCGATCGCCATCAAGATTAGTGTGCATTTGATTCCATTAATTGGTTGTTGTGTTGCTAACACTTGGATCTATTGTTATTTGGATATTAATTCCAGACTCTGTTTTTCAATCTAAATAGTAATTGCAAGACCGGGCTTTGTAAAAATGAATAATTTACTAAAATTGAATCCACTGTATCTGGTAGTATATACTATATTAGTCAGCATATCCTTATTATTTTAATAGAGCATTTAGTTTTTATTTAACAGAGTGAGCATTGATGAAGTGTATCCATTAAATTAATTGTTGTTTGTTCACTAGTCAAACATATTTGCTTCGGCGTTAATGGTGATCAATTTTATTTCAAAAAATAATAATATCTCAAGGGGTAATTTAAGAAAGAATTAAGCACATTTCCTGCATTAAAAAAGAATGTCATTGAATATGATACGGGCCGGGTAGAGGCATTTTCATGTTCATACCTACCTAAAATTAGTTTTAACCATATTTTACCCTTACTCATTAATGGTAATGGCGAATAAATTAATAGCATATATATTTTAATCTAAATATATAAAAAATATATATGAAATACATCATGAACATAATATCACAAAATATCAAAATGAGATAAATAATTTTTGATCTTATTATTTTAAAAATACAAATTATTAATTAAATAAAATAATAAATATATTTTATAAATTAAATTTGTCATAAATTACTAAATAAAAATTATATCAAATGTAATATAAATTAATGTAATTATAGTAATAAAATTATATAATCATATGTATAAATAAAAAATTATCATATATAAGTTTATATTTATTAATTATCTTACAAGGTAACAGGTATGAAATAGTTCTTACCCATATTCTTATCAAATAAGCTAACAAAATAAAATTCTTACTCATATCCATACCCGATAAGCTAACGAAAAAAAAACTATTTTTTTTATAGTGGCTTTAAATACCTACTGACAATTTTTTTTAATAAAAAACGTACTTATAACGAGTCAAATGATCCTCATTCCTAGATCTAAACCAATTCATTCTCATAAATTCATCTAAACTTACTCTAATAAACTAGTCCTACTTATTTACACTTTTAATCACCCTATTACCTTATTCTCCATATCTCTCAATGATCATATCCGCTTTCGTCCGATAGCCGTCTTGCTTCGACTATTGAATCTGCTCACCGCCGCGCTCCGATCGAGATGGAGGTAGAAATTCTACACTCCGAGCTACGATGATACCGTGCTTTCGGCTCCGATCAGCTCTGCTCGGCTCAGCTCCATCACCTCTCTTTCATTCACCTTTCTGCTTGAGGAGATAGAGACAAGAGAGATGAAAGAGTATTGTTGTGTCAGAAGTGAGATCTAGAAGATAGAGAGAGATGGGGGAAGGAGGCGGCTGAGGTAGATTTTGGGTTTGGACCTTTTTTGTAAGCTTTTTAATGAAAAAAAAACCTTACTAATACCCCTATCCAACCGACATTTTTCTTAATATCCAAAGTTTAATACAAATTATTAATTATGCCCAAAATTCGACCCAATATCGAAAAATACCCAAGCCGGCCAGAAAATGGACGGCTTACTCCCTCCCTGAGTAGGCCATTTTCTGGCCGGCTTGGTACTTTTTTTTTTTTTTAAACCGCAAAAACTCTATAAAACGGCACCCCTCCCTTCATCCCAAGGCACACAGTCCGAGGCAGCAGCGATTCACTGTTGAGGTAATTTTTTTTTTATTATTATGTTTTATTATATAGAATAATTAATTATATTATTAAAAAAATTAAATATAAATAAAAAACCCAAAACCCTGTACCCTGTACCGAGAACCCAGAACCCAGAACCCTATACCCTAAACCCTAAACCCTAAACCCTAAACCCTAAACCCTAAACCCTAAACCCTACACCCTACACCCTACACCCTAGACCCTAGACCCTAGACCCTATACCCTAAACCCTAAACCCTAAACCCTAAACCCTAAACCCTATACCCTATACCCTAAACCCTATACCCTAAACCCTATACCCTATACCTTATACCCTATACCCTATACCCTATACCCTATACCCCTAAACCCTAAACCCTAAACCCTAAACCCTATACCCCTAAACCCTAAACCCTATACCCTATACCCTATACCATATACCCCTAAACCCTAAACCCTAAACCCTAAACCCTAAACCCTATACCCTATACCCTATACCCTAAAGTACGTCCTAATGATGCGATGGAGCCGTCCAATTATGAAAAGATTTTCCAAACCTGTGACGGAGGATACCGGTTTGATATCATGACAACAAACGGCTCCGAGTCGCTCAACAATGTCTTCCGAACGAGTCGTAGATTGCCTGTTTGTGCCATAGTGGAGGATACGTTCTACACGTGCAACATATGGTTTGTTGAGCGGCGTCAGCGAGCAATGGAATTACAAGACAAGTGACAGGTTCTTTCTGACCGGGTTTTGCAAAAGATCAAAAAACGTTGGGGAAAGCTTCAAAAATGCGGTTGGTGCGTTACACGCAGGGCCAAGGTCAGTACCAAGCTTCATCCCCAAATGAGTACGTTTCTTGCACCCTTAGCGACATGGGCAACATGGAACCCACTCACAAGGAGTTCATGTATATTGTGACACGCGGTCCCGACAGACAAATGGAATGCACTTGCAGAGGTATCCAATTAACTTCTATTCCGTGCACTCATGTCTTAGCTGTTTGCTGTGACCGAAACTGGCAAGAGGACGACTTTGTTGCAGACTGGTATAAAACGAACTATCTTGTGAGTACTTGGAACCATGTGTTCATTCCAATTGGCAATATGGGAGACTGGCCTCCTAATCCTGGAGACAGAATCCTTCCGAGTAGTGGTTGGATTAGGAGGGGAGGCGAAAACACACTCGTCATGTAATGACGATGGATGAATGGAAGGTAGACGAAGGTGGCATCAGCCTCGCCGTTCCACTTCCGATAGGCAACGAAGAGGTATGTAACATTCATCCAAAATTATTTTTCTTTTCAATTTATACCAACTTACTAAGTAACACATGCAAATGCAGAGGCAAGAAAGGCAGGAAATGCGGCAGAAAATGAGCGAGTAATGACGTCGGGAAGTGGGTCCGGAGGGTCACGACGTAGCACATCTACGAGCTGTTTAGATGCAACTGCAATGTATGCCGAAGCAATGGGAGAGGCGATTGCCATAAGAGGAGAGGCGGTTTGGGTGCAAGGGGAGCCATCTGTTATCTAACCGAGGAGGTCCACTACTAGACGCACAACAAGAGCATCTACAAGCCAAGCAGGGCCATCTGGAGCCCAGGACGGCCCATCTACAAGCCAAGCAGCGCCATCTGGAGCCCAAGCCGGCCCATCTAGTGAGCAACCAGAGCCATCTGGTAGACCATCTCGTAGGGCATCTTTCGCAAGTGGTTTACTTCGGAGATTAAATTTTAGACGTAGCAATAATATGTGATTTGTATACATGTTGTAAAAAGTGTGTGGACTCTATTTGCAATTTGTGTGTACTTTATTATTTTGTACGAAACTCAGAAATGAAATATTTGACTCTAATAGAAATCACCTAAAACAAAAATAATGCGGTTTTAAAAAAAAAAAAAAGTACCAAGCCGGCCAGAAAATGGCCGGCTTAGGGAGGGAAAATGGCCGGCTTGGGTATTTTTCGATATTGGGTCGAATTCTGGGCGTAATAAATAATTTGTATTAAACTTTGGATATTAATAAAAATGTCGGCCTATCCAACGATATGGTTCGAATAAACGGTTAAAAGGTTACCATTGACACCCCTATATATGTGTTATGTTCTTTCGATTAATATTTAAATATTATGATCAATTTTCAGTGGGATTAATTAACAATTCGTCTAAAATTAACCTAATAAAATTTTAAATCTGTGGTTTTTCACATTAGGTAGGACAAACCAATATATTGTGGATCGGATTGATTAGATTGTTTGTACCGTCCTAGAGACAAATAGTACCCGAGTTTTCTATCTTGCAAAAAAATACCAATTGGAAAATGGACTTTCTTTTTCCTTTTTGGGTCATTGTTTTTTGGTTTGTAATATTTTTTTGTAGGATACATGCTGAGCACTGTGTTTTAACGTTTTAGGTTGTGAGGTCCTTTCTGTGTGTGTATGTTCTCTGTAGCTGCAGCTATACTTTACAAATTAAAAGTGTTCAAGTTAATGGTAGCGGTGTCATTGACTATAATGATTTTTAAACAAAGAAAGAAAACAAAGATGTTCAGTTTGTAGTTCTTATTATGTCTATACAGCATGGATCAACAATTCTAATCATATGATTTAAAAAATAGTTCATATTTGTTATATAAACGGTTCAGAGGTGCCCAATTTGCATTACAATTAAATGGTGTTCATCAGTTTTATTCCTTTTAGATTAGACGGACAGACTCAACTAGCATATTCCTACATTATTAGCAAGACCTGGTTCGGGACTTTAGAAAAAGGCTTATGTGCTTAACAGTGTATCTTTTATTTTTTTATTTTAGGTTTAAGATATGCTTAACAGTATATTATCATTCTAAGGATACAAAAGGTAGCTTTCTAGTTTACATATTCTATACTAGGCTGAGCCCATTTTATGGGCTACCGGTATGGACTAGAAGTTGAAACCCAGAAAATAATTGGGCCGAATTGCAATTTGTCTAATTTCGAACGGAATATAGTTCTAAATAAATTGCATGTATTGTCTAACAAATTGCGACATTGTATGCTTTATTGGGAAATCTGATCTTTACAGCTTCTCCCCTAAATAATTATCAATTTGATGTGCATCCATAGATTTTTCTTCCATCTGCACTGCTCTGTTCTCTGTGACATCCTCGACCACTTCATTCTTGTATGTGTACCGTTTCGCGATCCAGACAAACACAACCCAATTCACGGACGAAAGAACTATGAGAAAAGCATAGTAATAATCCAAATGCGAATCATTCAGGTTGTCACCAATCCAACTCTTGCCGCCACCACTTCTTGTTATCTTGTCAACTGAAGTGACAAGAAGGCTATTCAAAAAATTCCCGACGCCGATGCCACTAGTGAAGAAAGTAGTCCCGAGGCTCTGCATGCCCTCAGGAGATTGGTCGTAAAAGAACTCAAGTAGGCCAATTGCGGTGAATACATCGCCGACGCCTAGAAGCACATACTGCGGTAGTAGCCAGAAGATGCTCATTGGGACTGTTTCTTTGGCACCGTGTATTCCATACCTGTTGGACTTAACTTTTTAGTTCAATTGTAATCTGTTAGCTTTCTATCAGATCAGTATTTATTTGGTTAGATTACCCAAGTTACCTTGCAATGGCATGCATCCTTTTGCGCTCCACAAAGTAGGCCACTACCATGACAAAAGTTACTGAGCAGAACCCGATGCCAAGTCTCTGAAGAAGTGTGATACCTCTTGGATTGCCAGTACGGCGTCTCATGAATGCAACAAAGTATTTATCATAAATAGGTACAGTTAGAAGCATTGAGATGGTGATGAAGCTTCCGAGCGATGCGGCGGGTATTTGGAAACTGTGCCCGAGGGTCCGGTCTAGAGTAGTTCCTTGCTTGACAAAAGGGTATTGACTTGTGCAAAAATTGTGGTGGGGACAAGGGTTGTCAGCCAAACTAGAAACATCCCAAAGAATAACTTGGTCGTCTCGACTTCGGTTACTGTGCATGGGTTTGTGCTCCCTTTTAGCACTGCCTTATCCAAAAATCTACAATTTAATTGTAAATTGAATATTATTATAGTAAAAGCATGTATACCTTTACCCTCTGAAATTACTTGGAAGAAATTTCTGTTATTTCATGATGTGTATATTCCCTTGTGCTGTGAATGTTCTTCACTATGTCAATCTCTCTATTTAGTTTTGGTTCATTAGCTCTTGATTTCATATAATTTTCCTTAATTTTTGTGAAGGTCATAAATTCCTTAAGTTCTCACTAGTAACATTTTTTTGCCAGATCTGGAAGCTCTATCATAAAAATTAAAGTAGTACTTTATTTTCTTAAGATTTTCCTTTTGTCGAAAAAGCCAACACTATCTAGCTAGCATCATATAGTGGAATCTTACTTGAAAGAGGAAGAGTGGTGCAGCTGTCGCTTGGCGGTCCTCAAATACTGTTGCTGCTCAACCTCATACAGTACCTTCGAGTCATCAGAGACCTCGTATTGACGGTTATCAAGAGCCTTCTTAATTACATTGCATATCTCTTTCATTGGACTCTCTGCATTCTTAACCTTATGCCGATAAAAAGGAGTTCCGATATAAAACAAAAGCAGTGACAACATTAACCCTGCTGTCGGAATTCCATACCCTAATCCCCACCCGACATTCTCTTGCACATATACAAGAGCAAGTGTAGCCATCAAAGCACCGGTAAAGGAGCTAAACATCCACCAATTGAAAAAAGATGTTTTGAGCTTACGCTCGTATGGGTCAAAATCGTCAAATTGGTCTGCGCCGAAGGTGGAAATGTTTGGTTTAGTACCACCGGCACCGATGGCCATGATATACAGTGATAAGTAGAAGAAAGCAATCTCTTTTGATGATGTTGGACAGAGTGATCCATTGCTAGCAGTGCATTTTGGATGGAATGGCTTGAAGGAAACTGCTGCAGTCAGCAGAACCATGCCCTGTTAAATGAAATGAAAAACTCAGATATTAATTTCATAAACATAAGCTAAAATAGGTATTAGGCAAGGTTAGAAGCGTAAATTCATTATTATTCATGTTAAATTGTTAATTAAACATGTCCATTAAAATCATGTCTACAAAAGTTAGCTATAGTATTGTCCTGTGTCAAAAATCATATGTTCAAATTTTAGTAACCCTATTGGGAATGATTTGGGAGATTTGATCCTTATCTCGTACTTAAAAAGTTAAAACAAATCCATGATATTGAGCTATTACAAGAAATAGTACTTAAATGTAATGGTGCTCATAATCAATTTAATTCTGATTTTGTCAGAAACTTCAATTCTGAGCTCATTACGGAGGCAAAGCAAATTATATATGTTTACTTATGTCGAATAAAAAATTCTCCATATCGCAGTCTTCTGACAAGGTCAATCGCTCTATTAAGCTCTGTTTATTTCAGTCCTCTGACATGACTGAAAGGAATTAATGAAACACAAGAACCTTTGCCAGCACAGTGAAGCCTTGCTGGTATTTGACTGATGACATCACCAACCAGCCAGTGTGGGGAGGGTTTGTTTCAACAGTTAGTTTTTTTTTTTTTTCAGTAGGATTTTTAGGGTAATTATTGCCTGCATCATGCAGTGTGACTGTTGTTTTTACTCTATAACTTTCCTTAATTTGCTTTATTTTCTTGTTCTTGTTTATGTTTACTACATAATTACATCTTTCAAATGAAATTTTAGGAGGCCCCTTAATTGCGAACCAGAAAAAGAAGAAAGAAAAAAAAGACAGGAATATAAGAATGAGAGTCAATTATTGGCACATAAAACAAAGTTGATGTTGATTTTGCAAAAGAAAAAACAAAGGAAAAGGGGCAATAGACATCTAATTTGATGTTGATGCAAAATGTATTATTGTCCATTACACGACACAACCTTTTCTCTATTGTTTGCCATTGGCATATGCTCATGAAAGGCAAGTACGATGTGAATTTATGCCCCAATATCAACCTGGTTCTTTTTTTGGTATTAACTGTCAATTGAATCAGACAATCTATCTTGTTCAGTTGTTCTAAGGTTGGATGGTGATGAAGGTTTCATGATTGTCGACCTCTTATACGTCTTCCCGGTCTGTCAACATCTTTATCTGATAAGGATAACTACGTATACTCGGTTGGAGGTCAAACTTGTAATTTTGTTGTTTTATCGGTGAGAAAAAATTGTTATGACATGAAATTATACGACAGTCAGATAATATAAAAAAAAACTTCTCTATTACTAAAGAAATTCTTATTAAAATAGGATGATAAAAATGGAACTACGGCACCCATATCATCACAAATTTTAATGGCAATCATGTTACCAACCATGGAGTATATATTTTCTTATGATTTATATTTATTGACCTCTGGTTCATCATCTTTGGATAGAGAGGCGTCATGAGGCATTAAATGCTGGAAGTCATATGATCGATAGTGCCGTGTAAAAAATGAACTCTGAAATCTGGATTACAAATTTATAATAGAACTAGATATTTCCTACAAGCATTGCAATTAGTTCTAGTAATTAAAAAATGTTGAGGGTGAGGGTTTCAATTGTGATCTGTTCCACCTGTGATACTGTCCCCATAAACCAGCTTACTCATAGAGATGTACTACATCTTGACATGAGAGGCTAGCAATCATTGATTTCTTCTAACTAGTCCTTTTCTGCACTAATATATTGGAGGCGACTGGCGAGGCAATGCAATTTTAGTTGCCTTTTCAACATCGCAATCTTTTTGTTGGATAGCTAGTAAACCATAAGTTGAATTTCATTTGTGGACGCCACTGTACTCTTTAGGAATCCACTTGAAACCCTCATTTTGCATTTGCTTTGATTTTTCTTTCTAAAGATATTTGTTTTGGCATATGTGGAAAATCAATTCACTACCGCAGCGATTTAAACCACTTGTTTGACTTTTGAAATATGGCAATTTTTTTTTTTTTGGGTTGTTTTTCAAAAATGTTTTGAAAGAGGAAAAATTAGTGCAATTTCATAAAATGTTCATACCAGTACATTGATGAGGGAAGAAATGGTGAAAGTCCAGAACCGGCCGAGGTACGCATCAGCGATATAAGCTCCAATAATGGGAGTCATCCAGACCGAACCGGACCAGTTGTTCACATTTCGGACAGATGAGACGGTATTCTCATGCAGTTCTGTTGTCAAATACACCACCAAGTTTGCAGCCACGCCATTAAAGGCCATTCTTTCAAAGGCCTCGTATCCTGACTCAAACAAATTATACAAGTTTGAAATAAATAAACTTGAGCCAAAAAGGGATATCTATGTGTATATTGAAAAGGAACAAAAAGAACATCAGATTTGTAATGTTTTGCGCTTGCTTTGTATATATAATGCAGAAACAAACGAATGTTATGTTATATCAATTAAAGGAGATTTTTATGTTATTTATCCAGGCATCCAGCCTTCTTGGATTATATTAAGTCACAAAAGGTTTTTGTAACTACTTGAAGTACTTGGACTAAAATTGGGTATATGGATGTAATAAAGGATAAATAAAAAACTGAAAATACTAAAGGTTGATAGTTACCAACTAAGAATCCACAAGCTTTCCATCTCCCTGTTTCGGCAGCAACCGCACGGCGGCCCCGTATATCGACCGAGCCATCTTTGGTATATCCTCTGTTTTCCATGAGAAAACAAATTATGATGGCTCAAACGATATGCTCACTAGCTAATAAGTAGACGAAAAAGGAAATGGTTTTTAGCTTGTTTTGTCCTTGATGATTTGTTGGCAAATGGGGATGAGACGAAACCCAGATGATATGTGTAGATGAGGAGAAGATAGGACTTTGGAGAATGTTTCCAACCAACTATTACTGCTATATATATTTGCTGGATCCTTTCCCATTTATATAGGTGAAAGGTGGACCCAATTCTTTTCAATAATTACAACCTATCTATTCCTGCATTTAAAAAAAAACACCAATTTATGCTTGTGTTAAAAATATTTAGAAGAATATGTCTGTTATTAGGATACATGACTATGTTTCATGGACACACTTGAAATTAGGATACACGTATCCTCGACGTGTCCAACATGGACACACGCATTCACAACACGGGCAATAAGTTTGTGAACATGATCAAACATTTGACACGTCCTCGACACATTGTCATTACCTGTGGGACACACTGTGTACAAAAGTTAGAGACTCGCACTTCGCTTCCCCATGCGTGATCTAGCTCACAGGCCGACATTTTTATTAATATCCAAAGTTAATTACAAATTAATAAATATACCCAGAATCAGTGGGTTTTTCGAAAAATGTCCAAACCGGCCAGATTCTGGCCGGTTTCCTCTTCCCCAGAAGCCGGCCAGAATCTGGCCAGTTTCCTCAATTTTTTTTTTAATATTTTCTGTTTAGATTTTATGTTGTACTATTATTGTTATTTTCGAAATTATTTTCTATTTAGATTTCTGTTCAGAATCTGACCGGTTTGGACATTTTTTAAATTTCCACTAATTCTGGGTATAATTATTAATTTGTAATTAACTTTGGATATTAATAAAAATGTCGGTGATATGGTAGTACACTCCTAAGAAAATTTGAAAGAAAGGAACCAAGAAATGATTAAACTAATTAAATTTAAGTTATCAATGACACTACCACACTACAGAATTATATTAATATAATTGATTAAGACAATACTTCTTATGTGAAAAGCTTTATGTTCTAAAAACAATGTTCTCCGTGTAAGAGATCCCATGTTCAAAATCTAGATGGAGAAATCTTTTATGGATTTTGAGCTATGTGATAGTGTTTAATATGTTGTTGGATGGCCTTGTGGCTCTTGTTATCTAGTAGGAGAATGGAACTGGAGAACTTTTTGGGCTATGTTTGAAACAGGAGAAACAGGAAAAATTTGCTTTTTAGTATAGGCTCTTAGTTTACTTACTCCAGAGAAAGAGATGAAAAGGAATGTTGCATTTGCAGTTAGTTAAAAAGTAAAAGAAACCTAATGTTCTTGCACTAATGAATATCATCCATTCCAACCAAGTCAAAGATCTAGAGATTCTCGCTTTTCCTTTATAAAAGCCATGTTGCATTTGGAATCAGTTCATGATCATAGGTTGGCTCTAAATATATATATGGCTAAATTGAACCTGGTTCTCTTCTATCCATATTATATGCATTGAACCTACCAATGTTCCTCTTACACTAATAATGGTGGCAGTTTCTTATTTTTCTATATTTTCTGTCAACATCTTAATTTATTGGTGTTTATCTTAGATTCTTAGAAAAAATATATAGCTTCATTGCAACTTGAATTTGCATAAGCTTACAATATGTTGTTGATAATCCAAGAAAAGTTGATTATCACATGTTGACATTTTTATTTATTTCTTTTGCATGATTCATTCTAGAGATCATATTTGTAATTTTTTTATCAGATGAAATATGTTTTTTTTAGTTGGATTAATAAAAAAAAACTATATGTCCGTAAATATCAGTGGCAATGGATGCAATATTGTTAGATTCATAATAGGAATTGATGTAAAAATACTTCCATCTTATCCCTATTATATGAATCAGGGTTCTAAATAGCGCGCTATAGCGTTTCTCGACCACAAAAGCTATGGTGCTATCGGCGCTATAGCATGCTATAGCAGCGCAATATGACAATAGCGTCGTTTTTTCGACCGTTCCGCTATGACGCGATAAATGCTATTTAAATCTTTGATATGAATTGACTGTCTTTTTAAAAGGAGTACAAACATTAATGGAGAGGTAATCAATTGACAATTATTTTTTTTTGATAATTTTTTTAAATAATATTTCATTTGAAATTCAATGTTATAATCATTATCTTGTTGATGCATTAATTATAATGTTTTAAATAGCGTTTATAGCGTCATGCGGGAAGGCTAAAAAAAAGCTATAGCGGAAGGTATGCTACATAGCATTTTTTTTACAAAAATTATATTATATCGTTGTACTAAATATCAACATTATTTAAAGTCTCATAGAACAATAAATAACATCAAATTAATTAAGAAATTATGATATTCATATTGAACCAGTACAAAGTCCAAATTGCGGTTCAAAATATCCATAGTAATATTATAAACTATCGATCTTTTTCTATTCAAAATATCTTAAGCATCATGATTCATGACATAATCTATTTTTTTTCTATTCAAATTTCAAAATAACCTAGACATCATTGATTTCGGTTTGGGCTTTTATTTAACTTTTGTGGGTCTTTATTTAAAGCCCATATAAATTGCCTAAAAAAGCCCATTATGCATAGCGCGCGCTATTTGCGCTACACCGCTATGCGCTATAGCGGACCGCTATTACCGCTATAGTGGCCGTAGCTCAATTAGCGTATTTTGATGCCATAACTTAGCGTTTAGGGTCCAAAAATGCTATAGCGCCACTATTTAGAACACTGATTAATTATGTATCATGCCTACAAAAAATAATGACATTTAATGTATATTTTATGGTTCATCAAATAACTTTAATTTTCAATATATGGTATGAATATAACGATTTTTTATACAATATCGAACGATCCTAATATTTTCAAAATTTTGTTAGACTAATTATATTATCAAAATAATCATTGTCAAAGTGATATATTCCAACTCAACATTTATTTCTTCCAACTAGTCCCTTTCTCCTCGTGTAATTAATTTGTTGTATCTCTTTTTAATTCACAATGCATTGATTGCAATTGCCATTACAATGTCCGAATCTTTTCTCGTATTGGAAAAAGGTAGAATCTGATTTGTGAAATCGACTGTGCTAAGGAATCTACCATATATACACCCACACTACCTCAGTCGTTTGCTGTATAAGGGAGCGGAGGCGTCCGACGGGCATTGGACCCAAATTGTCCGATGCCTGCTCGGAACCTTCCGATCAGTTCACGATCCGTGCATGCCGCACTGCTGCTTCAATATTAGTGCAAATCATGCACACGCGCAGCATGAAGCGAAAAATGTGCATCAAACTGATTTGGGTCCGACGTCTATCCGACGTGCCCTGCTTCCCATATTACATGAAATAATTTTTATATTTAAGCCTTATTAAGTTTAGGTTTCAGTTGCAATTCAAATACAGTTAATCACATAATACTCCCTGTTGACACTATATAATATTGTTGAAACTTCAAAAAAAGGGAAATTTAGATATATCCATCATAACTTCATTAATTATTTCCCGCTGATTTTCTTTTTTTTGAATTTCCTTTTCCCGATTTTCTTCTTTCCTTTTCCCAGGCGATTTCGTGGTGATTTTCTTCTTCTTTTCATTTCTCTTTGCGGTTTTCTTTTTCAGTTCAATATTCTCTTCCGATTACGGAAGCTTCAGGTGGCGGATCAAGCTAGCCTCGCCGGATCTTTTAAGGAAGCTTTAATCGCCCCCCTCTTTCAATCAGATCGGAGTCAATCGAAAATTTCTGAAGACGAAAGAGATCGAGATCAGTGCAAATATCCATCGATCATTCCTCTCCGCTTTAATCGCCCCCCTCCTCTTTCAATCAGATCGGAGTCGATCGAGAGAGAACGAGAGAGAGAGAGAGCAAGAGAGACAAGAGATCGAGTCTCCCATCCACGCCGATCCCTCCGCCACTTTTCTTCCCGCCTGCCCCTCATCGCCGCCTCGCGCTACCTTCCTCATCTCCGTCCCTGTCTCAACCTCTCTATGCATTGGCGGACCCAAAGAGGCCCAGGGGTAGGCACTTGCCTACCCCTGAATTTTAAAATTTTATTAGGGCCCAATAGTATTCTCTGTTTGTGCCTACCCCTGGAAACGTTTAAGGCCCACCCCTGTGTCTCAGCAGAAAAAAATAAAACACAGTCCAGTCCAGCTGCAGAAAAAGAAAGAGTGCGACTCAGCGGAAAAAAAGAAAAAGAAACGCTCCCTCCGCCATTCGGCGTTCCAGTGATCCAGAGAAAGAACAAAAAAAACTAATACCGCGATTCAAAAGAAACACCCGGAGTCAAGAGGAGAAAACAGAGTCGCGCCAGAGTGAAGTTGCGGAGGCCAGGTCAATTGAAGAAGGGGAAATTTTTGCCGGAGACAAGGAGAGGTAAAGCTGTTTGTTTTTTCCCCCTCTGTTTCGGGATTAAGAATATTAGGATTCTTACTTTTGATGTACTTTTATTTAGTGTAGTAATTAAGTGGAGTTATAGTAAGCTTGTGTTATTTTTTGTTATAAATGGATACTTCAGAATAGATTGAGCTCATTAAAAATCATGAAATATAAAGGTGCACTGTTCATGCAATACTTTGGAAATTGCAGGAGTGCTAATCGATATCTAATTTGTAATTTCAGGATAATTTAAAATAGACCAAGTTAAATTACAAGTTATGAAATACAAAGGTTTCGGTGTTCTTGCAGCTCTTTAAAAAAAATTAGATTAACTGATCAATATATCAAATTGACTGCATTGAAATTAACTGATCAACACTGGATTTCATACTGTTAGAGCAGTACCAGTATACTCTTATAGATACCTGACAGGAGACCATGCGAGATGGTTCAATGCATTAATTGCAGCATTTTTTTCAATTTGATGAGTTAGGTTAGGATATGCGCTGCACTGCATTGCAATTGTTATGCATTAATGTAATGTAATATATTAGATTGAGTAGGTTGTAAAACTTTTTTTTTAATTTCAATACAAATGCCAGTATACTTCTTCCCAACTGACCTTAAAAAAAATATCAAATTGGCTAAGTTTCTCAAGAGAAGTTATCTTTAATTTGGAAAATGAGTTTGTGTGGATGCTAATTATTTTACACAATAGCAGTATCGATTAGGCTGATACACTATGACAATTTGTATATTTGTTAGCATTTTGTGCCTACCCCTGATTGAAATTTTGGATCCGCCCCTGTCTCTATGCACAAGGGCACCTCTATGCACAGCTACACGATGTTTAGACTCTAGCAGGGTCAAAACTGTCTTTTTGTTTGGAGACTCTATCTTAGATGCTGGTACCAATGCCTATGACAAGAATTGCACCATTCAGGCAAATTTCCCACCTTACGGTCAGGATTTCTTCCACCGGCCAACTGGACGGTTTACTAATGGCCGTACTGTTGCCGATTTTATAGGTCTGTAATATTTTCAACAAAACTGATTTCTTTAGACTACTCTATATTCGGAATTTATAAAAATTTTGAACAAGAGAAGAAACTCAGTGATTCAATTTATATTTATGCAAAAGGTATATAAAAGTATGATTAAGTGAGCCCTTTATATCAGTACTTGTACCATCTAATTCATGTTTAATTTCATCAAAATATCAATCTGGTGAAATGAAGCAGAGAAGGCAAGTAAGATCATAATATGCAGATATGCTACCATACTATTAAAAATTTGCTCTAGTTTTGCTATCTTATTTTTTATCTTTTCACATGTAGCACAAGAACTAGGGGTGGATTTGCAAAAGCCCTACCTAGAAAGAGAAATGCTTTTGAAAAATGGAGTGCTCAAAGAGTATCCAGCAAGATCTATCTAAACGATCGACCTTGGAAAAGTAACAAGGCTGGGCAGAGAAGGCAAAGTGAATGGAGAGCTGGGCAGAGAAGGCGAAGCGACAGGCCGGCAGCGCCTGGGAGGTACAGTCCGTCAAGGAGAGTAACAAGGCTGCCCTGACAGCTGATCCATATGCCTGGCAGGAGGTAAGACGAAAGAAACCTTTCCCGGACCAGTGGAGACCAGCGGGAACCTCCATGCCGCCTGAGCCTAACCGTGCACCCGCCTACATCCCCTTCGCCACCAAACCCACATATGCTGCAGTGGTGAGCACAACCCCCCTCACAGCCTCACCTTCACCCTCACCCTCACCGCCGACTTCACCAAACTCTTCCTCTTCCCCCAAATACTATATTTTCCCCCATAGTCCAACCACCCTACGCTTCCCGCCGTCAAACCACTTTCAAGAATGGAAAGGGCAGTGTTTCCGCTGTTGCCGAACTGGCCATAACCGTGCGACATGCCGAAACCAAACCAAGTGTGGCAAATGCTGGAAGTTTGGCCACTCGGGAAATAAATGCAAAGAGAATATGTTAAATCCGGCAGCCCGACCTTTCTAGCCGACCACCAATGTAACGGCGGACAAGGAACCCGATGTAGGAGACATTCTCAGTGGCCCTAGGCTGCTAAACCCCATGCCTATGCCGCCAAACCGCCCACAAAAAGGTCCTCTCATATATCCACAGGGATGCAGACTGTTTCAAAGAGAGACACAAGCTCACTCAAGCAGTGGAGGTGCACTATATCCATAGCCTGAACTTCGACATATCGGTGGACAAGGTGCTTGAGATAGCGGTCAGCACCAACCTCGTGAGGGGACCAGAAGTCTCAATTGCACGAATTAATCGCAACAAGTTCATTCTCCATTTACCTCATGGATTAGCTGCAGAGACATTCGTGGCAGCAACGCCACCGGAAGCATGGGATGATGGTTTTGTCTTTCAAAAATGGAACCCGGTGGCGGATGCCACCCCAAGGGTGCCGGCATACAGAGTGTTGATTGAACTGAGTGGTATACCCCCGGAAGTGTATAGAGAACGAGAGGTGGCACAGGCAATCAGTGGGTTTGGCATCTTCCTTGGAACGATGGCAAATTGTGACCAGCAGGACCTCTCCTCATGGTCAGTGATTGTCGGAACAAAAGAACTAGAGGAAATCCCCTATACGGTGGGATTAGTGGTGGGGGGCATGGAACATGAGGTACGAGTCCGGCCACTCAAATGGGTGAAGGGCAACATCTACAAAGATGCAGAACTACCAAAACCTCCAGAGCCACTCCCAAGGCCGGTCAAACCACCTCAACAGCAAACTGAGACAGTGCAAAACGAGGCTGAAGGCGACCACGACGAAGAAGAACTCGTGCCAATGTCATGTAAAGTAATCCTGGCGCTCTGTGAAGGAAGGGAACTGGATTCGCTCCCGGAGGCGATTAGACTCGTTCTGGCCAAGGAAAAGGAAAGGATACAGGCCAACTCGCCACGGGCGGCCCTGCTCGGTGGCACTGTAACGGTGCAGCCCCCAGAACAGGAAACAACAAACCAACGACACGATATGCCTACAGAGGTAGACCAACCGGGTCATCGGGTTGAGCATCAACAAAGCACACATCTCAAATCTATTGTGTGCATGCCACAGAAAATCTCAGCTACCCCTCCTCACGAAGAAAAAGGTACTCCCATACTACTGCGCAGAAGGTCTACTCATGAGGAGCAACCATCACCGTTAGAGCTGACATACGTAGCGGGTCTGAATGAGATACAACATGGATTTGCCACACCAAGCCACACCAACAATGTGGACGGTGAATCAGCGGACACAATGGCTATACTGGCTGCAGGACGTTTTAGACCTACGGCCTCGGGCAGTGGAGGTACCATTCTGGAAAACTGTCAACGAGGTACAGTACCTCGTACCTCGAGACGTGCTTCAAAGAGGATAGAAGATGGCATGCCTCTGGACCTACAGCTGTCCCCTGCGAAAAGGCTACAAGGTGAGGGCTCCCAGAGACAACCTAGAAAGGAGAGCCGAAACCCAAAAAGGCAGCACACTGAATGACCAGGGCCCAACACTAGAGGGACGGCCCACACAGTCAACACCTAGCAAACGGGCACTCCATCAGGTGGGACGGCCCACACATGCAGCACCTAACGAACAGGGCCTCTTTGAGGTGCATGTGGGCCAAGCGGATTGCTATAACCTTGCAACAGGCTTTGGGCTTGATTGCACAGATATAGTCCAAGTAATCCAGGAAGAAAACACAAACAGAGAGCAAGCTGGGGAGGATTTAGTTGCTAGCACGTTCCCTGATGACACGGATGAAGACATGGAGGAAGGCACAGTCTCAGAAGACACTGATGAAGAAACAGGGGACCATGACGATTTTGACCCCGACACGGAGGACGAGGTCGGGTCCGATTCAGACTGAAAGCTCAAATTCAGAGCTTGATGTGTGTAATTGCTGGCTGTTTTACAAGTTTTTATGTCTTTAAAAAGGGGAAATTGGTTTCATGCCACTTCAAAACACTGAATTTAGAAAAATGCCACTTCAAAGTTTGAAGTTAGAAAAATGCCATTACAAACTTGATTAAATCTTAATTTTGCCATTCTTGATTAAAAATAATCTAAAAAATTCTGTTTTCAAATATGTATTTCTGTATTTCCAAAAATACCCCTCAGGTAAAATGAATACACATTAGAGGCCATAGCCGATCCCTGCCTCCTCTCTTCTCTTTCACACGAGAAAGGGGATCGATCGCCGATCTATCAACTCCTCTCTGCCTCTCGCCGATCCCTCTCTGCCTCTTCTCTCGCCGATCCCTCTCTGCCTCTTACAATCGCCAATTCCTCCTTCCCTTTGCCGATCCCTCTCTTCTCTGAAATCGCCGATCTATCTATTCTCTAAAATTGTCAATCCATCTCTTCCATTCAGCATGCATCGTCATCAATCCAGCAGTGGGAACTCTACGCAATCGATTTCGTCCACCGCCGAGAGACAATTGATTTGATGCAATTTGCTAAGGAGTAGGACAACCTAGTTGTTATAGGCTGCTGAGTACCAGTGTACCAGTATATTGTACCAGTTGCATCAATTTCGTTTTTGAGATTGCTGTGATGGTACTGTTACAATAGGTTAGCACATAATTTTACTCGAAGGCCTTCGAGTAATGATATTAATTGCATCAAAAATTATTGTAACGGGCCTTCGAGTATAAAATAGTTCTCTTATGAACGAAGGTAAGATGGTACTGGTAAGTGCCACGGAGAGGAGGCGAGCAAACCTATTTCAATTCAATTTGATTCACGTTACTTTGATATGGAGGAGTCCAAGGTTATTTCGGTCATTTTATTTAATTTATAAACTGTTAATTCAAAATTAAACATTAATATAGAATTGGTGGCATTTTTCTAACTTCAAACTTTGGGGTGGCATTTTTCTAAATTCACCATTTTGGAGTGGCATGGAACCAATTTCCCCCTTTAAAAAATATTAGAATCATGTCTTGGAATGTGGAATGTACGGGGTCTAGGCGAAAGTACTAAACGAAATGTGGTACGCAATATTTTGAGAGGATCCCGATGTGATGTAGTATGTATGCAAGAGACAAAATGGAAATCTTTTGACTTGGCGTATGTCTCTAGTGCCTTACCGTCTTATTTTGATAAACAATGTTTGATGTTATTTGCGATTGGCACCAAGGGTGGGGTGCTAATAGCATGGAAAAAAGGTTTTCATTTACAAAATTCGTTTGTCACAAGACACACATGCACGGCCACCCTCATACAGCCGGGCTCGGGTCTGACCTTTCAGGTGACATCGGTCTATGGACCGGCAAGGGATGAACACAAACCGGCTTTTGTTGAAGAACTCAGAAATCTAAAAAATCACATAAATAGGCCTTGGTTCCTGCTGGGGGACTTTAATATTGTTCGGTGGCTAATTGATTGTTCGGGGCAAATACGAGGATTCGGTACCATGTTCGCCTTCAATGATCTCATTCATGATTTACAGCTGCTAGATATTCTCTTGCAAAATAGAAGCTTTACGTGGTCCAACAAACAACCAAACCCGGTTCTTTCCAAGCTAGATCGATGCTTCATTTCTACGGAATTGGCATCACTGGCTCCGAATGTGACACTTAAGGCACTGGAGTCCCTGGTCTCTGACCATGTACCGCTGGCGCTGCATTGCAAACAATTATCACAGAGGCGGCTCCCTTTGAGGATGGAAAGATTCTGGCTTCAGTACTCCAACACAGCTGCGGTAATGCAAAGGATATGGTAGGGAGATGTTCAACCGGGTATGAACCCGATCCAAATATTCTCAGGTAAAATGCACAAAGCGCAACAGGAACTCAAACATTGGCATAAACAGAATTTTGGCAGAATGCAGAAGGAGCTGGATGCATGCAAATTGACTATTCTCTTTTTCGACAAAGTGGAAGAAAGAAGGAATTTAATCGCTAAGGAATTTGCATCGAGACAGAAAATGCGAGAAAGGGCGTATGAGTTATCGAATAATATTGAAGTTAGATGGCACCAACGTTCACGGTGTAACTGGCTCATGCATGGCGACAAAAATACGAGATTCTTCCACTCGTATGCTTCGGCAAGGGCACAAAAAAATCTGATCACTAAGATTGAGGTTGACGGGGCTGAAGTGGAGGACCCGAGGGCAATCCGAAATGCCTTCAAGGAAAACTTTGAAAAAATATTAGGCACGGCCAAGTTCTGCATACCCCAGGATATTAATGTGCTATACCCTTCGGCTCAACCTGACCTTACACCATTGGCTCATGAGTTCACCAGTGAGGAGGTGGGGCAAGCGATACAACAACTCGCCAATAATAAAGCAGTCGGGCCCGATGGCATCCCGCATGAGTTTATCAAGGCTTACTGGCCGTTAGTGGCAGAAGATACAATGCAGATTTTCTGTAAGTTCTTTAGGCACGAGGTTAACCTAGAACCCATTAATAGAGCTAATGTCATAATGATCCCTAAGAAGGAAACAGTTCGGCTGCTCACTGATTTCTGTCCCATTAGCATTATCAACATAGTTCCTAAACTAATCTCCAAAGTCTTATCCAATAGACTAAGGAACTTCCTGCCGAACCTGATCTCTCCGAACCAAACCGCCTTCGTTAAAGATAGGCACATCTCTGAGAGTTTTATTGCCACTAGAGAAATCCTACAACACGTGGCAAGCTCCGGTAAACCCGGGATCTTCGCCAAAGTGGATTTCGCTAAGGTTTTCGACTCAATTGATTGGGATTTTCTCCTTAATATCATGCGCGCTCGGGGTTTCCCGGAAAAATGGATCACATGGATTGAAGAGCTGTTGACTTCCTCACACTCGGCTATCATCATAAATGGTGAAAGTTCAGAATTTGTCAAGCACCGAAGAGGGTTAAGGCAAGGTGATCCTCTATTGCCAATGTTGTTCATCATTGCGACGGATGTTTTCCAGCAAATGGTTAGGATTGCCAATGGAATTATAGACAGGCCGATATCTAGGAGGCACGAAAATGCTGTAATTGCACTACAGTATGCTGATGACACGGCTCTGATTGCCAATGCCGAACAGCGTACACTGATTCTGATCAAGATCACTATGCGGTTATTCTCCAAAATCTCGGGTCTGGAAATAAACTTTGCAAAAAGTAATTTTGTGCCACTCAACCTGAACCAGCAGCAAATTCAGGAAGCAAGGAGGATTCTCGGTTTCACGAGAACGGACTTTCCGGTCACATACCTCGGAATGCCGCTCTCAATTAACTCATTGCAAAGAAGAGCGTTTCTTCCTTTAATTGAAAAATTGGAAAAACAAATGGGTGGCTGGAGAAGCAAATTGATATCAAGAGGGGGAAGGTTACAGCTAGTCAAATCGGTACTCTCTTCGATACCGGTCTACTTCATGATGTGTTTTCTCCTTCCGAAGTGGGTCATAAAAAGGATTGACTACATTCGACGCTCCTTCCTTTGGGGGAAAAATGACACATCCTCGAATGGCATATCCCTAATCAACTGGGAGATGGTGTGCTTACCAAGCCAATGGGGAGGAATGGGAGTTCAGGATTTGCGATTACACAACATTGCGTTACTAGTGAGGTGGTGGTGGCGGGCATATAACTCGCCAAATTGTCTGTGGTCCACGATGCTATTGACATTCAAAACTAGAGGTGCTTATGCAAATGGACCCAAGTTCTGGATGGCTGCCGGCTCCTTCTTGTGGAGGAAATTACTATCCTTGATTCCCCTTTTTCACTTCTCTATTCAATGGGTAATTGGGGATGGGACGGAAACTTCGTACTGGAAAGACCCTTGGGCGGGTTCACCACTAATTCGAGAACTAGAGCAGGGACAGCAACCAATTCAGCCCAGACTCTCACTGCGGGATGCATACCAGATAAGGCACCTGATACACCCACAACAGGTACCGACTAACCTGGTAATTTTTTCCAGCGACAGAGATAGTATGATTTGGAGGTGGTCCACTACACAACTCTACTCGCCATCCTCACTCTACCAACTCATGGCCGGTGGGGGAAAAATTCAAGATGCGCACATACAGATCTGGAAATGGCCGGTTCCACCTACGGTACGAACTTTCAGATACCTACTACTCAAAGGGAGAATCCTCACCCAACAAATGCTGCAAAAAAGGAAAATTGCACATGATATCGGTTGTCAGATGTGTAATGCCTGCCCTTCAGAGTCCGCACTACATCTGATCTTCTTGTGCCCGATTGCGGTGGAAGTTTGGTTTGGCATTTCAGCGCGTATGGGGTACCAACTTATGGTATCGGCTGGATCGATCCGGGAGATATGGAGTGACTCACAATCTCGAGCCAAGACAAGGGGTAAGAACAATTACAGGATCTGGAGACCGATGTTTCTTTGTACATGCTGGCACATATGGAAGCGAAGAAATGAAAAAAATTTCTCTGCAAGACAAATTCCGTCGCAAGTGTTGATCGACAGAATTATAGAAAATGGGTTGCTGTGGCTACGCTATTGCAATGGGGGCACTCGTCAACCTATGGGCACAAACCTATTGCCGGAACCAGATTAGAGAAGAAGCTGCTGGGGCTGCGGAGGCAAGCAGACTGCTGATTTCTTTTAGCCTTTTCCTTTTTTCTTTTGAGTTATTGTGAGAGTCATGGTCCTGGGAGGTTGGTAGTGTTTGGCTAAGATTGTAGTAATGAGGCTGCTGGACCTCAGCTCAGAGAGCAAGATGTAATGACTCTTTTAATTTTGGCATTTAATACATTCAATTGGCAGCTACTGCCAATTTTTCAAAAAAAAAAAAGAGTATCCAGCAAATGCCATCAACTTTGCTAGTGCTGGTAGTGGTGTTCTTAGACAAACTAATGAGATACTGGTACGCAAACTTTCTTAGATTGAACACAATTAAATTAAAAAAAAAAATTTAAAAATAAATGAACGTTTGTTAACCTCTTTTCTTTCTAGTTTTAAATGTTGATCCCTAAATGGAAGTATTCCTATATAATATACCTATATGGCCTTCTAATTTTCATATCTCATACATTTTATCCAATTAACCTTTCCTTTGTAATTTGTATTATGAAATGTTTCGTGTACAGGCTCATGTAAGATGATTTTTTTTTTCATGGGTTGTATAAAGTATTTCCTATATTTCAAAATATTTATCAAATTTCACCAGCATTCTTATCCTTTTTTCTTTATCCTAAATTTCAGGGTGTCACACATTTACAAGTCCAATTATAGCAATTCGAAACGCTTGTAACTCAAAACAAGATTGACAAAGAAACCATCCGAGAAGCACTCTACGTCTTTGAGTCGGCTCGAACGATGTTTTCTCGTACTTCTTTACAACGGGGGCCGACTTGCCAGCCCCTGATGAATTTGTCAGACTAATGCTGTCAGAATTCACTCAAGTTATACAAAACATTTATGACTTGGGGCCCGACGGATAGCACCACTATTGTATCTGTTTGTCCAAATCCCTGTCCTGTGTATTATGTAATTTTATCATATGTTATTGATGTGATGGCTAATGGTTTGTGTAATTGTGTTAAATTGAAGTTAGATTACACTTTATCAAGAGTGTAGTGTTAATTCTAAAATTCAAAGTACTGAGTCAAGAAACCAGTATTTAGGAGGTTACCTCCTATGCAATTTGAAGACAACGAGGCTGGAATTACAAAATCAAAAGGGTGCCCTACAGATTCGTGAATTTGGACTCGGAGATGGTCGAGAGGTGGGGTTGGGAAGTCGCTATCCATAACCTTGGTACCGGCTGACTTCTACAGATTCAAGCGTGTTAGAGTAATTAATTAATCCCCTTTTCTGTTCTTGCTTGATTTTTCTGTGATGCCTTATATGGCATAAGGATCAATCCCCTCTATCATTTGAATTGTGAACTGTGGCTATTTTTAGAATATTTATCAGTTATTTTACAGGTTTCATGCAATAGTTTTATTCTATTTATTTTACATATGATGGATTGAATTGCAGCTTGTTGAAATGCTTTAATAGTTTTATAGAATAAATCAGTTATGTAGGATATATATAACAATTTACAGTATGGATGCAGTTTATAACATGATGCAGTTTATAACATGATGCAATTTATAGGATATATATAACAATTTTACAGGATATGTGCAACAGTTTACAGTATTCACTTTGGTTAATCATAGTTACTGGTTCTATTTAATAGTGTTATTGATTTAAATTTTCAGTAGTTATGTAATAAGTTTGCAGGATATATGCAGTGTTTAACAGTTGTACTGATTTAAAATTTCAGTATTTATCTAGTAAGTTTACAGTATTGATGCAGTTTATTACATGATGTATTAGTTAGGTGTAAATGTTATGTATTAGACAGTTTCTACTATGATTCACTTTGGTTACAGTATTCACTTTAGTTTACATGATATATGCAGTGTTTAACAATTGTACTGATTTGAAATTCCAGTATTTATCTAGTAAATTTATAGTATTTATGCAGTTTATTACAGGATGTATTAGTCAGGTATAAATGTTATGTATTAGACAGTTTATTACTATGATTTTACAGTATTTATCTAGTAAGTTTACTAGATATATGCAGTGTTTAATAGCTTGTTGAATTTGCAGTATTTATTTTACATATCATGAATTGAATTTGCCAGCTTGTTGAAGTGCTTTAACAGTTTTATAGGATATATGAGTTATTTCACAAGATTCATGCAATAGTTTTATAGGATATATCAGTTATGTAGGATATGCAGCTTTTTGAGATGTTATTAAATGTAAAATATTTAACATGATCTACTTAACATTTTTATAGGATACAACAGTTAAAATGGCTGAAAGAGTTTCTTGCCTGGAGGACTTGTGAGTGTTTTATTTAAAAAGTTTCAGTTAATTTACAGGTTTTATGCAATAGTTTTATACGATGTATCAGTTAATTTACAGGATTATGACTTGAAGTTTGTGTGAAATTTGTTGATATCATTTTTTTCTTTCAGCTAAACCAGCTTGGAAAGATATTGGTATTATTCATGAGAGGTGCCCAATGCAGGGAGAAAAATCAATGGATTGTGCAATTTTTGTGTTGCGCTTTGTCTACAATTTGATCACTGAGATCCCTATAAATTTCACACAGGTAATTTTATTAACTTTTAAGTTTATGATGTAATTCCAATTTGTAATTTTATTCTCTCAGAAATGTAACTCCAATTTATAGTTTGTATATGTTATTTTGATAGTTTCAGGTGTCCATTTTACAGTATTGAAGTTTTGCAGTTCACATCTTTTAGTTTTATAGTCTTGCATCTGCTAATTGTTCAGTATTGAAGTTTTGCAGTTCACATCTGTTAGTTTTATAGGTTGCATCTGCTAATTTTACAGTATTTAAGTCTCGTAGTTTACATATGTACGTTGCTTTTATAGTTTGCATCTGCTAATGGTTCATAACTCCAATTTATAACCTTGTTTTTTTTTTTTTTTGCAGGATGATATTTCGAAAGAACGAGTGGTTCTAGCGATGAAGCTTCTCACTCATCTAAATAACGTGCACCAGAGGGTTATGAAGTGACAAACATCATTATTGTATTGATGGTTGTGAACAGTTATTGAAGTCTTGTTTATTGAAGTCTTGTTTGTGGTTGTGAACAGTTATGGTGTGAACAGTTATTGTTTGTAGTTGTGAACAATTGTTGGTTGTGGTTGTGAACAGTTGTTGGTTGCTACTGTTAGTTTATGGTTGTGAACAGTTATTTTTGTGACTAGTGAAATTTTATAGTTTTTATATGTTATTTTGATAGTTTCAGGTGTTCATTTTACAGTATTGAAGTTTTGCAGTTCACATCTGTTAGTTTTATAAGTTGCATCTGCTAATTTTACAGTATTGAAGTCTTGTAGTTCACATATGTTGTTTTTATAGTTTGCATCTGCTAATTGTACAGTATTGAAGTCTTGTAGTTCACATATGTTAGTTTTATAGTTTGCATCTGCTAATTTTATAGTATTTAAGTCTTATTTTACATGATATAGATCCATATATAAATATGAATAATTGAAGAAAAAAATTACGGAAAAAATAAAAAAAATTACGAAAAAAAAATTTAAAAATTTTAATTTCGAAAAAAGAAAATTTTAATTTTGATGCAAAAAAATTAATTTTGCACAATTTTAGGTGTTATTTGTAAATAACTACAAGTTTGAGAAGTGATTTGTTTTTCAAATCTTCTAGAAGCTGTCAGTTTTTCAAGTACAGCCGGAAGTACAAGTATTTTGCAAGTTGCTAACTGTTTGCAACTAACTTGGGACCACTTCCAAGGGTCGCTGCTTGTTAGATTTTTGAACTACGTATTATACATGATTTGTTGTTGACGATACAGTATTGATTATAGAGTTTTACAGTATTCGTGCAAGTCAAATCACAGTTTTTTTGGATAAAAACTGAATACATAAGCTTGGATACAATTAGTCGCTTCCTTTAGTTTTTATTTAACAGAGTGAGCATTGATGAAGTGTATCCATTAAATTAATTATTGTTTGTTCACTAGTCAAACATATTTGCTTCGGCGTTAATGGGGATCAATTTTATTTCAAAAAATAATAATATCTCAAGAGGTAATTTAAGAAAGAATTTAGCACATTTCCTGTGTTAAAAAAGGATGTCACTAGGTACGATACGGACTGGGTGGAGGCATTTCCATATTCATACCTACTTAAAATTAATTTTAACCATATTCTACCCTTACTCATTAACAGTAATAGCGAATAAATTAATAGTATATATAATTAATCTCAATATAACAAATAATAAATATATATATATATGAAATACATCATGAACATAATATCACAAAATATAAAAAAAAAAGTTATCTCATTTATAATTTTTGATCTTATTATTTTAAAAGATATAAATTACTAATTAAATAAAATAATAAAATAATTATAAATTAAATTTGTCATAAATTACTAACTAAAAACTACATAAAATGTTAGATAAATTAATTTATCAAAATTTAACAAAAAATATATTTGAAATGTAATATAAATTAATCTAATTATAATAATAAAATCATATAACTTAGTTATATATATAAATAAAAAATTATCATATATAATTTTATATTTATTAATTATCTTATAGGGTAATAGGTACGAAATAGTTCTTACCCATATTCTTATCAAATAAGCTAACAAAATAAAATTCTTACTCATATCCATACCCGATAAGCTAACGAAAAAAACCATTTTTTTATGTTTAGTGGGAAATAGATCTTACCCAATAATTTTAATTTTTTTATTTTAGGTTTAAGATATGCTTAACAGTATATTACCATTCTAAGGATACAAAAGGTAGCTTTCTCGTTTACATATTCTATACTAGGCTGAGCCCATTTTATGGACTCGAAGTTGAAACCCAGAAAATAATTGGGCCGGACTGTAATTTGTCTAATTTCGAACGGAATATAGTTCTAAATAAATTGCATGTATTGTCTAACAAATTGCGACATTGTATGCTTTATTGGGAAATCTGATCTTTACAGCTTCTCCCCTAAATAATTATCAATTTGATGTGCATCCATAGATTTTTCTTCCATCTGCACTGCTCTGTTCTCTGTGATACCCTCGACCACTTCATTCTTGTATGTGTACCGTTTCGCGATCCAGACAAACACAACCCAATTCACGGATGAAAGAACTATGAGAAAAGCATAGTAATAATCCAAATGCGAATCATTTAGGTTGTCACCAATCCAACTCTTGCCGCCACCACTTCTTGTTATCTTGTCAACTGAAGTGACAAGAAGGCTATTCAAAAAATTCCCCACGCCGATGCCACTAGTGAAGAAAGTAGTCCCGAGGCTCTGCATGCCCTCAGGAGATTGGTCGTAAAAGAACTCAAGTAGGCCAATTGCGGTGAATACATCGCCGACGCCTAGAAGCACATACTGCGGTAGTAGCCAGAAGATGCTCATTGGGACTGTTTCTTTGGCACCGTGTATTCCATACCTGTTGGACTAACTTTTTAGTTCAATTGTAATCTGTTAGCTTTTTATCAGATCAGTATTTATTTGGTTAGATTACCCAAGTTACCTTGCAATGGCATGCATCCTTTTGCGCTCCACAAAGTAGGCCACTACCATGACAAAAGTTACTGAGCAGAACCCGATGCCAAGTCTCTGAAGAAGTGTGATACCTCTTGGATTGCCAGTACGGCGTCTCATGAATGCAACAAAGTATTTATCATAAATAGGTACAGTTAGAAGCATTGAGATGGTGATGAAGCTTCCGAGCGATGCGGCGGGTATTTGGAAACTGTGCCCGAGGGTCCGGTCTAGAGTAGTTCCTTGCTTGACAAAAAGGGTATTGACTTGTGCAAAAATTGTGGTGGGGACAAGGGTTGTCAGCCAAACTAGAAACATCCCAAAGAATAACTTGGTCGTCTCGACTTCGGTTACTGTGCATGGGTTTGTGCTCTCTTTTAGCGCTGCCTTATCAAGAAATCTACAATTTAATTGTAAATTGAATATTATTATAGTAAATACATGTATACCTTTACCCTCTGAAATTACTTGGAAGAAATTTCTGTTATTTCATGATGTGTATATTCCCTTGTGCTGTGAATGTTCTTCACTATGTCAATCTTTCTATTTAGTTTTGGTTCATTAGCTCTTGATTTCATATAATTTTCCTTAATTTTTGTGAAGGTCATAAATTCCTTAAGTTCTCACTAGTAACATATTTTTGCCAGATCTGGAAGCTCTATCATAAAAATTAAAGTAGTACTTTATTTTCTTAAGATTTTCCTTTTGTCCAAAAAGCCAACACTATCTAGCTAGCATCATATATTGGAATCTTACTTGAAAGAGGAAGAGTGGTGCAGCTGTCGCTTGGCGGTCCTCAAATACTGTTGCTGCTCAACCTCATACAGTACCTTCGAGTCATCAGAGACCTCGTATTGACGGTTATCAAGAGCCTTCTTAATTACATTGCATATCTCTTTCATGGGACTCTCTGCCTTCTTAACCTTATGCCGATAAAAAGGAGTTCCGATATAAAACAAAGCAGTGACAACATTAACCCTGCTGTCGGAATTCCATACCCTAATCCCCACCCGACATTCTCTTGCACATATACAAGAGCAAGTGTAGCCATCAAACCACCGGTGAAGGAGCTAAACATCCACCAATTGAAAAAAGATGTTTTGAGCTTACGCTCGTATGGGTCAAAGTCGTCAAATTGGTCTGCGCCGAAGGTGGAAATGTTTGGTTTAGTACCACCGGCACCGATGGCCATGATATACAGTGATAAGTAGAAGAAAGCAATCTCTTTTGATGATGTTGGACAGAGTGATCCATTGCTAGCAGTGCATTTTGGATGGAATGGCTTGAAGCAAACTGCTGCAGTCAGCAGAACCATGCCCTGTTAAATGAAATAAAAAACTCAGATATTAATTTCATAAACATAAGCAAAAATAGGTATTAGGCAAGGTTAGATACTTAAATTCATTATTATTCATGTTAAATTGTTAATTAAACATGTCCATTAAAATCATGTCTACAAAAGTTAGCTATAGTATTGTCCTGTGTCAAAAATCATATGTTCAAATTTTAGTAACCCTATTGGGAATGATTTGGGAGATTTGATCCTTATCTCGTACTTAAAAAGTTAAAACAAATCCATGCTATTGAGCTATTACAAGAAATAGTACTTAAATGTAATGGTGCTCATAATAAATTTAATTCTGATTTTGTCAGAAACTTCAATTCTGAGCTCATTACGGAGGCAAAGCAAATTATATATGTTTACTTATGTCGAATAAAAAATCCCCCATATCGCAGTCTTCTGACAAGGTCAATCGCTCTATTAAGCTCTGTTTATTTCAGTCCTCTGACATGGCTGATAGGAATTAATGAAACACAAGAACCTTTGCCAGCACGGTGAAGCCTTGCTGGTGTTTGACTGATGACATCACCAACCAGCCAGTGTGGGGGGTCCGGATCCCCTAAAGTAACCCAACTTTTGGGTTTTCGTTCGGGACCGTCTGATTCAATTATGTCGCTCGAGATCGTCTCGGGATTCGAATCCGTCATCGGAATGTGTGCACTCAACTTCGGGATGGATGATCTCGGATCCGAATCGGACGGTCCCGATTTAAAATCCAAAAATTGGGTTACTTCACTGGATCCGAATTCAGTGTGGGGAGGGTTTGTTTCAACAGTTAGTTTTTTTTTTTTTTTCAGTAGGATTTTTTGGATAATTATTGCCTGCATCATGCAGTGTGACTGTTGTTTTTCTCTATAACTTTCCTTAATTTGCTTTATTTTCTTGTTCTGGTTTATGTTCCTACATAATTACATCTTTCAAATGAAATTTTAGGAGGCCCCTTAATTGCGAACCAGAAAAAGAAGAAAGAAAAAAAGACAGGAATATAAGAATGAGACTCAATTATTGGCACATAAACAAAGTTGATGTTGATTTTGCAAAAGAAAAAACAAAGGAAAAGGGGCAATAGACATCTAATTTGATGTTGATGCAAAATGTTATTGTCCATTACACGACGTCAAACTTTTCTCTTTTGTTTGCCATTGGCATATGCTCATGAAAGGCAAGTACGATGTGAATTTATGCCCCAATATCAACCTGGTTCTTTTTTGGTATTAACTGTCAGTTGAATCAGACAATCTATCTTGTTCAGTTGTTCTAAGGTTGAATGGTGATGAAGGTTTCATGATTGTTGACCTCTTATACGTCTTCCCGGTCTGTCAACATCTTTATCTGATAAGGATAACTACGTATACTCGGTTGGAGTTCAAACATGTAATTTTGTTGTTTTATCGGTGAGAAAAAATTGTTATGACATGAAATTATACGACAGCCAGATAATATAAAAAAACTTCTCTATTACTAAAGAAATTCTTATTAAAATAGGATGATAAAAATGGAACTACGGCACCAGTATCATCACAAATTTAATGGCAATCATGTTACCAACCTTGGAGTATATATTTTCTTATGATTTATATTTATTGACCTCTGGTTCATCATCTTTGGATAGAGAGGAATCATGAGGCATTAAATGCTGGAAGTCATATGATCGATAGTGCCGTGTAAAATATGAACTCTGAAATCTGGATTACAAATTTATAATAGAACTAGATATTTCCTACAAGCATTGCAATTAGTTCTAGTAATTAAAAAATGTTGAGGGTGAGGGTTTCAATTGTGATCTGTTCCACCTGTGATACTGTCCTCATAAACCAGCTTACTCATATAGATGTACTACATCTTGACATGAGAGGCTAGCAATCATTGATTTATTCTAACTAGTCCTTTTCTGCACTAATATATTGGAGGCGAATTGGCGAGACAATGCAATTTTAGTTGCCTTTTCAACATCGCAATCTTTTTGTTGGATAGCTAGTAAAACATAAGTGGAATTTCATTTTGTGGACGCCACTGTACTCTTTAGGAGTCCACTTGGAACCCTCATTTTGCATTTGCTTTGATTTTTCTTTCTAAAGATAATTTGTTTTGGCATTTGTGGAAAATCAATTCACGACCGCAACGATTTAAACCACTTGTTTGAGTTTTGAAATATGCCAATTTTATTTTTTTGGGTTGTTTTTCAAAAATGTTTGAACGAGGAAAAATTAGTGCAATTTCATAAAATGTTCATACCATGACATAGATGAGAGAAGAAATGGTGAAAGTCCAGAACCGGCCGAGGTACGTATCAGCGATATAAGCTCCAATAATGGGAGTCATCCAGACCGAACCGGACCAGTTGTTCACATTTCGAACAGATGAGACAGTATCCTCATGCAGTTCTGTTGTCAAATACACCACCAAGTTTGCAGCCACGCCATAAAATGCCATTCTTTCAAAGGCCTCGTATCCTGACTCAAACAAATTATACAAGTTTGAAATAAATAAACATGAACCAAAAAGGGATATCTATGTGTATATTGCAAAGGAATAAAAAGAACATGAAATTTGTAATGTTTTGGGCATGCTTTGTATATATAATGCAGAAACAAACGAATGTTATGTTATATCAATTAAAGGAGATTTTTATGTTATTTATCCAGGCATCCAGCCTTTTTGGATTATATTAAGTCACAAAAGGTTTTTGTAACTACTTGAAGTACTTGGACTAAAATTGGGTATATGGATGTAATAAAGGATAAATATAAAACTTAAAATACTAAAGCTTGATAGTTACCAACTAAGAATCCACAAGCTTTCCATCTCCCTGTTTCGGCAGCAACCGCACGGCGGCCCCGTATATCGACCGAGCCATCTTTGGTATATCCTCTGTTTTCCATGAGAAAACAAATTATGATGGCTCAAACGATATGCTCACTAGCTAATAAGTAGACGAAAAAGGAAATGGTTTTTAGTTTGTTTTGTCCTTTGATTTGTTGGGAAATGGGGATGAGACGAAACCCAGATGATATGTGTAGATGAGGAGAAGATAGGACTTAGGAGAATGTTTCCAACCAACTATTACTGCTATATATATTTGCTGGATCCTTTCCCATTTATATAGGTGAAAGGTGGAGCCAATTCTTTTCAAATTACAACCTATCTATTCCTGCATTTAAAAAAAAAAACACCAATTTATACTTGTATTAAAAAGATTTAGAAGAATATCTCTTGTTAGGACACGTCATGTAGCATGGACACACATGAAATTTGGACACGTCTATGTAGCATGGACACACATGAAATTATTACAACCTATCTATTCCTGCATTTAAAAAGAAACACCAATTTATGCTTGTTTTAAAAAGATTTAGAAGAATATGTCTCTTGTTAGGACACGTCTATGTAGCATGGACACAAATGAAATTAGGATACGCGTATCCGCCGCGTGTCCAACATGGACACACGCATTCACAACACGGGCAATAAGTTTGTGAACATGATCAAACATTTGACACGTCCTCGACACATTGTCGACTTGTCGTTACATGTGGGACACACTGTGTACAAAAGTCAGAGACTCGCACTTCACAGGCCACAGCCAGAAAAGATGAAAACTTGTGCCATTATTTGTTGAGCGATCGCATCGGATGTCAATCGGACTGTGCACAACATTTATTCGTACAGGTACCAATGTCTAGACCAAGATTTTACTAGTTATGGTAAGTTCAAACTTTATTTTTAAATTATATTCTATTGACAGCACTGAAACTTCAATCGAAATTGTATGTGATATTTAATATTTTACTTGTTGTCTTATAAATTTTAAAAAATCCAAATAAATATAATATAATTATTTTTGTGTAAAATATGTTAAATAAAGTAAAATTTATTCTTATGTAGGATATACTTTTTTTTATTAAAAAAGTTGTTTTTGTAAAGACTAAAATATATATTATATTTATTAACACCATATAAATGTAACATTTTGTTAAACTATATAATTTTTTTTAAACTACAAATTATATAATTCTTTTTGTGAAATTAAAATTTTAACTTCAATATATAAATGTAAAATTTGGTCTTCAAACACATTAAATATGGAGATCATGTTGAAAGGCACGAATCGACTGTTTGAACTTCAAAAATAAAAATATGAGCTGAAAATAAAACATCATCTTTATTTTCCAAAGCACCGTAGCCCACCTCTTTGATGATATTGTATTACATCCTTTTAATTGTTTCGAACTAGAGTATAGGGGTGTTCAACCGGTCGGTTCGGGTCAAACCGAACTTTTTTTGCCGAACAGCGGTTTGAACCGAATTTTGAAAACCCAACCGGACCAACTGAATTAAAATTTCAAACCGATGTAAAACAGAACCGATTAAACTGATTTAAACTTCGGTTTGTTCGGTTGAACCGAATACATTTCAAGTTACAAATAAATATTTCAAAACCGGTTGGTCTCGGTTCAAACCGATTTGGATAATATTTTTGATAACCACACAAACCGATTTTTGATAAACCAATCCATTATAAACCATACAAAATAAACCGATCCATTTTTATTAAACCGGTTAGTTCGGTTCAAACCAATTTGGAGATTCCAAAACCGAAACTTCTTCAAAAACTAAACCGAACCGCACCATTTAAACCGAATAACCGATCCAATTAAATCAAAATTTGCCAGTTAGATTTAAAACCGAATAAACCAATCCATTTGAACACCCCTACTAGAGTATTACATTCTTTTGATTGTTGTATCTATGATCAAGGACAGATCCTACAATCAAACCAGAAGTACTTCGCAACATTTATGATTTAAATTTTTTAGTTATGTATATTTAATTACATTTTTTTTAAGTTTTTGTATAGTTCAACCCATTCTAAAATATTAAATATGTATTTGTATCTTAGTAATTAGAATTTTATATTGTAATTTTAGAATTAATTTAATTTTAACTACCACACGATTATATACTTTACGTTTAAGATCATTTAAATATCTAATTTTAGTCGACCATGTGCTCTACGTGCTTTTTGAAAAATTCATGGTGCCATGCTGAACAAACGCATTTGTATACGGATAATTAATACATGTGTCATACTCTCGTGATCATGTTGAGTGTCATTTCTGGCTTCTATCATGCGGTCCTAACCGCATGCATTTAAAAATGATTTTGACATGACATGTTATAATATTATAGAACGAGCTAGTATAGGTAAATGTTTAAAAGGTCTTATCATTGCAACTTTAATTAATAGCGATATATAATTGAGCTAACAATGTGTTACTGCACTTAATTAACACAAGTTAGAGCATCTTCATTGATGATATTATTAGAGTTTTTAATATGATGTGGCGGTTTCTAATTTAATTTCAGATATGTGGTAGAGTTTTTTATTTAAAGTTTCTTATTAAGAAATTGTTTATAAACTACACGTTGACCAAATAATTAGTTCAAATTATTTATCTTTTTTAATTTGTTGTTGACGTGATTGAATAGAAACTTTAAAATTTATTTCAAAAATGTAAGAGTTTAGAAACTTTAGAGATATAAATTTCTAAAAAGTGGTTGACAATTAATTACAAACTCATTTGAGTTGCCGGGATGTAGATGCTCATAAGTTTGGTCTAGTAAATTCCATAGACCGTCTTTGGATAATTTAGTCTTGATTGATGGTCGAAATTTATTCTAGGTGCAACCTCCATTAACTATTCCATATATGGATAAGGATCCGACTCTACTGTTTTTCTTAGAGAAAAGCAGAGTCTTGCTTTTCCGATACCAACCATTCAAAATTTTCTATTTACGTATCTCGATAAAAGAACTTTTTCATACACAAATTTCAACGATTTTGAATGGTTGAGATCAGAAGACCCTGCTTTTCTCGGCAGAGTCCATTCCATATGGATAACCATTTACTTTATAACTAGGAATTTTATCCAGATTGCAGATTCGCAGGATGTTGAAGCTGACAATGACTCTACTAGTACTTGGCAGTACGCAAGATTTATATGCCTAAATAACAAGAAATATTATTTCTTAAGGAAATGGTTTTTGGATTGGTGCTTTTTTCCACAGATATTTTATTCTTCTTTTGTCTAGATTGTGCCGTTCTTTTCTTTCTGGTATGTTCTTTTTAACAAATATTTATTTTCTGCCCTTATGTCAAGGGTGGGTTTTTTGTACAAATGGTTTGGACAAAGTCTCATTCAAAACCGGACCTAAAACTGTCTGAATTGAATCAAAATTCGTACAAACATTTAGATTCAAGAAGTCATTAAATTTATTAAGTTTTAAATATGTTTACACGAATCTCAATGCAAATCGGACGTTTAAGCTTGACTTTGAATAAGGCTTTATCCAAAGTCCTTTGGACAAAACCTAATCCCTTATGTCAATAGAAGGAGAACGGAGTAGGTCCGATGGGCATCGGACCTACTTTTAGGTTCAACGACATGATGACCGTCCGATCTAATTTAAGATATGTGTGCACGGAATTGAAACAGACACGCACGAATTTTAAAGTGTTCTGCACGAATTTTAAAGAAAATAGACAGTGATTAAACCCATCGAACCAGAGTAGGTCCGATGCCCTCTCATGTCCAATATAAGATGATAACCGTAATGTTTTTTTTAGATAGAAATTTAGACTTCTAATTTTCATTTAATTGTTACGATCTTTTACATTTAATGACATAACAAGTCTAACATGAGAAAAAATAGTTTGGTTCACCATAATAATAAAATATCTGAATTATATATATATATATATTTTATATTACTTTTATTTTCAAATAGAAAAATACTGTACCCTTCAAAAACATTAAATTTACGTATTTCCCTCTAAAGTTCATAATATCATATGTACTCTTCAAATTTTCAAAAGCTAACAAATTTACCCAATTAATTGTCTTTTTCTATTAAAACTCACTTTAAATTTATATATGATACCCAATTTTCCTTTATAAAAAGTAAAAATATGTAGATTGTTTAATGAAAATGTTCAATCTTCTAATTATAATTGGTCAATTGTATGGGTATATTATTTATTTTCTTACTTATGCCGCACACAAGTAGAGAAATATCACTATTTATGCGTTACAAGTAGAAAAATGAATCTTTTGTCTTCAAAAACTGACTAATTAGAAGATTGGACATTTTTCTTACACAGTCTAAATAAGTTGATATTTTAATAAAGGGTAATTGGGTAATTTATAAATTTAAATTGAGAAAACAATAAATTGGATAAATTTGTGAAGTTTTGAGTTCTTAAATTTAGACGGCTAAATATGATATTATAAACTTTAGAGGGGAAATATGTCGTTTTGGTACTTTTGAAGGATATACATGAAGTTCCTCCGTTGAAAATAAATATTGAATGGAATCACCAAAATTTGTATCATATCACAACATGGTATCCGTTAATATGTAATCAAATTTCAAAATAAACAAATAATCTTTTAATTGGAAAGTAAGGCATTTTTCTAATCGTCACTCAAATTTTGTATATTTGTATGAGGAAATATAAGCTTGGACAACTAAACTTATATTTTGTTCCAATTAAATCGAGATTGTGTAAAGATATTGATAGAGTTGGTTTATTTCATGTAGCGTACGGATTGTATACTTTTATTTTTATTTAATTAATGTTGGTGCGTGTTATATGAAGTCACAACAAAATTGTTCATCACTACAATGGAAGATATGTTATAAAAGAAATTTGGCATAGATGAATTTGAACAAACTAATGTTCTAAATAGCGCGCTATAGCGCCGCTATAGCGTTTTTGGACCAAAAAAGCTATGATGCTATGGTCATATAGCGCGCTATTTTGCGCTATAGCGGCACTATATAGCCATAGCGCTGTTTTTTTAGCTGTTCCGCTATGACGCGATAAACGCTATTTAAATCTTTGGAACAAACACAAAAATTTGAATATTTTATAAACCATAAATAAAATAAATAAAGAATATTAGAAAATTAACTTGATTGGTTGGTTTTTTACAAAAATTACAAGTATCAAACAGGCTATTCAGCACCTACTATTTTTTTTGTCGGTGCCGAATAGCCTATTCAGTAACTAATCAAGTTAGTTCTCTAAAATTATATTTTTTATTTATGGTTTATAAAAAAAAGTTTCAAAAGTTTCCAAGGAATTTGTTTAATCCGGAATTTGTAAGGGGTTCCGCTCAAATTGAGGTTCAGATCAGACTGAGTTCAATGACTCGGAAGAAGGACACTATTCGAATTTTTGTAATGGGGCTCCTCTCAAGTTAAGGAATAGTGACTTGGTTCAATGAATCGGAGGCAGAGAGGCTAATTAATGTAAACGTGTTGTCTAATTCCGTCTGGCTGACTACGGGCTCTTCTATATGCACACAGCGTGAAGCGACTTGTTAGAAGTTTCTGTTCACTAATCACTCATAGCTCGTGACTCGATTGTGACTCGCACCTAACTCACTCGTAGCTCGCTCGTTACTGAACCGAGTTGTTAATGAGCTAAATCGCTATTAGTTCGGTCCAGAATTAACGAGTTCAAGCTAGAGCATAGCTTGCTCGCCAGCTAGCTCGGTTAGGTATCAATTTGTGAATTTGTATGAATTTGTGTGCATTTTATACTGTCTAGCTCGGTCCAGTTTAGTTCAGCTCGACCCAAAAAGTTTGTATAATTTATTTTCTTCTTAAAACAAGATCCAGTCAGACCCAGCGAGCCAGCTCATCAGCTCGCGAGCTAACTTAGACTGGCTTGTCACGATTTAAAACTGAAATTTTAACTCGAATGTCCTAAATCCAGCTCGCTCGGCTATAGCTCGGTCCAGAATTAACAAGCTGAACTAAAGTCTAGCTCGGACAGAACCAGCTCGTTGCCACCCCTACCCACAATACACAGTAGACTAGAAAGCTAAATGGATACCCCCACAAAGTAGCCATTTACTGTGCATGAGCACTCTAAATGTGTGGCTGAGATTAAATATCATGTTAAGTGCACCCCAGCATGGACCGCACGATAGATTATAGATCCTTTCGGTAGGCCTTAAATTGGGTTTTGATCATTTGGTGATGTTGATGTGTAATCATAATTTCATAGCATTAGATACTATAGGAATTAGGAAACTTTCTTCCAAGGGCCGGGGTGCATGAATGAATGCACATATATCATTATAAAAGGGGAAACAAAAGCTATTTGATGCTGTTGGCCAAAATTTAATTAGGTGCGCTGTATTTATCATTCACGAGTGTGAATTGTAAATAAAATCTAGGTATCCTCACTTTATCATTGGATTCGTTAGATTAGAAGCAAGCAAAAGAGATGGGACTGGCCCGCTTGTCGACCAATACAATTTTTTTGGATCGGATCCTAGCAAGATAGAAACTGCCGACATTTTTATTAATATCCAAAAATAAATATAAATTATTAATTATACCCACGTTAGCTGGGTATTTTTAAAAATATCCAAACCAGTCATTTAATGACCGGTTCTTTTTTTTTTTTTGTACTATTTCAGACCCTATAAATACCCATATTTCTTTCTCCTTCCTCTCACAACTCACTCAACTTACAAAAGAGAAGGGGATTTCTGAGGCGATTTCCTCGGCGATTTTCAGGTAAATTTTTTTATTTAAAATTTTTTTATTTTATTTTAATTTTTTTTCAGCAACCTATACATTTAAATTAGTAACCTGATAATTGTTTACTATTTACTAAAATGTAGTTTGTTGGCCATAGTCTTGATTTCATTACACTGTGGTGGGAAATTTCTTACTAATACATACGGGGTTTATTACTCCAAAGAGTCAGTTAATTCATTCATTATTTCCAATGATATCTCACGTTGGGACTTGAAAACAATGATTTACGAATGCACCAGTTATAACCTAGAAAGGTGAAACTTAGAATTGGCAACCCGAGTAAATGATGGAACACCCCCGACCTATACCATAGTAAAGGTACTAAGTGATGCTGCATGGAGAGGCCTATACGGGCGGTTAAAGGTCACTGAAAATTTTATCATAGAAATCTACATCAAGATAGTTCTGACAGAGTCAGGTGTTGGAAGTTCTAGCCAAAATTCAGTTGCGTTCAATTATACAACACAACCAGAACCATACACTCTCATAGTTCCTTTATTCGTACATGACCTAGAAACATACATTCACTTCACTCCACCATCACCCCAACCACAACCCCATACAAGATCCGTGCATGTGGCGCCTTTACCATTACCGCCACCATCACCTCACCCCAAACCGGCACCATTAGACGACAAAACTGGGTCGGATTTTGAAAAAATTAACGAAATTCCGGAGGAAGATCTGTAAACTGGGGATGAATTTGAGGGAGCAAAGTGGGACTCTGATCACTTGAAAGGTTGTGATGAAGATGGTCTAGTCCCCATTCGAAGAGAATATGAAAATATGTCGCTTATTTTTTCTTTTGATTCTACATAAGAAACCAAATCATTAATTCAGTTTCTTTAGATTTTAAAGATGCGTTATTAGATATAGAAGTAAAGTATTTAATCAAATTCCATTCAATTTTAATATTTTGTTGATATATTAAGAGCCGTTAAAAGCTAAAATATGTAACAAATTATAAAGGGACAGAGGCAGGTTTATGCACAATAAATGAAGTTAATTGATTCCTATTCATTTTCAAAAAAACTATACATATACATGATTTTGTATATAATTTAAAATAAAATGCTATAAATATTATAAAATTAATCTCCATACGCAACATGAAAATTTTAATGATTGACTTCATTCATGTTTGTTCTCATAACTTGAAAGTCTGACTCTGCATATATACAGTGATGATATATGACATATATTTGTTTTATACGTATCATCTCTAAAATATTTAATATTAAATATGCCATAGTGTGTGATTCGTGTGGCGGGTCATATGATGATCTTGATTGTTGAACCATAGTAACAATATACGCGATAAATTCGTGAATAATTCGCATTTTATTCGTTTTTTTGACGTTTCCGAACCGAACTCCGAATAAAATGCAAAAAAACATATAATACGTTTTATTCGCGAATAAAACACGAATCACAAATTATTCGCGAGAAAAACACGAAAAAAACGTGAAAATTATTATTTTTTAAATTTTGGGAGTTCTTTTTGGTTTTTTTGCTTCCTTGTTGTACCGAATTATTCTCTAATTATATTGAATTATACCCAAATTATGAACTTTTGACCTCTTCGAACCGAACCCGAAATATTTATTTGTCACTATGTGTTGAACGCCTTCTAGTTAGACCACAAGGACAAGTAGTATGAGTGAGTGTAACGACCATGACTGGACCTTCAAAGTTCGGATAAGGACACCCTGATTCTTCAAATATTTTATTCTTAACTATTTGAGTATTAAACATGAATCACGCGCAAAATTGATCCGATTTTTTGAAATCTAAAATAGATTTAATTTGCACTGATATGGGGGGCATATATATGGCCGACATTTTTATTAATATCCAAAGTTTAATACAAATTATTAATTATACCCAGAATCGGACCAATTATCGAAATATACCCAAGCCGGCCATTTTCTGGCCGGCTATGTTCCCTCCCTAAGCCGGCCATTTTATGGCCGGCTATGTACCTTTTTTTTTTCTCCGTTTTTTAGAGAGAGACACTACGAAGATCAAAGTATTGAAATTTAACACTGAAAATTTGAAATTTTTTATTTAAATTATTTGTTATATTACTTCTTTTGATATATAATTAGCATATTTATACTAAAATATGCTATATTAATTGAAATTATATTGAATAACACTATATTATGTTAAATTACGCTAATTACATTACATTACTTTACAATACGCTATATTAATTGAAATACGCTATATTAATTTAAATACGCTATATTGTGCTACTATTTTTTATGTTGTGCTACTATTTTAATGTTGTTATATTTTCTGTTTAGCATTATCATGATAATTTATTTTGATCTGTAAAATATAAAAATAGTACCATAAAAGCACACATACACAAGAACTGAAATATAGGATAATCCAAATATACCAAACATAAATAGTATATCAAATATAAATAGTACAAAACTAGTAAAAATACAACTAAAACGGAGAGGGGGAATATCGCTGAGGCGGTACTCCGGCGTTCGCCCGGCGCCAGCGCGGCCAGGCTCCGTCTCTCTCGGGCTCATATGGGGCATCGACAGACCTCAGTATCTGCTCGACAGTATCCCATCTGGTATCGCCCGTGGAGACTGTCGGTACTGGTGGAGGTGTAGCGAAGATAGATGCGGCAAACCCAGTCCCAAAGGCAGGCTGAGTATGAGACCCGCTACCACTAGCCTCTCCATCATGCGGCATCTCTGTGCCATATCGGGGCCATGCCGGTGCCGACATGAAACTCTCCTCGAACTCATGGAGACTGCACGAGAGGGACTCATACTCAGAAGTATCGGTCTCCGCAGGTGGTGACTGTGGTGGCATCTCTGCTAGACCCTGCAATCATACACATAAATTATTAAATTTGATCTGAATGAAAATTTTTATTAAAACCTGACAGATACTGAAGTATGACATACATGAGGCTGCACTGGACGTCCATGCTCGTCATACCATGCCGTCCACCCAATGTCGGACAATACCCAACGATGGTAGTCCCACTCTGGATGTGAATCGGGGGAAGATGGCATATCATCTATCAGAACCGGGCTCGGATCGGGCTCCTGCGGATCTATCTCACGACAGTTGATGTTCTTTCTGGCGTCTCGCAGCATACCGATGATCTTTCCACCGTGCCCGGCATCCTCAACCACATTCGCATTCTTCTTGAGTGTGCGGTACCCAAGCCGTCTCCAGTTCTTCCTTCCCAGCATGCGGATCCCATGCCCGCACTCCTTGATCGCAGCCAAAAGCTGAAAAAAATTTGGCATGTCAGATCAAACGTTGATGTACTACTAAGTTAGACCAAAACTATGTGGTTTTAGGTGCTTTACCTGGCGAGCCCATGCACGACCGTTGGGATGGTAACCATCATCCGTTTTGATCCTGTCGCGGAGATGGGCACCGTAATCCCCCTGCAGATAGACACTCGCCATGCAGACCTGCGTGTACTATACATCGTATCTCAACTGGAGATCCCCCTGGGTCTGCTGATATACATCTGGCTTGTGATAGAAGTCTGTATACTGAGGATCCTAGGCCGTCTCGTAGTATGCATCGTAATGAGTGCTCCAGTCCTTATCCAGTCGCCCTCGGTGGGTAACACTGTAAAGAAGACGTTAGTTGCAATAAAAACTATCAAGTAATATGATTTATTTAATAAATACAATAGACTACGACTTACCTGTGCAGGTCTCTGTGCGTGGAACTCGGCAAAGATGGGTCTCTGGGAATCAACGCCGCTCGACCAAACTGGGCGGAGCACCCGATCTGGATAGTGGTGCTCCACTGTCCAGAAATGTATGAGTGGACCTCGATAGAACCACATCTCCCGCTCCTGCTCGTCAGTCACACTGCCCGGCAAGAGGAACTCCTCGTACAACTGATCGTACGGTGTCCACTCAACAAGAGGCTCAGGCAAACTCTGAAGCTCTGACCGGACTGGCCTGATCCCAACGGTAGCACCGTGGGTCCGATCCTGGTAGTGGTGGAAACCGTACCAATTCTTGGCGTATGCCGGGCAGTGAAACACATCTGGCTCTCCCCAATCCGGTGCCTCATTGGGGATAGGACGGCCCACCGATAGCCGTGACCACGACCAGTGCTGAAGCAGGAGTACCGGCCCGTACATCTGCTTCGCCGTCGGCTTCATTTTCAAGAACATTACACGTCAGTGTATTTTGATGGATTGATTGATTAAATAATTTACACTAAAATAAGAGTTGGTGACTTACCTCACTACTACGACACAGGTGGTAGTACAGATATGCCAGGACAGCTCCACCCCAGTTGTACGACGACGGCCGCTCAATGTCCATCAGCAACGGGAGATACATCATCGGCATCTGATCACCGCTGGAATCAGGAAACATGACAGAACCAAAAAGGTCCATCACGTAGCCCCGTGTATATCTGCAATACAAAACATATAAAAATTCTAATAGAATCATCGTATTATAAATTAATTAGTAGATATTAATAAAAATTTACCTCTGAATCTCCAGATCGGTGGAATCTGCCGAGAGACCCGCGATGAAGTGCTGCCGTAACCTCGTCATCCGCAAATGGAACTTCGACCTCCCATGTTCCCCAATGATATAGGAAGGATCAGCTCCCAATAACTCCTCGACATAACCTGCGAAGCTGGTGCTGTCAGAGACGCCGCCGACGGGTGTGCCACGGATAGACAAACCCCAGAGAGCACTCACATCCTGGAGAGTCACTGTCATCTCTCCGAATGGCATGTGAAACGTGTGCGTCTCGGGACGCCATCGCTCCACCAGTCCAGCGATGAGAGATGCATTGATGATGCTCTTCTCTGTCCGCACGATGTCCACAACCTGGTAGAGACCCAGGTTGACGAGGTACGGCTCCATCACCTCGTAGTACCTCATGTGAACGCACCTCAACTTCACATCTAGAAGATCCGTGTCCTGCGTTGAAAAATATAATCCGCATGGTGACAACATAATAAAATTGAAATCTAACAAAATTTAATGAAAATATAAGAAAAGGAACGTACCTCACGAGAAGCCAGTGAGACTCGGTGCTCGCTGTGGGGAATCCGCAGGAGAGGACTGATGTGCTCCGTGCTGCTAGTACTGATCGGCTCGTCCACTACTGGACGCTGGGTAGGCCGTGCTCTAGGCATCCTGATATCTAAAATAACCTAAATTCGGTGAAATTACGCTTGATCAGCATAATTATGGTAAAAAAGGCCAAAATACCCTAAATATTGGTCATCTGTGCTAATTACACTAAATTATGCTTAATCAGCCTAATTATGGTAAAAAAGACCAAAATACCCTAAATATTGGTCATCTGTGCTAATTACACTAAATTACGCTTAATCAGTCTAATTATGATAAAAAAAGGCCAAAAAATACCCTAAAAATTGGTCATCTGTGGTAATTTCGGTAAAATTACGCTTAATCAGCATAACTATGGTAAAAAAGACCAAAATACCATAAATATTGGTCATCTGTGCTAATTACACTAAATTACGCTTAATCAGCATAACTATGGTAAAAAAGGCCAAAATACCCTAAATATTGGTCAAACATGCTAATTTCGGTAAAATTACGCTTAATCAGCATAACTATGGTAAAAAGGCCAAAATACCCTAAATATTGGTCATCTGTGCAAATTACACTAAATTACGCTTAATTAGCCTAATTATGGTAAAAAGACCAAAATACCCTAAATATTGGTCAAACGTGCTAATTTCGGTAAAACTACGCTTAATCAGGCTAATTATGGTAAAAATACCAAAATACCCTAAATATTGGTCAATTGTGCTAATTTCGGTAAAATTACCCTTAATAAGTCTAATTATGGTCAAAATGACCAAAATACACTAAATATTAGTTAACTTAGCTAATTACACTAAATTACAACAACATAATCTAAATTATAACACCTAAAATCTAAATCCTAAACCCTAAAATAAATAAATTAAAAATTAAATTAGATAAAAAAAAAATTACCTTAAAGAGAGAAAATTCGGTTGAAGATGGGAGAATTGTGAGAGGAGAGAGAGAAAAAGGGGTATATAAAGGGTGAAATGCGGGAAAAAAAAAAAAAAAAGGTACATAGCCGGCCAGAAAATGGCCGGCTTGGGTATATTTCGATAATTGGTCCGATTCTGGGTATAATTAATAATTTGTATTAAACTTTGGATATTAATAAAAATGTCGGTATATATGGCCTAGGACCACAATAAAATAGATTTTATTCTTAACTACTTAATTGCACTGATCTGTTTTCAAAGGTTAGTACCAGACAGACGCAAAGTATCCTGACCACAATAATGCAGTCCAATTATGATTTGATTGAAATGGGAGCAGCGAATATCTATTTAGCACAAATGGGTAGCCTATTTGAGGGGTATACTGGTTTTTCTTATCCAATATTTAAATAGTTTGAACCAGTCATGATTTTGTAAGAGCAATATCTTTAAAGTGTCAATTTTTACCTTTTACATTAGACAATACGTTGGAAGATAAGCTTATATGAAGATGGTCCATTAAGTATGTCTTTTTCAGTTCATTCGTTCTATAAATGGTTAGACTATAGGGGTATCTTTAATAAATAATATAACACTATTTGGCAATCGAAATTACCACTCAAGATTAAAATTTTCTTATAGTTATTTAGCAAGGATAAGATCTTAACTATGATTAATTTATTAATGGTATGGTCCTCCTGACTGTTTGTTTTGTGGTCAACCTGAGAGTACTAATCATCTATTCGTAGATTGTACTTATATTAAGTTGTTATGGGATTGGATAATATCTTATAATGATTTTACTTTTACTTGCACTACTATCGATGATTTGTGGATGTTAGATGCATGTATATCGTTTAAAGATAGGTTATTGGTAGAAATGGTTAAAGGGGCAATAATTTGGACAATCTGAATTGAACGTAATGGAGTCTGTTTTAAGGGCATTGCCCCTGCCACTGCTAAATCTTTAGGGACTAAAATTATAGCTTTAACTAGCTTTTGGTGTCAATCTAGGAATAATGATTCATTTTTAAACTTAAACCTCATAATTTCCTTTGATGTTAAGGAATTACCACATCAACTTCGAGCGGAGGAGGAGGCAGTCCTCACATCCATGGCGGAGATCATGGAGGATGACAGGCACCAGGACCCTTTTCTGGACATTATCAAGGAGGATTTTGGGCCTAGGAGCCTACTCAGTCCAATGTCTGACAACGCCAGGAATGATGATGGGATGTAGATTGGGATCTGTTGGATTACTGATACTTTGGGTTCTTTGTTGTAGTTGTATTGATACTTTGGGTTCTTTGTTGTAGTTGTATGTTTGTGTAGGTTTTTGTTATTTTAGACGGACTTATGATATTTGTGTAGGTTTATGTTGTTAGGTGTTTGTTGTTTTGGTATATTTGTGAATATTTTGGTGATCTATATATGGTTGTAAATGATATTATGGTTGAGTTTTAGGTACTTGCTTTAGGTACTTAAACTTAGCCTTCCGGATTCTAATGAAATCGGTGGATCTTAAATCCACTACTTTTCAAAAAAAAAAAAAAAATCATATGTAAATTTTGTCAGAAGTAATATGACATAGAAAGTTTACGTCGTCATCAGCAAGACAATTGTAAATATAATTGGTGAAGTTAATACCTATTTGCTTTGCACCAAAAATATAATAGATAATAAATTTTATTACATATATTATTGAGGAGAATCTAATGTCAAACATTTTGGGTCCAAATCATTCTTAATAAAATTAAATCTCAAATAACTTTTTTCTTTTAAATTTATATGATTTTCTTATACATTTGCTCCTATAAATTAAAGGTTGCATTCAAATAAAAGAAACTTGAATTTAATGTATAGATCGTGCTCTCAAGATCAGTTTCCATTTATGGTTAGTATACATTTAAATTTCACATTGTATCTTTCTTTCTTTAATTTTTTTTTTTAGTGTGCATTAAATGCTCAGAGTAACGAATAAATTAGACAATAAAAGCAAAAAGTTTTTCACTACTCTTAATATTATAATTTTTTTCTCAAAATAGGGCTTCTCTTTGCCATTTTATCTTAATTGATTTAGTTCTAATCAACTGCTGGATAGTGAGGAGTTATTATCAATCACTTTCGTCATAGTCATATCATAAGAAACAATAACTCCGAATTATCTTCATATCGTTTCCAAATCTTGTACGAAAAAGACAGAATAGGCCAAAAAAGTGTTTCACACTATCCAAATTAATAATTTTATTTCAAGTTGATTTTTTTTAATTAATTTCTTGATTATCCGAATTTTTACCTCCAACCTTTTATTCGAATTCCAGAACAAAAAACAGAATGAATGGTCCCCAACAGAATAAATTGGTGAAAAAAATGAAGTCACGGATCGGACCAATATAGATTGGAACTTAGTTTTTATGCTAATTATATAACTTTTAGGCCCAGTCCTATCAAATCGGATTTTATTCTAACGATAATTAATTAACTCACTTCTTTGTCCACTGAGAGATTTAGGTTAAAAAAAACACCTGAAAGCTACTATCAGGATTTAAAAAAAAAAAGATTTATGGTAAAAGAAAAAAAAATTGAATGAGCTTGGACTGATATTGGGATGTAAGTCGACTATAGAAACTTAGAATTTTATAACTATTATTTTTAGGTGAATTGTTTTATTGTATAATTTTAATGATATGATAGCTTAAACGTTGAGATATATAATTAAGCAACTATAACTAGAGAAGTGAGAATTATATATTATTTTAATAATTAGATACTTCAAATTTATAACATTTTTTTTTTTGGTTAGAGCTATACTGGTAGGTAGCCGAGTGGTATAAAGTCAGTAAGAAGTTTTTCGAGTAAATATTGGAGGTCAAGCCACCCAACTATTTAATACTCTTGTTATTACAACAAATGATTTTTCCTATCTGGGTTTCGAACCCATGACCTCTCACATAGAGGCCATGTGCCTTTGCCACTAGACCAAAGACTAATTCTTAAGTCAGTAAGAAGTTGGTGCCAGATGACATATCAGATGTCTGATCCGAGGTTTAAGAAGCGTTTAAGTATGACTAAGATAATTTGTGAGTAACTTTGTTATCATTTTGAATAACTCTTAAGAAATAATTAATTTGTTTAGACCACGATGGCGTTTGAGGCATGGCATTTAATCATTAACATGAAATCATAGAAGGCAAAATTGGCCGATTCAGATCGGAATTGGACAAGACCGATCCGATTTTGGACCGATTTACTCCGAAAGCCAGTTTGAGAGGAAAAAACGATTCCGACCGATTTTGAACCGATCCGGATCCGGATCGGAAGTTGCTGATTCCGATTCTGATTCTGATTTTTCTTTCTATGCATGAAACATAGTAATTAGTATAAAAAGGTGCAATATATATGATCTGATGAAAATATGATTTTTCTATATATAAATTTTTTTTAGTAAATTAAAGATCATAATCTGATAGGACTGATCCTAAAATTTAGCGAATTATCGGTACCGATAGGTCAATGGTATGTTTTCTTAATTGGTGTCCTAATCGAACTAATTAACACTGTTCTCAGACATTACATTGTGTTTACTTTGATATCTTTATAAGTCATCAAACAGTGCAAAAACATTAGCTTTTTTTTATAGGCAACAATTTTTCCATGCTAGTTTAGTTTTTATGATTCTAATTAACTTGACAACATGCAACAACCAACGGAAGTCTAGGTGAAGTTACATTGACCTAAATGTCCTGTCTGTCCAGCCTTGATGCACATACAAATTTGAAGTTCGCTGAGCTTTAGGTCTTTTTCTGAAAAAAGAAAAAAAAAATGTGATCCCAAATTCCCAACGGCCAAGGATAATCCATATAGATAGACAAGAATAATCAGTCGGTGGGACTATTGATTTCCATATAGGTAGACAAGAATAATCGGGTTTACATTTACTAGCTAAAGTAATTTTAATTGATTTCAATATTAACTTGTAACTACTAATGTAGCTAATCACAATTTGTTAAAATAAACGGCTAGTTTTCAAATTTTATTTGTAACGGCTAGTTGTAGAGAATAGTGTTATGTAATTAATAGATTAGAAGATAGTGATTGTAATTAAATAGAATAAGTTAATAGTGTAACGGCTAGTTTTTTTATTTCTTCTATAAATAGGGATACATATAAAGCTGAAAATAAGTTTGCAATAATAATTTGTTTTCTTAAATCTCTTCTCTTCTCTCCTACAAAATTAACATGGTATCAGAGTAAAAGACTCTATGACCGAAAAAAATAAAAAAAACTGCAACAAATTTTAGCAAGAAAAATGGCTCAAGGAGAAGCAACGAATTTCTCGAATCTAACAAATACCTTGCTCAATGGCAAAAATTACGTGTCATGGGCGAGGCAGCATCTAGGGCCCTGAGTGGTCAAGAGATGTTAGAATGCATCACTTGTGAAAATAAAAAACCAAAAATCAAAGATCCGAACAAGCTAACTCCCGAAGAAACAACGGCAACAAAACATTGGAGAACAACAAACGATCGAATCATCACCTTACTACTAAACTCCATGGAGCCGGCTATATCCGACCTATTTATGATGGCCGAAACAACACATGATTTATGGGAAGCGGTAAAATCTATGTATAGTTAGCAAAATAATTTCTCACATATTTATCAACTCATGCAGAAAATTCCAAATTAAATAGTGAAGATGGTGAATCTTTAAAAGACATAAATCAATTTCAAAGACTTGTTGGAAACACCACATTTAGAAGCGGTAAATATAATTTTGAGGTTTTTAAAAAATAATCCCGGTAAGGGTATTTGGATGAAAAATAATAATTCTAATGATATATGTGGCTATTCCAATGTAGATTGGGACGGAAGCTTCGATAGAAAATCGACAACCGGTTTTTGCACATTTATAGACGGAAATCTAGTCATATGAAAAAACAAGAAACAAAATGTTGTAGCACGATCAAGCGCCGAAGCCGAATATCGTGCAATGATGACATCAACCCCAAGTGAACTAACATGGATCAAGCAACTCCTATTAGACATGTGATTTAAAACTCAAGAACCGATGAAAATGTATTGCAACAACAATTCAGCACGACATATAGCTTCAACACCCGTATTTCATGAGCGAACAAAACATATAGAAGTGGATTGCCACTTTATTGGGGAAAATGTTCAAGCAAAAGAAATTGAAACACCATACGTAAAAAGTGAAAATCAACTCGCAGATATCTTCACCAAAGGCTTAGATTCAGGTCAATTTGAGAAAATTACAAGCAAGCTAGGATTGTACGATATATATATTCCTAGCTTGAGGGGGAGTGTTAAAATAAACGTCTAGTTTTCAAATTTTATTTGTAACGGCTAGTTGTAGGGAATAGTGTCATGTAATTAATAGACTAGGAGATAGTGGTTGTAATTAAATATAATAGGTTCATAGTGTAACGGCTATTTTTTTATTTCTTCTATAAATAATGATACATGTAAAGCTGAAAATAAGTTTGCAATAATAATTTGCTTTCTTAAATCTCTTCTCTTATCTCTGATGAGCGCAAAGCGCAACGCAAGTTTCGGTACGCTTGAGGGCGTACCTTTTAAAACCGCGTTTACACTCCACGAGTAAGGGATGCAAGTGCACAACCCCTATCGTGTAGTATATTCGGGTATCGATCCACAGGGACGGTTAATTGCGAGGTTAGATTATATCAAACTCAATCAAAAACTATAAGTGAAAAGGTTTGGTTTGGTATTTATGTTCCTAAGAAGGTCAATTCAAACAATTCAAGCAATTCAGAGAGATGTAATAAAATGCTAGAAGAAATGTAAATTGTGTTTTGATTATGGATAAAAGGCGTTTCCAGGGTTTCAGACTTCATCTCTGATCTGCCTCTAGTGGTACGGCCCGTACCAAGGTGGTACGGCTAGGCCGTACTTCACTTGGTAAGGCAAGGCCGTACCACCCTGGTAAGACCCGTACTGGCTCCCCAGAACAGAGCTTACCAGTTCGAGTTGATGCATTTCCTTGCTGGTACCTTGTGCTAAACTCTTTAGAAAGGTTCAATTGACCATACCTAAGGTTCCTAAGCCTCAACCGTCGTTTGTTGGATCAAGATCTAGGTTGGAATGCAATTGATTGCCTTTTAGGGATTTCTACACCTCAACTCTCGTGTGTTGGTACAAATCTACCCTAGCTGGTTGATTGGAGACCTAAGGCACCCTCTAATCTGTCGATTAGAGGAGAATTCAACCTCTCGGCTTCAATTCGAACTATTCTACCCTAAACACTTGATTTGGATGAGAGATTGAGATGATCACATGACCTTGATAGGTTCGATCTAAACCTAGAGGCACATCATACACAATCACAGCAAGCAAAGCAAGAGATGACAAAGAAGATCACAATCAATCAATCAAAAGAGTTCATACAAGATACAAGTCAAAGAAAGTCAAAACAAATCAAGAATTCATCTCTAAACCCTAGAAACTAAAAGAACTACTCACAGCACATGATCTGATCTAAAAATACAATAAAAGGGAGAGAGATAGCCATGGATCGAAGGGATCGAGAGGAGGAAGCTAGATCCGTCGAGTTTCGCCTCTTTCCTCTTCCTTCCTTCTTGCTCCTAGCTCCTTAGCTCTCTTTCTCTCTCTTACTGTGCTCTCAAATGGATCTGGAATGAATTGGATGTCGAAATTGGAGAGTTCCCCGCTTTAAATAGCCTCTGCCAAAATTTGAATCTGTCAGGGCGCCTTTATGTACGGCCCGTACCAAATTGGTACGGCCTGGCCGTACCAGGCGTGATGAGCTGAAAAACGACTAAGTCTGGTGAGACCCGTACCAAGCCTGGTAAGGGTCGTACCTCATCATCCAAAATCGCCGTTTCTTCGTGTGTTTTGCTCCAAACCTACAGAAAACAAACAAACACTCAGCAGTACCAAATTTTAAAGATATATCGATGAAATGCACATGATTCTGGTGAATTAGGGCACGAATCTGGTACTAAAACAGGCCTAAAATAGACTAAATATGCGAGGTATCAATCTCTTACAAAAATTAACACAAACATTTTACTCAGAAAATAACAAAAAAATTCAAACTTTCACGGACCAGAAAACAAAAACAAAAATTAGATTTTTATGTTCTAATTAATCCAGAGTTCCAGCTAATGGAGGAGCATGCACCTAGTGCATCGCCGAGGAGCAAAGGTAGCAGCCTGAGAGCAGAGGAGTGTGTGCGTCACAGCGGAGGAGCGAGGTGCGGGGAGGGGAGCCGGAAACATGTGCATGCATGGTCTTAAGCGAGCAGGATGACCGTCCGATTTAATTTAAGATTTGTGCCCACGAACATTGAAACAAAAACGCATGAATTGTAAAGCGTTCCGCACGAATCTTAAAGCAAATCGACGGTGATTAAACCCATCGAACCAGAGTAGGTCCGATGCCCATCGGACCTACTCTCAAGTGATTCACCAGATAGAGAAAAATCACATGAACAATGAACTAGGAACTAGGCAAAGGTTTCTGAACTGCACAATTTTATTTCAGTGGGCTGCATCGAAAAATTAAAAGAAATCTGAACAAAGTTTTGGTAAGCTACACAAAAATAATAAAATAAAACAAATTCGCAAATTTGGGCTGTGCTGAGAAACTGAGCTCAATGGAGTAGAGCAAAGATTTTTTTCAGAGTAGAACAAGAGTCTAATAAGTAGTGCTCTAAATTTTAAATGAAGAGCTTAATCTTTTTCATGGAACAATTATGAGAGAATGAGTATGTTGTTTTTCAAGTCATATTTTTTTTTTTACCATAAATACTTAAATTTAAACGGTCTTGAACTCTGTTGAAATCTCTACAAGTTTTTGAATCTGGACGGGTTCTTTTTATATTGAAACAGTTTTGTAATTTTTTTTTTTTCCTCAAGCTACATGATAAATCTTTAATATATACATCTTAATTGAATGTCTGGAGAATTTTTATATATTTTTTAAATTTATTGTTTTTTTCGTACTGTAAATACTACTAAAAGTACAATGTAAAAAACTATTATTTTGTTTATTTTGGTTCTCTCTAACAGGATGATAGATTTTCAAAATTTATTATCTAGCCAATAATAATTTAGGTACATATTTTATTCTCAAGATTTTAAAAGGTCAATACTTCTAATTTATATTATATCTTGCCGAGATAAAAAAAAAATGCACATACTATATTTTCAAATACGTAAATATTTTTTTTATGTATGGATATTTGTATATTATAATATGAATGCTAAGTTATTCATAGAAAGTTTATTAATTAGACATTTCAATTAATTGTTTGATAGTACTCCGTTGCCAACAAACAATATATATATTTTTTAATACTATTGCGTGAACTTTTCTACATCAATAAAAAAAAAAATTTCACATGCAACAAAATTGTATTATTTACTCTGAATAAATTCTTAATTATTCACGATTGACTTAGAGAGTAAGAAAAGTGAAATTAGCACTTACATATATAATAATTGCGCACTATTTTTGTAGGAAGTAATGTTAAATTATTCGTCGGCACATTTCTTTCAACAAATTACATCAATGCTTCTTCTTTTTTTTTTCTTGTTCTTTTTTTCTTTGATAGGTTCACATAATCACATTTGTATTGGAGAACGCTAAACGACATACAACTTGACTTGTTTTGGGATAAAAAGCAGAGCTGCCATAATTGGATAAGAGTCGTACTATCTCCATGACTCCATTAATTTCCTCATGAGGTAAAAAGGTACTTCAGTTGGGTGCGGTTTTCTTTATCAGTACTTACTGGCACATTTGGTTGCAGAGAAATAACCTAATCTTTAGAGAGGTACTGGTACCACCGGAGGTAACAGCGACTAGAGCTGTAGACACTGGGAGAATGTGGTTTTTTAATTGCTGAGTAATAAATGTTGTAAATACTAGAGATATTTTGTAAATTCTACTTTCTATTAATAAATTATTGGCAGCCTCTGCCAATTCATTCAAAAAAGAATGATGTAATTAGAACTGTCTGATTTGTTGTCTGCGTAAATCTGTATGCGGATCTAATAGCTCAAACCGAATGTCTAATGCCCATACCTAGTAGGCCAGAGGGATATTTTTCCATGAAAGATACGCGCGTGTTCCCAAATAATTAAGTGATTTAGATCGGATAATACAAACATAATATATGAATTATTTTGTTAATAAAAGAATTGGCAACAAAAAAAATGTTCATTTGACAAACACACAACACCTACTTAATAAGAAGTCCGACTAGTATGATATCAGTGTCATATGACATTACTTCAAATATTATTAGATAGACTTCAAATGATAAATTTAAACCGTTCAAACTGATTAATCTGTATGAGTGATGTGTTTACATTTTTCACATTTGACCGCACGACTTGATAATAAATAAATTGAAAAAATTATAAATTTTACATATAAACGCACAACTAATGAAATACATCGGTTTGAACAGTTTCGATTCTTATTTGATATCGATTTGATAGGTTTTGAAGTTGATGTTACGTAGACTGAAATGACACTCCATACTAACGGACTCCTTAACAAGTGTAATTAAATATAAATGCTGCAATTAAATCATTGTGAAGCCAACTAATGAAATACATTGGTTTGAACAGTTTCGATTCTTATTTGACATTGATTTGATAGGTTTTGAAGTTGATGTTACGTAGACTGAAATGACACTTCATACTAACGGACTCCTTAACAAGTGTAATTAAATATAAATGCTGCAATTAAATCATTGTGAAGCCAACTAGCCATCAAAAGAACACGTACCTCAAAGAAAAACTATTAGTAGTTTTAGAGCATTAATTGATATGGAGGAACCAAATAAATGCTACAATTGAGAGGTATCTGCCAGAATCTAATCAAATCCACTTGCTAATTTCCTTAATTATCATATCAATTTAAATAAGCCTCTTTGGTAATAATTGGACTAGAAACTTTGTTATCCTCGTATTTATCAAATTAATCAGACATGAGACATAATGTAGTGCTGAAATTTTTAAAGTTACCATTTGTTAAAAAAAAATAAACCAAAAAATCACGAAATTTAAGTATTTGTGGATCTACCACGCCGCAGAACACCAGTGCGGCCTCAAATACTGGGGACCGCACAGGCATTCTTCAGCCCCAGCCAAGGGTCCGCAGAACCATTCTGCGGCCCCAATAAATTTTGGTAACCGAAATTTGTAAATCAAACTTAGGTGTTTGACTTTGATATAGTATTCAAATTTGATTGGTGATCAAAACATTCGATTTCTGTGCCAAACTTTGGTGACCGAAATTTTTAAATTAAACTTCTGTAAAAAAAAAAAATATGGGGCCGCAGAATGATTCTGCGGCCGTGGTAGATTCAGAAATACTCAGATTTCGTGATTTTTTTAGTTTATTTTTTTTAAAATTTCGGAAATGTAGTGCATGGTTGGCTTATTTTGTTTGGCAGGAGGCAGGATAACATTTTCTTGAATTGGGGCGGTTTGTGATGTTGCTACAGTGGAGAGTGGTCAAATGACATCTGGCAATTTAGGGGTGTTAGTGGTACGGTAATGGGTTAGGTGAATAAAATTTTCAGATTAATAGTCCCTTAAAATTAAAATTAGTCTTATTCATACTCTACCTTTACTCATTATATATTAGTTTATTGATATCTACTCTTATTCATTAGCATAATGGGTAGTAAAACGAATAATGGTAATTAGCAATAAATTGTTAGCATATATAATTTAATCTAAAAATATTACAAATAATATAAATATTAAATACATCATGTAACTAATATTACAAAATATAAAAAATTATAATTCTGATCTCATTATTTTAAAAAGTATAAATTATTAATTTAATTATTTAAAACGTTGGATAAATCAATTTTATTATAAATTACTAAACAAAAATATAAGAATGTAATATAAATCAATCTAATTAATAATAATAAAATTATATAGTTATATGTATAAATAAAAATTATCATATATAATTTTATATTTATTAATTATTCTATTATGTAACTGGTATGAAATAGCTCTTACATATACCCCCGACATTTTTATTAATATCCAAAGTTTAATACAAATTATTAATTATGCCCAGATTTTCAAACTTTCGCTAAAAATACCCAAACCGGCCAGAAAATGGCCGGTTTACTCCCCCCCTAAACCGGCCATTTTCTGGCCGGTTTACTCTTTTTTTTTTTAAAAAAAAAACCCGTAAAACCTCCATAAAAGGGCACCATCTGGAGTTTGGTTCTAAAAAATAGTATTTTATTGTAGTTAGATGAAGTAGGTTGTAATTTATTTGAGTATTAATTAATTTCATTACTTCTTGTAGTTCCGTACAAAATAATAAAGTACACACAAATTGCAAATAGAGTCCACACAATTTTTACAACATGCATATAAATCATCTATTACTACCACGTCTAAAATTTAATCTCCGAAGTAAACCACTTGCGAAAGATGACCTACTAGATGGCCTAGTAGGTGGCTCTGGTTGCTCAGTAGATGGCCCGGCTTGGGTTCCAGATGGCGCTGCTTGGCTTGTAGATGCCCTTATTGTGCGTCTAGTAGTGGACCTCCTCGGTTGGATCACAGATGGCTCCCCTTGCACCCCAACCGCCTCTCCTCCTATGTCAACCGCCTCTCCCATTGCTTCGGCATACATAGCAGTTGCATCTAAATGGCTCATAGCTGTGCTACGCCGTGACCCTCCGGACCCACTTCCCGACGCCATTACTCGCTCATTTTCTGCCGCATTTGCTGTGTTTCTTGCCTCTGCATTTGCATGTGTTACATAGTAAGTTGGTATAAATTGAAAAGAAAAATAATTTTGGAAGAATGTTACATACCTCTTCGTTGCCTATCGGAAGTGGAACGGCGAGCCTGATGCCCCCTTCGTCTACCTTCCATTTCATCCATCGTCATTACATGACGGATGTGTTTTCGCCTCCCCTTCCTAATCCAACCACTACTCGGAAGGATTCTGTCTCCAACATTAGGAGGCCAGTCTCCCATATTGCCAATTGGAGAGAACACATGGTTCCAAGTACTGACAAGATTAGGGGGTTTTATACCAGTCTGCAACAAAGTCGTCGTCTTACCAGTTTCGGTCACGGCAAACAGCTAAGACATGAGAGCACGGAATAGAGGTTAATTGGATACCTCTGCAAGTGCATTCCATTTGTCTGTCGGGACCGCGCGTCACAATATACATGAACTCCCTGTGAGTGGGTTCCATGTTGCCCATGTCGCTACGGGTGCAAGGAACGTACTCATTTGGGGATGAAACTTGGTACTGACCTTGGCCCTGCGTGTAACGCACCAACCGCATTTTTCCAGCTTTCTCCCAACATTTTCTGATCTTCTGCAAAACCCGGTCAGACAGAACATGTCCCTTGTCTTGTAATTCCATTGCTCGCTGACGCCGCTGAACAAATCATCTGTTGCACGTGTAGAACATATCCTCCACTATGGCACAAATAGGCAATCTACGACTCGTTTGGAGGACATTGTTGAGCGACTCGGAGCCGTTTGTCATGATACCAAACCGGTATCCTCCGTCACAGGTTTGGAAAATTTTCTCATAATTGGACGGCTCCATCACATCATTAGGACGTACTTTGCCCATCCTCTTTAAATATGCATTACACTGCGGATTTAGCTGCACAAAAACAAAGGGGTGTTATTTTATTTTATTTTCATAAAATTCTTATAAGATAATTAAACTCTTCGAACATCTCTTTTAATCTTCTCGGCTTCTTCCTCTTTGCTCCTTCCCTGAACCTCCATCCGTACCATCTATCTCCTCCACAGTTCTTGACTAGGTTGCCAGCAACATGCTGCATACAATACCTGTGCACAAAAAGCTCGGGAGGCCATCCGTATTCAGCTGTCAGTGCAGCTTTGATCCCCTTGTGCTGGTCCGACATGACACATACAAATTTACACGGGCCGAGCACTTCATTCCTCAACCACTGCAAGAAAAAACCCCAATTCTCAGTATCCTCCTGCCGTACAATTGCAAATGCAATAGGCAACAATTGGTTCTCGGCATCGTAGCCGCAAGCTATCAAAAGCCTCCCCTCATATCGCCCAGACAAGAAGCATGCATCTATGCTGATCACTGGTCTCAGGTACTGGAACGCCGCAATGCATGGACCAAAAGCCCAGGCTACGGCTCTGAACTGGGCAACACCTGGCATGATTTGTCCTGTTTCCTTATTTCGTACCGGGCTGGTCAGAAATTTGTAGGTCGAGCCGGGATTGTTGTGGCAAATTGCAAGCAACAATGGTCTCAGCAAGCTGTATGAAATCTCCCAACTCCCAAATTGTCAGGCTATTGCCAGCTCACGGCCCCTCCACAGTCGGTTGTATTTAGGTGTCACATTGTTATACACAGACAAAACAATGTCTGCTACCGTCTGGATGCTCATACACGGGTCCTTTTTAATGGCGTTCTCAATGACATCGGCAATGAGTGCTGCCGTCAGACATTCGTGGTCGTCCCTCGTACTCTCAGTCCTACATGTGTGAAGGCCTGTCTTGCTTAGTTATAACCCATGCGTCTCCACATCCCGTCGGCTTTGCCCTAAGCTCGTAACGGCAATTCTTGTCCTTGCACAGCAGAGTAACCCGATCCCTGTCACTTTTCCAAGATCTGAACACCTGATTCTTAGTTATATGGTGCTCTCTGATCTTCTTCATTAGGTCTTCTTTGCTTTTAAAATATTGGTTTGCAGTCAGCTCACCTTTGTACTCAATCCATTGCCCATAATAACCAATATCTGCTTCTCTAAACTCAGAAACATCATTAAGGTCTGGGAACGGGTGCGTATCAGTCCGGCCACTAAGCGGCCCCCCCTCATCAGTATGCCTTTCAGCTGTTTCAACCGGCCCGTCTTCATCGCAACCTTCCATGTGATCTGAATCCCCCCACATGTCTCCCTCAAATTCATCCCCGCTCCCCAGAACGCCTCCGGTATTTCATTAATATCTTCAAAGTCCGGCAGCTTGCATCGTCTACTGGTGCAGGTCTGGGATAAGTGATACTGGAGGTAACGGTAAAGGAGTGGCATTTACGGATCTAGGTGGGGATGCAACTGAGTGTCTTCGTTGAGGTGCTGGTGGAGTGACGTAGTTGTAGGGTTCTGGGTCAGGTTCGGTGAGGGGTAAGGTGGAGTCACGTCTGTAGGTTTCTGGTTGTGGGGTATAATGTGGTGCCACTGATCCAGAGCCCGAACTTCCAACCCCGGGCTCTACCGGAACTCTTCTAGCAAATATTTCTATTAGAAAATTCCCTTCGGACCTCAAATAACCAAACATGCCTCTCCACGTACTCTCATCTACCAGTTTCGCAACCATAAATTTTCCGCTGGAGGGATGGCAATATCGGGTTGCCAATTCTAGGTCCCACCTTTCTGGGTTGTAACCGGTGTGTGTGTAAACTATGGATTTCAGGTCTAAAAGTGAGATGTCATCTGGAATCATTAATGAATGAGCTGCATCTTTGTTGTAATACGCCCCTTGTGCACTATTAAGCATCTTCCCACCATAGTGTAATGAAATAAAGGCCATGGTAAACAAACTACATTTTAGAAAATGGTAAACATTGTCAGGTTACTAAATGGTAAACATTTGTCAGGTAACTAAATAGTAAACAATTGACAGATTACTAAATAGTAAACAATTGACACATTTGTATAGGGTATAGGGTATAGGGTTTTGGGTTTTGGGTATTGGGTATTGGGTTTAGGGTTTAGGGTTTTGGGTATTGGGTATTGGGTTTAGGGTTTAGGGTTTAGGGTTTAGGGTTATAGGGTTATAGGGTTATAGGGTTTAGGGTTTAGGGTTTAGGCTTATAGGGTTATAGGGTTATAGGGTTTAGGGTTTAGGGTTTAGGGTTTTGGGTTTTGGGTTTTGGGTTTTGGGTTTTGGGTTTTGGGTTTTGGGTTTTGGGTTATAGGGTTATAGGGTTTAGGGTTATAGGGTTTAGGGTTTTTTTAATTAAATTTAAATTTTTTAATAATATAATTAATTATTCTATAAAATAAAAAATAATAAAAAAATAATAATAAAAAAAAAATTACCTTAACAGTGCGCTGCTGCCTCGGGCTGTGTGCCTTCTTCCAAAGGGCGTGCCCTTTTATAGAGGTTTTGATGGTTTTAAAAAAAAAAAAAGAGTAAACCGGCCAGAAAATGGCCGGTTTAGGGGGGGAGTAAACCGGCCATTTTCTGGCCGGTTTGGGTATTTTTAGCGAAAGTTTAGAACTCTGGGCATAATTAATAATTTGTATTAAACTTTGGATATTAATAAAAATGTCGGTATATACCCATAAAAAATATACTAACAAAAGGAATTTCTTACACATGCCCACATCCAATAAGCTAATAAAAAAAACTTTACCCATACTCACCTTATTGAATACGGTACGGGTAAGGTAAACGAATAAAAGCATATCATTAACACTCCTATCTGGCATGATTGTCTAGTGCTGAAACATGATCACCAGTTCTAGTTACTATCTTACATTATTTATTTTATTATAGGATTCTGGTACATCTCAGGCCCAGCATCTTTTAGATGCTATTTTCGACAATTAAACATGCGTCTTTCCATAAAGAGACGAGAGCTCGTACCACTATACTAAGTTCATGATTCTTACTATCTTACTTATAAAATTAATGCAACACTTATATATAATATAAGTCTGAAAAATGTTACCGCTAAAAGTGAAATACTTTTTAAGAGTAAATCCCATATAAATTTCATTAAACATCAATCTGTTATATTCCAATCAGGCTAACAAGCAAGCACCTACAGACTAAATTAAGTGAGGCCACCATACTATGCATATTGTAAATCGGTCTGTACTATATACAAATATATTTATTTTCAAAATTCAAACAGTCGAGCTAAACTGTTCAACATGATCTTTATATAAAATGTACTTGAAAACTAAATTTTATATATTTAAAAATGTTTTTATTATTTTGAGACAGAAAACTTGATCTTAAGATTGGAATCAGATTTTTAGGATAACAGAATGAGCACAAAAGCAACAGTGAAAAATTTCTTGGTTTAGTTAATTTGACTTTAACCAAAATTAATTTTATTTCTACAAAAAATAGTTTCACGTTTTAGTATATAAATCATGGAATAAAAATTTCGGTTTGGATTCGCTTTGACAATTTTAGCGTACGGCTATTTTTATAGTATATTTGCTTATCCTTTCAAAATATTGTTTCAATTAAATACAATAAAATAATAGATAATTTGAATTATTTAGATAGATCATATATCAAATTTGACTTAATTATTAATTAGATAATATCCATTATATATTCTCTACATGTACATAAATTTAGTTTTCAAAAACCAAACAGATACATAAAAAATTATCCATGTAATTCTTCTAAAATACATTTATAGTGATTTATAATCCAACTATCATCAAAGTTGTCAAATAATATTAATATATGTTCTTTACATCCTCATAAACTTATTTTTCTAAAAAATCAAGTAGATACATCAGAAATTACAAACATAAGACTTCCAAAATGCATTACAGTGTATCGTGTGTGTTTGCTGATGTTTTTAATGAATTATGATCATATTATAATTCAAATATCACAAAAATATTATATAATATCAAATATATATCCTCTATATTATCGTAATTTTTTTTCCTAAAACCAAACATATGTAGAAATATAGGTGCTTCCAAAAGTTGAAAATAATTATTTTTAAACACATGAAAGCACAAAAATCTACTTATTTAATAAACTATGAACCTAAGTTAGCTATTTAAGTTGTTTAAACTATTTTAGAGATTGCTGATATATTTCTTTCCTTACTCAATATATTAGTTTTTTGGACTAATATATTAGGTATAGTGAGTATTTTTCAGATTAATTTATATTAATTATATTAATATTATTATACCTCAAATTTTGGTGTTTAAATTAAGAAGTAGGGACTTGAGATGTATGATTGATGCCTGCAAGCAAAGAGGCCTTCACTAGTATCCATTAAGGATTCGAGAAAAGAATCTAAGCTTTCCTTGTTAAAAGTACTACTTAAATTTAAATCCTTCACTACCTCTTCTTCAAGCTAACTATTAGACGAATTTAATAGAGCTTCTCAACACATGAGATGATTGAAAACTAGAAAAAAATGACAATCACATTTTCGGCCTTGGAGTGGGAGGGTTTTTATACCCAAGGCTAGGTTCCTTTATTAGTGATATTTTTGGGCCAATGGGCCAATTGACAAATAATTATTCATTATTCAATTCACGAATAAAACTTAAAATTCAATCATCCAATGATTGACTTTAGATCATAATACTAACAAGTACTAAGTCCCCAGGCAACCTTGGTACAAAGTAAGCAAATCACCATCACAAAGTTTGGTTTTCAAATCCAATTAAAGAACATAAGGGTAAAAGAGGCCTCGGACAAATCTATCAACATACTTTATAAACCAAGTTTTCAACTAACTCATCACACAAGATTTAGCTTTGTATACTTTTAACATGTTTAATAAATTTCCAGCTTTCAAGCAAGCCTTTCTAATTGAAGTCACATCAAGATACCACTTACGTGCTTAATTTATCAAGGATTATATAAACAAAATCCTAATCAAGTGACAAAGGATATCACAACCAATAGAAATGAAGGAGGTTACCAATATATATGTTAAATTCAAAGTGACATAGTCAAGTGCTTAATTTCTTCCTTTAATTCAAATTCTAATCTCAGCCATAGTTAACATTATATATTATTCACTTAAATCCATCAGACATGATCAATTTACAAACAACAGGAATTTTGCAATTTTACTATATATTCTTTCTCTTGTAAACAAGTCCCTTGAACTATCATAATAACATACAAGAAACTACAACCAATTTGGTACCGACTAGTACCAGTATTTGATGGGTCAGAGGTATTCAATACCGACTCGGTATTGTATCACAAAGATAACTAGTAGCAGGATAAGCCAACCATGGCTAACGGGTTGAACCTGCTAAGGGAAGTAAGGGAAGAAAGGGAAGAAAAAAAGATAACAAGGAATTATCCAATATCGATCGTTAACAAGCCTTTCAATTCAGTTCAGTAGTCAAAATATATGGCACTTGAGTGCTCAATTTCAGAAAGCCCATCAAAATCCTAATTAGGATTTGAGAAACAAGCTACAGAAAGAGAAATACCACTGAGCCGGATGCACTGAGAGGGAAAAGAGAACACCCATCCAACGATTCAATTACAAAAGCATAACCAGAGAGAAAATAAAACCCTCTGCTTTTCTTTTCTTTTGCGCCAGAGATAGAGGAGACTGGAAGGGTTTGTAGACGGTGCAAGAAATCAGATAGAAGGAATGAGATAAGTTGGAAATATGCGGGTCCCACTTGCCAATTTTACAATTACAACCTTTAGACTTTCAGATTTTATAAAGCAACCCAAATCAATTAAAAGAAACTTATAAATATTACCAATTGTTCCCTTGCTGTACATATCTCATGTAGATTCTACTTTTGGAACATCCGTGTCTGTATTTATTTCCACTTCCAAATTAACATCAGAACTTTATTTTAGTTGAATAAATCTGTTTCTTCGTACTTAATTCAAAATTAACTTATTTATCTTTTCATTTATTCAGAAATATGATATTTTATTCTTTGATCGTATAATAAACCTATGCTAGCAGTAACCGATTCCAGTCAACAACAGCTAGTCAACAACAGTCAAATTCAGTCAAAGGCTGTTACGGCAGTTAGTTAGTTGAGATCATTAGAAGCTGTTAGGAAGTTGTGATTAGTTAGAACTATGGTTAACATCGTAAACCATAGTTAATCATGTAATTAAGAATGTAGCCATTCTCTATAAAAAGGCTATTCTGTATCTTGTACAATTAAACAAAAATGAATACAAATCTTTGATTCATTAAATTCTATCTTCTCTGTTAAGACTTTTATGGTATCAGAGCACTAATGGAGTCCGATTCTACCCTACACCCTCCTCTCCCCAATTCTGGCTCTACAGCGACTCTAAGCGCTGCCAGTTCTTCTCTCGAGCCTATTGTGATTCTCAATATTCCTATTGCCACTAAGCTCACTAGAGGCAATTTCTTGGCATGGAAATGCCAAATCGAGCCTGCTCTCCATGGCCACCTCCTCTCAAGAATCTCACTGTTGACGGGGTCGAATCAAGCAATCCGGCTTACTATCATTGGTATCGACAAGACCAATTGTTACTTACCTGGATTCGGTCTTCCCTGTCCGAGACGATTCTGAATCAGTCCGTGTCATGCACCACCTCCTCTCAACTCTGGCAGTTGCTACAGCAATCGTTTTCTGCTTCTTCACGGGCTCGGTTGACTGAGCTGCGTCGAGCTTTCCAGAATACCACTAAAGGCGGCAGCAGCTGTTTACATCCTTCGCACGGATTGCGGGACCGAATATAAACCAATAGCTCGTCTACATCCTTCCATTCTTCACCAAACCTCGTGCCCACACACACCGCAGCAAAACGGTGTTTCCGAGCGCAAAAATCGCCATATTGTTGAGCTTGCTCTTGCCTCCATGGCTCATGCCAACATTCCCGATCGATTTTGGGATGATGTGTTCTCAAGTGTGGTCTATCTAATTAACCGCCAACCTTCTACCAACAACTCTTCTTCTCCCTTCTTTACTCTTTTTCAAAAGGAACCCGACTATTCTTCACTACGGGTCCTTGGATGCTTGTGCTTTCCGTTCACTAGACCATACAATAATAGGAAGCTTCAACCTCGATCAAAGCCTTGTGTTTTTATTGGATATCCTAATACTCAAAAAGGATACAAGTGCTTACATATTGATACTAACAAAATTTTCGTGTCTCGGCACGTTATTTTTGATGAATTACAGTTCCCATTCAAAGAAGTTTCAGCAGCTGTTCAGACTCAGCCATCACTGCCTTCTCAGTTCGGTTCTGTGTTGGAGCTGCTACCACTTGGTTCTTTATCTCAGGGAAGTTACATGCTCCCTGCCACAACTGATCCAGCCCCTCCTCTCTATTCTGATCCTGCCGCACCTATCACTTCCCAGCCAATCCTTCCAACCACTGGATTTTCCTCTGGCGCACCTGATGCTTCCTTGAGAAGTTCGGGTCCTTCAGCATTTGGACGGGATCCAGACCGACCACTCCTAGTGTATAGTAGGAAACCCAGAAATTTTTCGGGTACTCCTTGTGTTGGACCGGATCCAGCTTGCCCAAACCAAGATTCTCAGCAGCAAACCAGAGTTTCGGGTCCTTCCTGCATTGGACCGGATCCGAGCCTTGTTCAAAACTTTACCCGCCCAGTTTCTACCCGAGACTTGCCTTCTACTCCTCTGCTGCCTTTACCTGCACCGGCTTCCCCTCCAACCGGTGTCTCTTCTCATCAAATGATTACCCGCACTCGTGAAAATACCCGCAAACCGCGATTGTTCCCTGACCATGTGGCTCTTTTAACCGAATCATATGAACACATCGAGCCCAAAACCTACAATCAAGCCAAAGGTCATGCTCATTGGGTCGAAGCCATGCAAAAAGAACATGCGGCTCTTCTATCCAATCGGACTTGGGATTTAGTTCCCTATTCTCATGAGCAAAATGTTGTTAGTTGTAAGTGGGTTTTTAAAATTAAGCGCCGAGCGGATGGCTTTAGAACGGTACAAAGCCCGACTCGTTGCTAAGGGTTTTCACCAAGAAGAAGGCCTTGATTATTTTGAAACATTTAGCCCGGTCGTGCGCCCGACCACTATCCGCCTTGTTCTCACATTGGCTCTCACCTATGGTTGGCCTATTCAACAACTTGATGTTCAAAACGCCTTTCTCCATGGCGATTTACAAGAAACCGTGTACATGCAACAACCTCCCGGTTTTGAGGACCCATCCAAGCCAACTCATGTATGTCGCCTTTCTAAAGCGATATATGGCCTCAAGCAAAACCCTCGAGCTTGGTTTCATGCCCTAAGCTCGGCCCTTCTCTCCCAAGGATTCAAGGCCTCGAGCTACGATCCTTCGCTCTTCACATTTTCTTCTAAAGGCATTTCTCTCATAGTGCTCATTTATGTGGATGACATCATTGTCACGGGGTCCAGTTTTGAGGTTATTCAAAATCTCATTCACTCTCTTCAACAAAAATTTGCTATCAAAGATTTAGGCCGACTTCACTTCTTCCTTGGCATTGAGGTCAAACCGACTTCTAACGGTCTTCATCTTTCTCAATCCAAATACATACATGAGGTTCTTACTCGAGCTAATATGCACCATGCCAACCCATTGCCCTCTCCTATGGCTCCTCATACCTCTCTTTCTCGATTTGGTGGCGAGTTGGTCGATGATCCGCATTTATACCGTTCTATTGTTGGTGCCCTCCAATACACAACCCTCACACGACCCGATATCTCCTTCGCGGTAAATCGTGTGTCTCAATTCATGCAAAACCCCACTACTCTTCATTGGGCAGCGGTGAAACGAATCCTTCGTTATCTAAAAGGCACGATTTCTCATGGCCTCTTCCTCAAACCGGCTTCCTCACTCGTTCTTCATGCATATTGTGATGCCGATTGGGCGGGATCTATTGATGACCGCAAGTCGACTACCGGCTTTTGTATCTTCTTTGGTGATAATCTTATCTCATGGAGCTCCAAAAAGCAACCCACCGTTGCTCGCTCAAGTACGGAAGCCGAATACAAGGCCCTTGCTATTACGACTTCCGAACTCATGTGGCTCCAATATCTCTTGACCGACTTGCATGTGTCACTTCCATCTCCTCCCATTATATGGTGTGACAACCTTGGCGCCACCTTCTTAGCCTCTAACCCAATTGTTCATGCTAGAACGAAACATGTCGAAATCGATTACCATTTTGTACGGGAAAAAGTGGCTTCCAAATCCTTGCACATTCGGTTTCTTTCTTCAAGAGACCAACTTGCGGATGCTCTTACTAAACCATTGGCTTCTCCTCGCTTTTTGCTGCTAACCTCCAAGCTCACAGTGGGTTCCCCACCTTTCGCTTGTGGGGGGGCTAATAAACCTATGCTAGCAGTAACCGATTCCAGTCAACAACAGCTAGTCAACAACAGTCAAATTCAGTCAAAGGCTGTTACGGCAGTTAGTTAGTTGAGATCATTAGAAGCTGTTAGGAAGTTGTGATTAGTTAGAACTATGGTTAACATCGTAAACCATAGTTAATCATGTAATTAAGAATGTAGCCATTCTCTATAAAAAGGCTATTCTGTATCTTGTACAATTAAACAAAAATGAATACAAATCTTTGATTCATTAAATTCTATCTTCTCTGTTAAGACTTTTATCGTAACATATTTTATGAAAATTTATATTCAGACATTTCGTATTTTATTTTTCCGTTATTAATTTCATATTTTTATTTTGCATATTGTTACAGGGCCTGACTGCAATTTGCCTAATTACAAACGGAATATAGCTCCAAATAAATTACATGAACTGCCTAACTTGCGACATTGTATATATGCTTTATTGTAAAATATGATCTTTACAGCTTCTCCCCTAAATAATTATCAATTGGATGTGCATCCATAGGTTATTCTTCCATCTGTACTGCTCTGTTTTCTGCCACACCCTCAAGCCCTTCATTCTTGTACTTGTACCATTTTGCGATCCAGAAAAACACACCCACATTCACTGATGAAAGAAATATGAGGAAAGCATAGTAATAATCCAAATGCGAATCATTTAGGTTGTCACCAATCCAGCTCTTGCTGCCACCACTTCTTGTTATCTTGTCAATTGCAGTGACAAGAAGGCTATTCATAAAATCCCCGACACCGATGCTGCTAGTGAAGAAAGTAGTGCCGAGGCTCTGCATGCCCTCCGGGGATTGGTCATAGAAGAACTCAAGCATGCCAATTGCCGTAAATACATCGCCCATGCCCAGAATCACATATTGCGGTAGTAGCCAGAAGATGCTCATTGGGACTGTTTCTTTGGCACCTTGTATTTCATACCTGTTGGAGTAACTTTTTAGTTGAATCGTAATCTGTTAACTCTCTATCAGATCAGTAATTTGCATGTTAGATTAACGAAGTTACCTTGCAATGGCATGCATCCTTTTGCGCTCCACAAAGTAGGCCATTATCATGACAAAAACTATAGAGCAGAACCCAATGCCAAGTCTCTGAAGAAGAGTGATACCTCTTGGATTGCCGGTATGGCGTCTCATGAATGGCACAAATAATTTGTCATAAATAGGTACAATAGAAGCATCGAGACAGTGAGGAAGCTTCCTAGTGATGCGGCGGGTATTTGGAAACTATGCCCGAGGGTCCGGTCTAGAGTAATACCTTGCTTGATAAAAAATGTTTGGACTTGTGCAAAAATTGTGGCGGGGACAAGGGTTGTCAGCCAAACTAAAAACATTCTCAAAAATAACTTGGTTGTCTCAACTTCGGTTACTGTGCATGGATTAGTGCTCTCTTTTAGCGCTGCCTTATCAAGAAAACTACAGTTTAATTGCAAATTGACATAATAATATAGTTAATACATGTATAGCTTAACCCTCTGAAATTAATTAGAAGAAATTTGAATTTAGTGCAATTTTCTGTTATCTCAGGATGTTTGTATTCCCTTGGGCTGTGAATGCTCTTCATTATGTCAATCTTTCTACTTACTGTTGGTTCATTAGCTCATAATTTCATATTGTTCTTCTCCCTTAATCAAAATTTCCTTAATTTTTGTGAAGGACATATATTCCTTAATTTCTCACTGGTAATCTTTTTTATCAGGTCAGTATGCTCTATATGCCAATTAAAATAGTACTTTATGCACCTAAGATTTTCCTTTGTCCAAAAAGCTAACAGTATCTAGCATCATATAGTGGAATCTTACTTGAAAGAGGAAGAGTGGTGCAGCTGTCGCTTGGCAGTCCTCAAATACTGTTCCTGCTCAAGCTCGTACAGTACTTTCGGGTCATGGGAGTCCTCGTATTGACGGTTCTCAAGAGCCCTCTTAATGACCTTACAAACATCTTTCATTGGACTCTCTGCCTTCTTAACCTTATGCCGATAAAAAGGGGTTCCGATATAAAACAAAAGCAGTGACAAAATTAACCCTACCGTCGGAATTCCATACCCTAATCCCCACCCTACATTCTGTTGCACATATACAAGAACAAGTGTCGCCATCAAACTGCCGATAACGGAGCTAAACATCCACCAATTAAAAAAAGATTTTTTAAGCTTGTGCTCGTATGGATCAAAGTCGTCAAATTGGTCCGCACCAAAGGTGGAAATGTTTGGTTTGGTACCACCGGCACCGATGGCCATGATATACAATGATATGTAGAAGAAGGCAATCTCTTTTGATGATGTTGGACAGAGTGATCCATTGCTAGCAGTGCATTGTGGATGGAATGGCTTGAAGGAAACTGCTGCAGTCAGCAGAACCATGCCCTGTTAAATGAAATTAAGAACTGAAATATGTTTTTCGAAACATAAGCAAAATAGGTATTAGCAAATATTTGGAAATGTATGTTGGGGAATCATAAAGGCCAAACAATTACGCCTTATCTAGAGATCAAACAATTACATCTCATCTAGGGGTCAAACACTTACACCCCGGGGAAGAAGAAACAATCCCCACCTTAAACCTAAGGACCGTCCTATGCCAAAGATACCCGAAAACATAATCTTAAGTGCGGAATTATACCTGATTCCATGCCGTTTGCCATGGAATATCCAAAATCTTGAGCAAGCCGTCTCCGTGAGCGCGAGACAAGTCTTTAACGGCAAGAAGTCCTTCTCGCCTTTGTGGTTGGGTTGTGGATTAGATCTTCCAAAGCAACAAGATACGCCCTTGAGAAATCCTCTCCAATTTCCTTATGGATCTCTCCTCTCAATTCTTTAATGGAGAAAGAAGGGAGAAGGCTCTCAAAATTCTGTTTAAGAATAACCTCTTTCCAGAAATATGAGTTGAGTTAGTTATCTTGTGCCTTGGGGACCCATCCTTATATAGTATTACACATCTGGCACCGCGAGTGCGGGTGCACTGGGTCGCACTGGGACTCAGTGCGTCCGCACTGGGTTGAGACGCGTCCAAATAACTGCTTTTCTTTAAACCCCGAATTTTTCCTAAGTCCTGAGTGCGTCCGCACTGGGCTCGGACTTTCTTTCCGGTTTTTACACTGGATTTCAGAAAATTGTCTAAGTCCTGAGTGCGTCCGCACTGGTGCTCACTGCGTCCGCACTGGGCTCGACTTTTTCCAGTTTCTGCACTGTAGTTCCTAAAATTTGGCTAAGTCCTGAGTGCGTCCTCACTGGGCTCGGACTTTTCCAGTTTCTGCACTGCAGTTCCTAAAAAATTGGCTAAGTACTGAGTGCGTCCGCACTGGGGCTCAGTGCGTCCGCACTCAGGGTTCTGAAGGCAGTTTTCTGTATTTGCAAATCTCAGAATCAGTCCATTAATGATTTGATTTTTGCCCAAATTGTTCTACACATTTATGGACCACATCCTATTGAATACATAGATTGTCTAATGTCTTAATTCCATATTAGATCACTTTAATTGTGACAATCATATTGACAGTATACAATTCATAATTATATTACATATATGCTCAACGTTGGATATATGATCCAACAATCTCCCACTTGAGCAATATGTCATACTCTTTTAATTATGTATTGTTATCCTTATGTGCGCACATACTTTTCTGTCATCTTTATGTATTCCCAAACCAATTCCGTCCATTAATTACATTAGCAAAGGACTAAAGCGGCTTTCGTCACATTTATATTAGTCATGACTAGACCATCAATAATCTCAGTACTAACATAACTAAATGACATGAATCATGATGTGGATGTGTAGCATAGAAATTACACGCAATTGTGATCTTACTGTGCCAATTTCTAACTGGATCTCCTACTTAAAACTTGAAACTAAATTTCATAAACTTGTTGTAAAATGCCAAATTCAAATAAACAATTCACAAATCACGTACTCAATTGTAAGGTCAAAATCAAAAATAAGAGATAGAATGCATATAACAATCCTTTTGCAATACCATGCATATAACATAAATTACTTGTTTTCTATCACAAGTTTCATATCCAAAATTACAATAAGTAAATAGAACATTGAAATAAAACATCCAACAGACTCCCACTAAAACTGAATTTCCCTAACAGAAATTACACCCATATGAGCAACATGCTCTTCAAACTTATTGGGTGGTAATCCTTTAGTAAGTGGATCCGCCAACATGGAGTCTGTCCCTATATGTTCTATGGATAACTGACCCTTCTGCACTCTCTCCTTTACAACCAAGAACTTGATATCAATGTACTTGGACTTTGACGAACTTCGGTTGTTATTTGCGTAAAGTACGGCTGAATTATTGTCACAATACAATTTTAGGGGTATCTCAATAGACTCCACTATACGCAGCCTAGTGACAAAATTGCGTAGCCATATACCATGATTCGATGCCTCATGACATGCTACAAATTCTGCGGCCATTGTGGAAGATGCTATAAGTGACTGTTTAGCACTCTTCCATGAAATAGCCCCTCAAGCTAACATGAAAATGTAGCCGGATGTAGATTTCATGCTATCTTGACATCCTCCAAAATCAGAGTTGGTATACCCAATGACCTCTAGCTTGTCCGATCTCCGATACGTGAGCATGTGGTCTTTTGTTCGCTTCAGGTACCTCAAGACCCGTTTGGCTGCTTTCCAATGATCTAGACCTGGATTTGATAAGTATCGGCCCAACATGCCAGTGATGAACGCAATATCCGGACGCGTACATACTTGCGCATACATGATGCTCCCAACAACTGAGGCATATGGATACTTTTGCATTACTTCCTTTTCTAAAGAATTCTTTGGGCATTGGCTGAGACTAAATTTGTCTCCTTTTGCCACAGGGGTATTTCCTGGTTTACTGTCTTGCATGCCATACCTTTTCAGGACCTTTTCGATATAATTTCTTTGGGATAAACCTAACATACCTTGGGTTCTATTCCTCAGTATTTCAATCCCTATGACAAATGATGCATCACCAAGATCTTTCATCTCAAAATTCTTCATCAGAAATTTCTTAGTCTCATGCAACATATTTATATCATTGCTGGCAAGCAATATGTCATCTACATATAAAACCAGGAACACAAACTTACTCCCACAGAACTTGAGGTATATACACTCATCCACAAGATTTGACTCAAAACCAAATGAGATAATCATATTGTGGAATTTGTAGTACCACTGACGAGACGCTTGCTTTAGCCCATAGATGGATTTCTTAAGTTTGCACACCATAGACTTTGCGTCTCCCGACACATAGTTTTCTGGTTGCACCATATAGATTGTTTTCTCAATGTCACCATTGAGAAACGCAGTCTTAACATCCATCTGATGAAGCTCTAAATCGAAATGCGTAACTAATACCAATATAATCCTTAAAGAGTCTTTCAATGAAACTGGAGAGAAAGTCTCTTTATAATCGATGCCTTCCTTTTGTGTAAAACCTTTAGCGACAAGACGAGCCTTATATTTCTCCACATTACCTTTCGAATCCCTCTTGGTCTTAAATATCCATTTTGAACCAATGGGTCTCGCTCCTTTAGGTAATGGAACAATTTTCCAAACGTCATTGTCGGCCATAGATTTTATTTCCTCATTCATGGCATCGATCCACTTGCTAGAATTTGAGTCTTGCATGGCTTGTTGAAAATTTATGGGGTCATTTTCTAACATGCCAACATCAAACTCATGTTCTTGAAGGTAAACTACATAATCCGAAGATATTGCAGACCTTTTCTCTCTAGTGGATCTTCTTATTGGCACTTCTGAATTTTCTTGAGGGTTTCCAGCATTGTTGTTAACAACAATCTGGTCAACAACAGCATTCTCCAGAATTTCTGGAATTTCACTTTGTACTGTTTGATCTTGTTGAGTTTGGTCTTCAATAATGGTTTGATTTTCGACAATTGTATTTTGAGTTAAAATGGGTTCAATATCCACAAAACTCTCAACACCTGTGGGAATATTTGCATACTCCTCTTCGAATTCATCCATTATTGTATCTCCCCCCGCAAACTCAACATCCTCAAAAAATTTTGCATTTCCCGTCTCAAAAACTGAATGTTCTGTAGGATTATAAAACTTATAACCCCTTGATCGCTCGGGATACCCAATAAAATAACAACTAACAGTTCTTTCATCCAGTTTCTTTTCATGCGGCCTATAAGGCTTTGCTTCAGCTGGACAACCCCACACACGCAAATGTTTTAAATTGGGCTTTCGCCCATTCCAAATTTCGTATGGGGTTTTGTTAGTTGCTTTAGTGGGCACTCTATTTAGGATATGTGATGCTGTTTTTAAGGCTTCACTCCATAGATTATTTGGTAAAGAAGTGCGACTCATCATACTTCTTACCATGTCCTTAAGCGTTCGATTGCGTCTCTCAGAAACACCATTCATCGCTGGCGAACCGGGCAATGTATACTGAGGCACAATGCCGCATTCATCTATGAAATGTGCAAAAGGCCCTTTACATTGTTCACCTGATCCATCATATCTGCCGTAATATTCACCACCACGGTCAGATCGAATGGCGTTAATGCGTTTGTTAAGTTGTAACTCAACTTCCGCTTTGAAATTTTTGAACATGTCAAGGGCTTGAGCCTTTTCCTTAATCAAATATATGTAGCCATATCTTGAATAGTCATCTATGAAACTAATAAAATACCGTTGACCATTTCTTGTGGCCGTTGGAAACGGACCACAGATATCGGTATGAATTAATTCTAAGACTTCCGAACACCTTTTGGCTTCATATTTTCTTAAATTGGTTTGTTTATCTTTTATGCAATTTATACAATCATTAAGATCTGAAAAATTTAAGGGTTCAAGAATTTCATTAGACACAAGTCGTTCAATTCTGCGTTGAGAAATGTGACCTAATCGCTTGTGCCATAATGAAGCTAACTTTTCATTTGTTAATTTTCTTTTCTTACTATTTGTATCCACATGCAAAGCTTCAATATAAGAACTATTGACATCCAAAGAATATAGATTATCATAAACAGAAAGAAAACCAGAACCAACTTGTTTTGAATCATGAAACAAACTGAAATTTCCATTTCCAAAAGCACAAGTAAATCCATACTTATCTAATGCAGAAATTGAAATTAAGTTACGTCTAAAAGACGGTACAACAAAAGTCTCATACAAATTCAAATAAAATCCTGATTTTAACAATAATCTATAAGTCCCAATAGCTTCCACCTCAACTTTATTGCCATCGCCCACAAAGATGAATCTCTCATCATCACTTGGCTTCCGGCAATTTAGGCAGCCCTGCAAAGATATACTTATGTGAGTAGTTGCACCTGAATCTATCCACCAAGTATATCTAGATACAGAAGATAAATTAACTTCCGTACAAACCATAACAAGAGATGTACCTTTCTTAACACGCCAAGCATGATAATTCTGGCAATGCATCTTCTTGTGTCCAACTGCACCACAGAAGTAACAGGCACTTTCCGATGCGGCAACTGATTTGCCCTTATCCTGTTTCTTGTTGGTGTTCACTGCAGCATCCTTATTATCCTTATTCTGATTTGATTTCTTACGCTTAGCCGATGGCTTAAATTTAGAAGTTGTAGCAAAATGGGCACTTTTTGTCTTCTGTTGTTTCAATCTTTCCTCTTCTTCAACACAATGGGAGATGAGTTCATTGAGTGGCCATTTGTCCTTTTGATAATTATAGCTCACCCTAAACTGTCCAAAGTGTGCAGAAGGGATATCAATGCTAGGTGCACCAAGAGATCATTTGAAATCTCTAACTTAAGTGCTCTTAGTTTTGAAACAACATTAGACATCTCCATGATGTACTCCCTAATACTTCCCTTATCTTTATATTTCATTGAGACAAGTTTGGTCAAGAGTGTACCAATTTCAGACTTTTCATTCTTGACAAACCTTGTCTCAACTTCGGCTAAAAATTCCTTAGCATTAGTAATCTTATCAGAAATCGAGCCTCTAAATGCCTCTGGAATGGACCTTTTCATAATCATTAGACTCACTCTATTAGATCTGTCCCACTTTTCCTCAACTCTCTTTTCTTCAGGAGTTGAGGTAGCAGTAATTTTGGGACAGTCAGTTCTGAATGCCAAGTCTAAATCCATGACACCGAGAGTTATCATAACACTCTCCTGCCAATACTTGAAATTGGTACCATTTAACATCGGAATGTCTTTTAGGCCAGTAGTAATGCTAGCTGAAAAATTCGAACAAAAGACACACAAAACAAACACGATTTAGCAAAAAATCTGAATTTATAAATTATATTCAAATAAAGGCTAAACAATTCCATTATTACCAAAGTATCGGTTTCCATTAATTGATTACCGGAGGGCAACAAATTAATTTCTTATGATGCTTTGTCGCAATAATAAAGTATTGATGATTCATTAACATATCGACAACATGCCTTCCGGAGGGCCGACATTATGACATATGTATAAAGCATAATAATAATCATCACACTTTAATATCACTCAATTGTACATAAAACTTTAACAATCGCTATCTTCCGGTGTGCCGATATATGATTGCTTCAATTAAATGTACACTTAATTTCCTTTTATATAATGAATCTAAATTAACTTTGTCAAAAGAGGCACCGGAGGGTACAATAATGACTCAATTAATTTAATTCAAGATATATATAACTTTAATGCCTTTAAAAGAATCATAATATATCCTAATGCCATAAAACAAAAGTGCAATTAAATAAATATATATCTATATAATTGCATCATAATAACTGCATTTTTAATCTCAGAAATTATTCTCTAATTTTCAGAGAGTTGTACGGCCCCCACGAAATTTTGTGCGGTCTGCCAAATTAAAAAAGTATTTTGTGCATCTGCATCAAAAAACGTGCGATCGCATCAAAATCCGTGCGGCCGTATATTTGTCTGAGTAACTGTAAAAGTGCATTTATAATGCTGAAATTAAGACACGATCTAGAGAGATTTTAATAAAAAATTGGAAGCACCTTAAATAGCCTTTCAAATTCAGAAACTTCTAAATTTGTAAATTGTTGTTTCAGAAAATTTATAAAAAATAAATTTCCCAAAACGCTAATTTCATAACTGCCCAAAAAACTGAAATTTTTCAGGATCGAACATTATTTGATCAGAATTTTGCGATTTCAAGTGGAAATCTTCGAGCAAACCCTAACCAAATTAATAACTTAAATTTTAGGCAATCACGATCTCAAATAAAACACCTTCTGTGCTCTCCAAACTTAAATTTTCAGATCAAGAAAATCAAGAAAATCAACCAAAAAATCAACGAAAAAATCATCAATTCCTAATTCTCTCTAGATCCTTAAAGACCTAATCCTTCGGCATAGGAAGGCTCTGATACCACTTGTTGGGGGATCATAAAGGCCAAACAATTACGCCTTATCTAGAGATCAAACAATTACATCTCATCTAGGGGTCAAACACTTACACCCCGGGGAAGAAGAAACAATCCCCACCTTAAACCTAAGGACCGTCATATGCCAAAGATACCCGAAAACATAATCTTAAGTGCGGAATTATACCTGATTCCATGCCGTTTGCCATGGAATATCCAAAATCTTGAGCAAGCCGTCTCCGTGAGTGCGAGACAAGTCTTTAACGGCAAGAAGTCCTTCTCGCCTTTGTGGTTGGGTTGTGGATTAGATCTTTCAAAGCAACAAGATACGCCCTTGAGAAATCCTCTCCAATTTCCTTATGGATCTCTCCTCTCAATTCTTTAATGGAGAAAGAAGGGAGAAGGCACTCAAAATTATGTCTAAGAATAACCTCTTTCCAGAAATATGAGTTGAGTTAGTTATATTGTGCCTTGGGGACCCATCCTTATATAGTATTACACATCTGGCACTGCGAGTGCGGGTGCACTAGGTCGCACTGGGTTGAGACGCGTCCAAATAACTGCTTTTCTTTCAGCCCCGAATTTTTCCTAAGTCCTGAGTGCGTCCGCACTGGTGCTCAGTGCGTCCGCACTAGGCTCGGACTTTCTTTCCAGTTTTTACACTGGATTTCAGAAAATTGTCTAAGTCCTGAGTGCGCCCGCACTGGGCTCGGACTTTTTCCAGTTTCTGCACTGCAGTTCCTAAAATTTGGCTAAGTCCTGAGTGCGTCCGCACTGGGCTCGGACTTTTCCAGTTTCTGCACTGCAGTTCCTAAAAAATTGGCTAAGTACTGAGTGCGTCCGCACTGGGGCTCAGTGCGTCCGCACTCAGGGTTCTGAAGGCAGTTTTCTGTATTTGCAAATCTCAGAATCAGTCCATTAATGATTTGATCTTTGCCCAAATTGTTCTACACATTTATGGACCATATCCTATTGAATACATAGATTGTCTAATGTCTTAATTCCATATTAGATCACTTTAATTGTGACAATCATATTGACAGTATACAATTCATAATTATATTACATATATGCTCAACGTTGGATATATGATCCAACAATGTAATCATAATAATTCATGTTAATTGTTAATTAAATATGTCTATTAAAATAATGTCCACAACAATTAGGTAAAGTATTGTATTTTTTTTTTTTTGAAAGCCCTAGGCGGAAGCTAAGATTAGTGGCAATATGCTAATTTTGTTTGTAATATTCTGATGGATCTTGCCCCAGTTAAAAAATTATCTGTTAACCCAGCTTGATTGGACAATTAATTATAAACAAAGATGAGCGATTAGCTAGAGATTCCAGGGGTTGGATACTCTTCATAATTTTGCACTGATTCTATCTCTATTCAATTCATGTCAGATGTTTGTCCAGGTCAATTAAAATCATTACAGTTGTAGATATAAAAGACAGACAATTAGAGATTAGAGATCCCTTTCCGAAATACAGAGAATTAGAGATTATCTAAATTAATTTGTGTTGTAAACACGGTAAGCATCACACATTTCACGCTAGTGCATCTCCATTTTGAGATGCCAGTATGCCACTATGGCACTATCTCGCTGTGACCAGAAACCTCCTAAATCATCAGAAGTCAACTTGAATTATCACGTGCTTAAATATAAAAGATAATTGAGGGAGGAGAGAAAGGACGGAAAGGAGTAAGTGGAAGGGAGAAAAAAGTAGAGCCCAGAAATATTGAATAGAGATTCTTTCATTCGAATTTTGAATCTATAATTTATTACGTAGAAAGCATTATCTTTGTTACTAGATCAAAAATAGATTCTTGAGTTACATTTTGCATGATAGCAGATTGAAATAAATTCTTGAGTTACATTTTGTATAATGCCAAATTGAGGATTTGAGAAAAGATTGATTACACTATTAGCCAGTTCCTAAGATTGCTCTGGCAGTCTAACAGTTGCGTGCAACACAGTAATGATGATTTGGGACCATAGAAGGAAAAATCGGTATTGGTATCGGGATCGGCATCGACCGATCCTGATCCGGATCGGAAAAATCGGTCGGGATCGGCCGAATCGGATCGGAAAATCGGACTTTTTTGGCAAAAGCTTGTTTTACACTAAAAAAATAAAAAAAAATTTAGAAAAATTATTACAATCAAATAATCCACTAATACAATATAATACAAGCATTACAACTAAATGGATATATAGAAATAAGTTGAAATGGATATATAGAAATGAGTTGAAATGGATATATAGAAATGAGTTGAAATGGATATATAGAAATGGATATATAGAAGTGAGTTGTAGTTTTATACAAGAAAGATTGTTTGGTGTAGTGGAGTTGTGTTTGGCAGCTATCCTGGAGGACAGGAGTTCGAATCACAGACACCGCAAAAAAAAATTTTTGAGTTTGGTTAATTAGCGTTTCGGCCGTTTCGGTGGAATCAGTCCGAAACGAATGAAATTTGGCTGAAATGTCACCGGAACGGCCGAAATTTGACCGGAATTACGACGGAACGGCTGAAATTTGATGAAATCTTCAATAACCGGGTAAATCGGCCTAAAACGGATCGGTACCGTCCGATTCTGATCCGGAACGGCCGATTCCGCTCCGGAACGGCCGATTTTGCCTTCTATGTTTGGGACACCTGGCAATAGGGTGTCAACGGGTACGGTAAGAGTTGGGTTGAAGTATTTTCATACTCGTACTCATTACAAATTGTCTTTACGTGTATCCTACCTTTACTCGCTTCAAATTATCTTACCCGTTCTCTACCTTTATCCGTTATAATTGTCGGATAACGAAACGGTAGCTGGTAAATAACGGGTAATACTAATATAATAATTATTTTTATTATTTATTAAATAATACATTAAAACATATATATTCATTTCACACATGTATAGTACTTTGTTAAAAAAAATTCTCATCATGCTAAGTGCAAGTAAACCAATTAATGTACTCTTTCAATGCTTATTAATATATATAATATATGTAATTTTTTTTTTATAATTACCCGATCGGATAACGGGTACAAAATAGGCTTTACCCGTACCCGTACCCGTTTAGATAACGAAAAAAAATCTTTACCCTTACCCAATAAGTTTACGAAAAACAAATCTTACCCTTACCTGTCTTATCGGATACGGTACGGATAGGATAAACGGATAAAAGGGTGCCATTGACACCCCTACCTGGCAAAGTTAAATAAATGCCGAAATATTTTTAGGTAATTAAAATAAAATTTAAAATTAGTTATGAAGATAATAATGTTAAAATTAAGCTCAACAAAATTTGGGTGGTAGCACAGTTGACTAGCAGAAAAAGTCATAGAACTGTGGTTATTCAAAAGTTGAAAGTTCAAGCTTCTGACTTCGCAGCTTATGTGAAATATTTTTAAAAAATTCCACAAATGAAGAGAAATTGGAAAGATTAATTGGTTCTTATCTATTTTCACTGCCTATTATGATAAAAAAAATTAAGATGGATTTGATTGGTGCATTCTAGTACCTAAGACGGCTTAAATCCAAGTCTAGGCAATACCAATATAATTGTAACAATTAAGCTATAAGTGTTAGAAATGTACTAACAAGTCAGAATATTTTGAGCCAAAATTAATAATTAATTTTATGAATTAAATATGGATCAACTCTTATTGGGTTATAGGCCGAAATCTAATATCTGCTCTGAATTTGATATGATTTAGTTCAATGTATCTGGATAAGAATTTCTGAAGAGGCTCAAACGAAATGGTGCAAATGAATAAGCTCAAACAAACTGGTGTATGTTGTTTATAAATGTACATTAGAAGTTCATTTTTTAGTGAGTCTCATTAATCAGAATTCATATCTATTCAGAAACTGTGAGAGAGAAAGAAAGATAAACATAAGGGGCTGTCAATACTGGTGGAGACGCATTTGCTGTTGTTGGTGCATATATCTGACATGAAAAGGAAGAGAAGAGGCTAACTGCTCCTACAACTAGACGAAGATATTCACTGTGTATCTTGTGGTAAACTCTATATAAATCTTGAAATTAGTTTTATACATAGATTTTGATTTTCGGATATTGAACTGATCTTAAACTGAATCGAATTGTTACACATATAACCTACCAGAATCTCTACAATAAGTACACGTGATAATTTAGGAGAGGACACCTAGGATGCAAATCTTTGCTTGGTTGGCAATTCAAAATAAAATTCTAACAACCGACAACTTGATGAAACGAGGATGGTCCCTTCCAAGCATCTGCTACCTCTGCAAACAAAGTGTAGAGACGGTGACACACTTATTCAATGAATGCCCCTTCTCCTTATCTCTCTATCAATCCTTACAAGCCGTGATTTTATCATTGCTCTCACATAGATATGGTGAAATGATAAATGTCAAACTATTGTGTGCTATTCTTCAAAATAAGTATCATATGCAGTTGAGAAGAGTCTTCATGATTGCCATATTCATATTATGGAGAGAGCGATGCAATCGAATTTTTAGAGACAATTTTTGTTCTACTTTTCAGTTGGTTGGTCAAGTGGTACAAGAGATGTAATTTTTATTTTATCTTTGCTCAATACTCATTGAGCAATTTCTTGTTTTTTGACTCTTTTGATTGTATCTTATTTTTAATTTATCAATAAAATATAAGATTAGGGGCTTGACCCTATCTTATTTCAAAAAAAAAAAAAAAAATTAGGAGAGGACACTATGAGACATGAAAGACATGAGGCATTTTAAATCTCTCAACTGTAATATACTTGTTTAAATTTTTTGAAATTATATAGATGATTGAGCACCTCCTAGACTATAGATCAGCCCCTGCCCACCCAGCCAATCCACTTTTACTGAGTTATGACGTCGTCTGATTGATACAAATTTAAACATTAAATTTTTAGGGGAACTTTTATATATACCCATCATAACTTAGAATTTTATATATTTTTCCATCAAATTTTGAGAAACCTCGATCATTTAATTAAAATTTCCATTTATAAATTTATCATTTAAAATTGCAGTATAATACTAGTTAAAGGTTAAATTACTCATACGTCGCAGTATATGACAACTCCTAAATTCAGGCGTTATCAACGAAGCCCAGCATCTTAAAGGGGCAGAATGAATTTTTATTTCGGAAACAAATTTCGAGTCGTGTACTTTATGTTTGGGCTTTTTTGGGCTAAGGCCCGAGGCTTTTCATTTCTTATTCCTTTTCTTCATAATTGCCTACCTCAAATCTATTAATATAATTTTCTTTTTGCCTTTTATTTCACTTCAATGTAACGCCGTATGTGCAATTTTATAAAATAAGAGCATGATCCTTGTTTTTCCTAAAAATAAAAAATTATACAAGGGATACCTTCCGAGAAGGAGAAGAGGTGTTTAAGTAACCACAATTGTACATATCATGCTCCTTAATGGGGATCATAATACATTCATAATTTGAGAAAATTCAAAATATAAACAACGTAGATCTCTCTATTAAATTTGTATATATGGAGTTTGATTCACTTAAAGCTTATGTGATATAAAAAATTATGTTTAAATTGCCAACAGATATCAAACAAAAATTTATGGATTCTTTTAGTGTAGCAAGTACCTATTAATGTGGAGTCTCAATTTTCAATTATGATATATTATGATCACATATAAAAGCTCAAAATAGAGTTTTTTTTTTTTTTAGTAAAGTTGGAGGTCAAGCCACGCAACTATTTAATAACCTTGTTATTACAACAAAGGATTTCCTCCATATGAGTTTCAAACTCAGACATCTCACATAGAGACCATGTGCATTTGTCACTCGACCAAAAGCTAGTTCTTAAACTCATAATAGAGTTGTACTTAGATTATATCTTTCTCTTAATTTTATACAGAGTTAGTTAGGGAATATTAAGTAAGAAGTTGCTTAACAAATCATTTTTTATTCCCTTGCTTTCACAAAATGCTGCTCATAAGTGTAGTGTTGTCAAAGGATAAATGGTTTTGATAAAAGTCCATAATTGCAATGTATTAGTTAACTGCTAGGTGTGATTGGTCAATTTTAGAACAGAACACAGATGTAGTTTTTCAGGACTTAACCGTGTGGTATAGATTAAATTTTTAGTATAGAAGGTCTGTCTTTGGAGGAACAGTATCAGTGATTCACAACTGCCGAGTTTTACCTAATTTCCAAATAATGATAGATACAATAGAACACTTCCGACAATGTAGTTAGGCACAGGTTAACAATATGTTTAATTTTTTTGTTAGTTTTGTACTTGCATTATAAATTATTGATGTTACTAACTGCAACCATACTGACTATGCTTGACTTTCTCATACTTGCCACAAGATTCCCCTAACCAAAGAGTTTGAAAGCAACAGGATTGCCAGTCACAAAGTCAAAGACAATGATTATATTAACAAACTTCCCAAACTTTAACAAATAATGTAAATTGATGATAAGGGAAATCAAAATCCTGAGCCTATATAAACCCTTATCAAGGCACAATATTACATCATAAGTTGGAAATCAGCAAGATAAACATGGCTAGGTTCAGTTTTCTTTTTGCATGCTTTATAGTGATTCTTGCTTCAACTAGTCTTGCAAAAGCTCAGCTTGAACCATACTATTACGAAAAAATCTGTCCCAAAGCACTAGCTACAATTCAAAAAATAGTCTATGAAGCGGTCTCCCAGGAGCCTCGCATGGGTGCGTCACTTCTTCGTCTCCATTTCCATGATTGTTTCGTTAACGTAAGTTTACTATCTTCACCAATTATAGTACTAGGTCAAGTAAGCTTTGAACTAACACTGAAAATTTTCTTTTATTCTATTGCATGAAGGGTTGTGATGGCTCAGTTTTATTGGATGACACGCCAACTTTCACTGGGGAGAAGAATGCAGCTCCAAACCAGAACTCATTGCGGGGTTTCGAAGTGGTGGATAGGATCAAAGATGCCTTGATCTCAGAATGCAAAGATAACGTAGTATCCTGTGCTGATATCTTAGCTGTTGCAGCTCGTGACTCTGTTGTAGCTGTAAGTCCTTAATTTCTACATTCTCAAATTTACATAACACTATAAGAAAAACTCTGACAACCTCTGTTTCTTCCAGTTGGGTGGTCCTTCATACAATGTGCTTCTCGGCCGGCATGATGCAAGAACTGCAAGTCAAGCAGCTGCAAATAACAGCATCCCAACACCGACTTCCAATTTCACACAACTACTCTCCAATTTCCAAGCTCATGGCCTCTCATTGCATGATTTAGTAGTTTTATCCGGTGGCCACACTTTAGGATTTTCTCGTTGCACCAACTTCAGGTCCCGCATATACAATGAAACCTCCACACTAGAAACAAGCCTCGCTGTTAAACTCAAATCAAATTGCCCAATAAATGGTGGTGATAATAATCTTTCACCACTTGATCAGACATCACATAGTTTTGATACTGATTATTTTGAGGGCCTGATTCAGAAAAAAGGGTTGCTCCACTCAGATCAGGAGTTGTTCAAGGGGGATGGAAGTGGAGCTGATAGTCTTGTTAAGTACTATAACAGTAATCCTGTTGCTTTCTGGCATGATTTTGGTTCGTCAATGATTAAGATGGGTGAAATGGGTCCTCTTACTGGGACACAAGGGGAGATCCGTAAGAACTGCAGAAGGATCAATTGATTGCTGATAGATCAAGTCCTAAGAAGTAAATTTCATATTATCGTTGTTGCATTTTATTTATTTCTTTGTTTAGTTGGGGTCAAATGTTTCTCTTTGGATTTTGGTTTGGAAATTGCAACTCTGAATAATTTGGTTTGTGGTATTGAAATTAAATGATTTGTTTTCTACTGTTAATGAAGGTTTTGAGCTAGTACTTTCTCATGTTCTTATAAGCTATGCGCGAACATTTTGTTTTATAATCAAACGCTTTTTTAATTACAACGGGGACAAAGAAACTAGTGAAAAGAATATTCATAAGCCAATCTTTATTGCAACGTATAATTACTTTGCCGAATTTACAAAATCATATTTCTTAAAAGATGGAGAAATGAAAATATTATTATGATTACTACAGAAACCAAAGGAATATATATTTGTTAGCCTTAGTAAAACTAGTGTCAGTAATTGATGCAGAAAATGCAACATCTACAAATTAATAAAATACTTTTTATCATGAAAAACTTAGCATAACATAAATAATAATGAGGCATTTGGTAACTAAGAAAGAAACAAATGTGTTATGTTAGGTTAGCGACTGCAAATTTATAATTTTTCAAGCACTAAATGGCTCCAATACTTTTGAAAAGATGTTCAATCTAGATAATCTTTCGGTAAAAGAACCATCACCATGATTGTTGAAATTACTTCATTGAAAATGCCTCATTTAAAACTCACCATAATACATGGCGCTGAAGGATATAGCAGAATAAAATGAAGCAAATAGTGTAGAATTACTCCCGTAAAGATCAGTGATCAGTACAATATTTCTAAAACCAGCATAAAACTCGTATATGAAATCAAACAGAAAAATGTAGAAACAATTGTTTAAAAAGAAGCTTGATATATCTCACCGTATATATTAAGTACCAATATATTTTTGCTATATGTATGGCTTGTGTTAATTGCTGTATTATACGTGTAAAGGTGCTCGAGACTTGTTCACACCTACTCCAGCTCGCTTTCAGACACTTCTTCTTCAACGAGTTCAAACGCATCAATTTCAGCAAAGTATGCTCTCTGTTTCTCAATGTAATCCAGAGGTGGTATGACTTTCACACTTGACTCCTGGTTAGTTAATTAATTATAAAATGTCAACATGAACTGAAGCTAATAGCTCCAAAAGCACCATGTGGTTAGAGGAATACAATTTCTTGTGTATATCTAGAAAGCATTAAAATCATATGCCCCTATAAAACATGATAAACATCACTTGATATTCCTGCCCTCAAGTTTCCTTGAAAGAACAATTACCTTTTTTTTTCATCCACATACAATGAGGAAGTCTTGGCATTCCTCAAAAAATAACTGGGAAGGAAGTACATGTAATATCACAAATCTGTTGTAGTTTATACTATTTTTTGATATGTTCCCTAGAGTAATGCTCAAGGTTTTACCTTTGAAGAAGTATTTGGTTTATTATAGCATGTATATGACTAAGGTGTATTTAATTAAATTTGAGAGCTTTAACTCCTATTTTCTTAGTTTTTCTGTTATCAGTAAAAAAATTAAAAATAGTGGGTGTTTGTTGTTGATAATGAAAACTTGTTTATAATTTCTTTAATTTTTTTTTTTGCAAAAGAGTAAAATTTTGGTTTTGTTATCTATTAAAAGAGATTGCTGTTATACCTTTTCTACATCCCTTGGAGATAATACAGGGTTTCGGGCATATTGGTTTGCCTTTTTTAGCTTCCTCCTACACAACATTTAAGTTGCCTTATATAAGCTCCAAAAAATTTTTGAGATATGATAAAAAAGCTGATTGAATGACTTATTGTTGCTAGAGTGTACTGATTACTGACTTGTTGATCTGTTTGAGCTTCCTAGTTGCTTGAGTGGAGTGCACATACTCAACCATGACAGCTTTTCCTTTTCTTCTATCTGAATGGAAACATGTACAATGAGGGAATTTCTAATTTATGTTAACATTTTAACTATTGATTATTAAGTTACAAGGAGGTTCTGTACTGAAAATGAATCTAGCAGGCACTGGAGTGCCATTAAAAGGAGGGGCACATTTGCATTCAGAATTTAGTGATGCAATTTATGACAAAATTCTGATTTATCACAAAGAATAAAAAATAATCAAAATCAGAAGCCATATCTATTACAACAATAAATCGATAAAATCACATTGACTATTACATCGATTTGCAAAGGGAAGTGGATATGAGGAACTATTTAAGGAGCTAAAATATTAGCTGAAATTGAGTTGATTAAGTTATGTTCAACTCAGATCCCAAATGAAAGAACCCTACCAAAGCTACCTTATACTCAATTACATATCAATCAATCACTGAACAGACAATAGTACATCAGATACTCTCGAATTAACTAAACTCTTCACGAATTTCACTTCTAACATATCAAGTCTTCTAATCCGCACCACAACTAACTAGTAGGAACAGAAATAATAAAAATATATGTACAAAAAAGAACACTGCTAGAACAAGATTACTCGTATTCACAAGAGGCAATCCAAATTTTACCTTGGGATTGAACAACAGCATCATGGATCTGAGGCATACTCGATCCAATGCTCGAACACGATCTCAAGGAGGAAGGGGAGATCGTAAGATTGGTCAGGTCTGACAGAGGCCTTAGAGCGGATTGCTGGCGTGGCGCCATGGGAAAAACCTGGAAACCGGTTTCTTCGTTTGGAGTATTACGAGTATTATAAAATATCGGACAGTAGTTCTTATTTTTCTTTTGGTTTAAATTTCTATCGAAAGATCTCATTTAAGGAGGGAAAAAAATGATACTAATTGGCGCCAGTGAGCATGGCGTGCTGGATAAATTTACGTCCTTATACTCGGTTCAGAGCGTACAAAAGGTGATTGAAAGAAGTTAGCGTTATGCGGCCTTTTATTACACTAATAATACCATAGTCTGGGTTCAGGCAGCATTTTTCAGTTCAAAGATCCCTCGCGCATAAGATGATTTGGTGCGGTTTGTCGCATAAAAGCTAATATTCTTCCCATCCCATGCGAGTCTAGGCCGCCCATTAGCACTATGGCTCTTAAGCCCATTGGATTTTAAATTTAATGTTCGGTCCATTAATCCTTATATGAAACAAGCCCACAAGCCCAATGGATGCATGGTCCCAAAATTTTCATCCATTGGGGTTGGGAAAAAAGAACATTACTGTACCAACTGATGCATTGAACTGCCTAACCAATACATAAGCCGTGTTGCTCTGAGTTTTATTATACGTACTTGATCAGTTAACCTCAAATTAACCATAAGAAACGGATGGTTAATTAATTCGGAGAAAAATATGGAGCTTGCGCTCCTATATATACTAATTAAATATATATATAGGAACTAATGGTACATGCATAAAACAAATTAATTAATTAGTCTTCATCACAGTTCCTGATGGCTTGAAGCACTGCTTCTTTCACGACAAATGCATCGAGGCCCCCGACCTGGTTCTGCATTAATTAAGAAGAAAACATGATCTACTTAGTTGCTTATTATTTGCTTATATCTTATGCATACAACATTACATTTGTAATAAAATTCAGTAAATTACAAATGATAATTTCATTAACTCTCTTCAACTGATTTTTATCACGGCGATTTCAGTTGTACTAAGGGAAATCGGCTTGTGCAATCATATGATTTTCTACAATCATGCAATCCAACAATAATTACGATTTTGGTTGCTATTGTTAATTAGAATAAAATTTATATATTCTCTTCGTTAATAATTGCTTGATTGCGAAAGGTTTTGATAGGACAATCAGTCACGGATACTAAATACCAGTACTGGTGATAAGGTGTTCTGGTTATAAGATGTAACAGTTGTACTAAAAGGAGTCCAAAAATGATCTGAAATTATCATAATGATGATCAGTTAAAACTCATCATCATATGGAATTAATAAATTGTAATTTTAACTATTGTACTTATTGAAATGTATTTTTTTTTTTTTTGAGAAACAATAAGGGTAAAAAAAAAAACATTTTAATAGGTACAATAGGTAAAATTACGATTTATACATTTGATATGATCAAGAGTCAGCACAAGATTGTAATTATATTCCTTACGATTCATACATTCTAATGAAATGTTAAATAGATGTTTGTTATCAAGATTGTAATTTCAGAAAAATATATAAGCAAGGATTTGATTTGGTATACGAAATATATATATATATATATATAGGTTTCTTCTTAATTACCTCTCCTCCAAATGCTTCTAGACAAAACGAGTCAGCACAAGAAGCACTTGCTTCCATGACACTAAGTCCTAATTCTTCAAAAGCTTCAAGAATTGAAACAAGTAAAGCAGGATTTGTCTTGCTCAAGAACACATTGATCAAAAACCCATTCTCTAGGGTTTCAACAGTGACCTGTCAAAATTTCCATGGAATGTATACATCATATAATTAATAATCAAATTCATAATACCGATATTGCATAGGTAAATATGTAAAAAGGTAGTCTCTCGGGACGTCAATGCATCTGTCGATCATACTCCCAATTTGAAAGGGCAAAATCTCAAACCTATCATCTATAATTACATCTAAAGTACTTAATACATATTATGGAAAGCTATGTGGCTAATATATACGTACCAGTGGCGACTGTTTGTCTGATATGATACTTTGACTTGCTGCGAGCTCACGGTTCAGTTTTATAACTTTCTGTTTCAACTCTCTAATGTACCTGGAGGCATCTAAGACGATTGATGGATCGTTCAACTGTTACAAAGAAGAACAATGCAACAGATTAGAAATATACAAATTACAACAAATGAGAGATAAATATAACAGGAATTAATTAAGGGACTATTAGAGAAAATGAGAGATACATACTGCATTTGACTTAGTAAGTGAGCGGAGCAATTGTAACTTCTCATGTAACCCGGCCTTGATCTTTTTCTCCCTTGATACCATCTCTCTCTCTCTCTCACACACACACACACAAACACACACACACTATAGCTACTTAATTTGCTCGCTTGCTCGCTGCCTTACACACAAACAAGCTCAAATATATGGGGAAAGAGAGATGGAGGCTATTTATAGAGGAGGAACCAAAGGGAAGAATCCCCACTCCTTTTTAGCTTTATCCATATAGAAGTTTAGTTACTGTTGGCAGTAGCTAGATAAAAGTTTAGTTACTGTTGAGCATTTTTTTTCTTTAATTATTTATTTTGATCTGTGATAAAAATATCTCCATGAAAGTGATTCATGTGGCTAGGTAATTTTAAACTTTGCATGTGCTTCTTTTTACAACTAAATTAATTTAACTTGGCCACCCCTAATATTATTTAAAGGTTTACGGTACGTAGAAATGAAAAAATAGCGAGTAATGTAATTTTTTTAAATTTATTGTTTAATTTTGAAAAAGAAAATTCATTGATTAGTTGATGTGACCAAGTCATAAATTTCTGTTAATTATATATAATGTACATATTTTTAGACAAAATGGTATTTTATTATTTAATTAAATCATTAAAAATGAGGTTGGTGAACTGTCAACCTATGTGGACTAATACGGTCCACTCAAATTTTACCCTCTCAAATCTTGTCACGTCAATTTTAATATGATAAACTTTTTAAAAAGAACTTAAGTCAACTTATACTATATATGAGTCAATTTATGGTCTTGATAAGTGATTTTGAACTTTATATTAACAATTTCAAGTTTGAAGTCACTACTCGGTGGTGTCTTACAAGTAATAATATCACATGACAGCGACCAAATTAATTCATCATTTTTATTTGTGATATACAATTAATATACATATATATATTCCTTAAAGAACCGGCCCACTACAAGAATGGAACAGCATCCGCGAAGAATACTGTTGGTATACCTTCGTGGATACTCCAGTCGCTAATAGAAAAAATATCTTTATGTCGGTATACCCTCACGGATACTGTCCCATTCTTATACAGCGGACTAAATATTTTGGTTTTTTTTGCCATTACATTAACTTGCGCTATATATATATATATATATATATATATATATATATATATAGAGGAGAGATCCACTTACAACAAATTTGAGTTACAACAAAGTTACAACATTCATTTTTTTTCATTTTCAAAGTCCAAATCGTCGATCCAAACCGTTCAACATGATTATCTAAATAAAATGTGCTTGCAGATCAAATTTTACATTTTTTTGAATTTTTTTACTATTTATTAAATATTTTACAAAAAATAGCCATACTTAGACCATTGAATTTTGTACCCATCTTAATAAATAGTAAAAAAATTCAAAAAAATATAAAATTTGATCTGCAAGCACATTTTATTTAGATAATCATGTTGAACGGTTTGGATCGACGATTTGGACTTTGAAAATGAAAAAAATGAATGTTGTAACTTTGTTGTAACTCAAATTTGTTGTAAGTGGATCCCTCCTCTATATATATATATATATAGGGGCTGGCTACTATGCTTATATAAGCATATGCCCACATATGCTTATAACTCATTTTTGCGTTTTCAATGTTCAAATGGTCGATCCGACCGTTCATCTTGTTCTCCATATTAATATGTGCTTGGAGACCAAATTTTACATTTTTCTGAATTTTTTTACTATTTATTAAGCCACTTTGAAAATTGCTGATCTGGGTGAACAGTAAAAACAGTGTTTCCAAAATTCTGGACCATATGATCAGCAATTTTCAAAGTGACTTAATAAATAGTAAAAAAATTCAGAAAAATGTAAAATTTGGTCTCCAAGCACATATTAATATGGAGAACAAGATGAACGGTCGGATCGACCATTTGAACATTGGAAACGCAAAAATGCTTATTTAAGCATATGTGGGCATATGCTTATATAAGCATAATAGCCAAGCACTATATATATATATATATAGAGGAGGGTTCAAATGCCTTCATTTTTTGTGCCTCCACCATGCCTCCATTTTTAAAAACTTTGATAACTCAAAATTTAAAACTTAAAAGTCAAAATAAAACCGTTGGATATGATCTACATCATTTTATCTATATGCTCATAAAAAATTATCACATTTCGATTTTGTTTTTATGTGAATCAATAAGTTGAAAAATCAATATCTAGAAATTATCCACATTAGTACGTTTTTACAAGCTTTTGATAACAACCAAAACAAAGTTGAAATGTCATAACATTTTTACACGTGCATAGATAAAATAATGTAGATTATATCCGACTGTTTTATTTTGATTTTTAAATTTTAAATTTTGAATTATTAAAGTTTTAAAAATGGAGGCATGATGGAGGCATGAAAAATTGAGGCATTTGAACCCTCCTCATATATATATATATATATGAGGAGGGTTAAAATGCACCCTCTTTTTGTGCTCCTAACATGTACCCTCTCCTCATATCTTCATTTTCAAAGTTCAAATAGTCGATTCGAACCTTCCAACGTGCTATTCATATTAAAATGTGCTTGGAGGCCAAATTTTATATTTTTTGGAAATTTTTTACTATTTTTTCAGAATTTTTGATTAAACTAAACAATAATAAAAAATTCAGCAAAGTGATGATTTTCAAAAATTCTGAAAAAATAGTACAAAATTTCCAAAAAATGTAAAATTTGGTCTGCAAGCACATTTTAATATGAAGAACACGTTGGAAGGTTCGAATCGACTATTTGCACTTTGAAAATGAAGATATGAGAGAAGGGTGCACGTTAGGAGCACAAAAGGGAGGGTGCATTTTAACCCTCCTCTATATATATATATATAGAGGAGGGTTCCAATGCCTCAATTTTTCATGCCTCCACCATGCCTCCATTTTTAAAACATTAATAACTCAAAATTTAAAACTTAAAAGTCAAAATAAAACCGTTGGATATAATCTATATCATTTTATCTATGTGCTCATAAAAAATTATCACATTTTGATTTTGTTTTTATGTGAATCAATAAGTTGAAAAATCAACGTCTAGAAATTATCCACATTAGTACGTTTTTTACAAGCTCTTGATGACAACCAAAACAAAATTGAAATGTCATAATTTTTACACGTGTATAGATATAATGATGTAGATCATATCCAACGGTTTTATTTTGACTTTTAAGTTTTAAATTTGAGTTATTAAAGTTTTAAAAATTGAAGGCATAGTGGAGGCACAAAAAATTGACGCATTGGAACCCTCCTCTCTCTCTCTATATATATATATATATATAGAGGAGGGATCAAGTTACAACAAATTTGAGTTACAACAAAGTTACAACAACTATTTTTTTCATTTTCAAAGTCCAAATCGTCGATCCAACCGTTCAACATGATCATCTAAATAAATGTACTTGCAGATCAAATTTTATATTTTTTTGAATTTTTTTACTATTTATTAAGATGGATAAAAAATTCAATGGTCTAAGTATGGCTATTTTTTGTAAAATACTTAATAAATAGTAAAAAAATTCAAAAAAATATAAAATTTGATCTGCAAGTACATTTTATTTAGATGATCATGTTGAACGGTTGGATCAACGATTTGGACTTTGAAAATGAAAAAAATGAATGTTGTAACTTTGTTGTAACTCAAATTTGTTGTAAGTGGATCCCTCCTCATATATATATATATATATATATATATATATATATATATATATATATATATATATATATATATATCTAACAACAACAACTCTTGTACACATATAACTTCACGCGGTAAAAAGTTTTTCTTTTCTATATTTATTTTAAATAATTAATTAATATTTTTACGAGCCACCTATTTAGTTACAACAGCCAGAGAATTACAAATTAAATCTGAATTATTACAACCAGAATCGAGAGATCCAATAAACCCTAAAATCTAAATTAAAAGTTGGTAAGAGCTACGTACCTTAGCAGTTAGCACCAAGTTGAATAGCAATATCTTCCACAGGTGTAGGCTTCAAAGTCTACATATACTGCATCCACGAAATTCATACTTCACAAATCGATAATTAATTTGACAAGTGAAATAAGTTAAGCTGTCAAGAATTTAATTACAAGAAACTCCATATCCACCATGCTAATTGAATATAAATACATTTATATTGTGCGGAAAAGAAATTTATTCTCTTTAATTTTCAATTTTTCACTATTATACTTATTTGCTGAACAGCCCTTAGGAGGAATCTTTATTTTTCAATATCTTCCGGGTATAATATATATAAAGAGAGAGAGTTAGCTAGCTAAGATCGAAATAGTAGTTTCTGAGCCTTGGTGCTATCAATTTATTTTTACGGTTACAAAGTTCAAATAGTCAATCTGAAGTGCTCAACATGTTTTCAATATTAAAATATGTTTGGAGATCAAATTTTATATTTTATATTTTTTTACTATTTTTTATAAATTTTTGAAAATCACTGTTTTGAATAACAAAAATAAATAAATAAAAATCTGAAAAACAGTCATTTTCAAAAATCCAGAAAAATAGTTAAAAAATTTTAAAAAATGTAAACTTTGTCCCCAAGCACATTTTAATTTGAAGAATATTGAGCACTTCAGATCGACTATTTGAACTTTGAAAACTGCAAAAATGAATTGCTAACACCAAAACTCAAGAACTACCATTTTGATCTTAGTCAACCTCTATATACACATACCTCTACATATAAACATTATAAAGCAAAACTAGGGTGTGATGTGCTCACCAAGGGATTGGTGAGCACACCTCCAAAAGGCTATCGGATTGACTTTGAACTACGAATCCAAACCGTTGAAATTCATGTACTTCGTGAGTGATGCATGTACACGCAAAAATTTTAAAGTTTCGAATTCATTTAGTACATGGTCAAGTGGTCAAAACAATGATGAAAAATGAATACATAAATAATTTAAAAAATAACTTATAAAATATTCATTGTTTTGACCGCTTAACCATGTATTAAATGAATTCGAAACTTTAAAATTTTTGCATGTGCATGCATTACTCACAAAGTACATGAATTTCAACAGTTTGAATTCGTAGTTCGAAGTCAATCCGATAGCCTTTTGGAGGTGTGCTCATCAATCCCTCTTGGTGAGCACATCACGGATTAGTGAACACACCACACCCTAGTTTTGCTCAACATTATATACCAGCCCCATCCGAGAAAAAGTATTCTAAGAAGTTCACAGAAGTTACAGAGGGAATCAATATTTTGTCCAAAAATATATATATATTTGATATCTTGTATATACTTGGTGTTAACAAAATAGTTGATGTCTTGTACTAATAAAGAAAATGAGTTATAATTTTCCTCTTGCATCATTTTGGCTTTATTATTTAAAACATGTAATTATTTAGGAAAAACCTTATTTTAATTAAATGAATTTCTGTTAGTAATCAACAACTGATCTTCAAACAAAAATCTAGGCAGATCAAATTGTGAAAGGCAAAAGGTATTGTAATTTGTAAAACACAATATATATATACAAAATGATAGATAATACTACATCAAATGGTATACTCCCAAAAAAATTATTAATATCAAAGCAACAATTTATTTCCGTCAGAAAGATCTAGACTAGCTTCTTGTATTTTTTTTTTCTCCCAATATTTCTTATATATGCAATTTGCCAATAAAATTGATATACGTTGAGGAAACCCGAGCACTTCTTAATCAATGCAGCAGCAATGGATATACACACAACTGGATGTTATTCGCCTAGTAGTCAGTCTGAGAGAGGAGGCCTAGATATTGCTATGGCTTTTTTAACTATGTTAGCGGACCTTTTTAACAATTAAACTTCTGTAAAACTGTTAGCTTTAGTTTAGGTTAAAATTATTTCTTCTTTTTTAGAACCTTAAGAGTCATTACGTTCCTCTTCAAACAGATAATGAACATTGTAATTATTTTTTTAGCATCAATATATTTCTTGATGGAAAATTTCCACTAACCTTCGAAAAAAAAAAATTGATATACGTTGACACAAAATGTATACATTAATTTGAGGGTTACATAGGTAAATGTCACGATCAAACAAAAGACACGCATGCATGGGAGGTGCATGCTAAGTTCCAGCGTGTCCACAATATCAATGTAACGTCATAACGGTCACAAGACCATAATTTATATGGCCAAAATATGCCACACGAAATTCCTTCTCGTGACCTCTTTGGCACTTCTCTCTCTTAGCACCCTCTCCACTACATACAGACTTCTCGTGAGAGGCTTGCGAGCAACATGTAGGCTCTTTCTGGGCTTTAGCTTTGTCTATACCTAGCGATTTCTTTATCCAATCATCTCCTGCCACGTGAGATGTCTCACATGGAATCACGCACACGTCGTCGTTTAGAGATCATTAACAACAATCATAAATGGGATATATATATATATATATATGCAACATGATCGAATGGCCCCCACCACATTTTAATTTACCCCAAGCTCAGTCCTTATGATGAGGATCCTATATATATAAAGTAAGGCGAGCGTGTACTATGCTAATTAAAATATTTTGGTGAGTACAACTTCAAAATTTATTGGATTGATTTTAAACGACGAATATAAATCTTTGAAATCAATCCAGTAAATTTTGATGTCGATCCACTCCACGGCTGATGTGTGTACATGTAAAATTTTTAATTTTTTGAATTTATTTAGTACAAAGTCAAACAGAATAATTGATGAAATATGAATATATTAAAATAACTCATAAACCTTCATTTTTTTTACCGCTTGACTTTATACTAAATGAATTTGAAAATTTGCATGTACCTTGAATCACTCGTGAAGTAGATCGGTTTCAATAATTTGGATTCGTCATTTCAAACCAATCCGATATATTTTGGAGTTATGCTCATCAAGCCTTTTCGATGAGCATATATATAGAGTAGAACTAGGGTGTTCTTAAGCTCACCAAGTCTCTTTGTGAGCTTAACTCAAAAATCCATCGGATTGGCTTCAAGCGACGCATCCAAACCGTTGAAACAGATCTACTTCACGAGTGATGAGTTTACATGTCAAATTTATAAATTTTCAAACTAATTTAATATAAAGTCAAGCGGTCAAAAAATGATGAAAAATGAACACATTAAAATTAACTTATAAACCATATTTTTTTACCGCTTGACTTTATACTAAATTAGTTCGAAAATTTATCAATTTAGACATGTAAATGCATCACTCGTGAAGTAGATCGATTTCAACGGTTTGGATGCATTGTTTGAAGCCAATTTTCAATAGGTTTTTGAATTAAGCTCACAAAGGAGCTTGGTGAGCTTAAGAACACCCTAGTTCTACTATATGTGTGTATGTGTGTGTGTGTCCTCGTGAAAAATTGATGCATTAAAATAACTTATAAAACTTTATTTTTTTTACCGTTTGACTTTGTACTTAATGAATTCGAAAATTTCAAATTTGGCATGTACATGCATCCCTCGTGAAGTAGATTGATTTCAACGGTTTTGATCATGCTTCTAAATAGCTAGCTATAGCTACGCTATAGCTGTTTTGGACCCTAAAAGCTATAGCGCTATGGGCGATATATAGCTAGCTATCGGCGCTATAGCTAGCTACTTAGTGCAATGGTTTATTTTTTTTAACCGTCCCGCTATACCGCTATAATCGCTATTTAAACCATTGGTTTTGATTCATTGTTTGAAGCCAATTCGAAAGATTTTTGGAGTTGTGCTCACCAAATACTCTTAGTGAGCACACCGGCCACATGCTAACTTTACTCTAATAACGATCATTAAAATGAATTAAATCATACATAATTAGTGGTCATAGATAGATGATTGATATTGAGAATACAGTTTTATTTTCCATATAATTTAGTTGTTATTTATATTGTATATTCTTTTATTATAAATGCATCAGACTAAGCTGAATCAGTGAATCTTTATATATATATAGAGAGAGAGAGAGAGATAGGCTACAGTGAGTTATGAAGTAAAACGTGTTTTACTTCACGCCATATTTTCATTTTGAAAATCCAAACAACCGATCTGAACAGCTCAATATTTTCTAAATATTGAAATGTGCTTGGAGACTAAATTTTACATTTTTTGGAATTTTTTTACTATTTATTAAGCCACTTTGAAATCACTGATCCACTGTGAACAGTAAAAAACAGTAAAGTTTTCTGGACCACCGGATCAGTAATTTTCAAAGTGGCTTAATAAATAGTAAAAAAATTTCAAAAAATGTAAAATTTAGTCTCCAAGCACATTTCAATATAGAGAACATGTTGAGCGGTTCGGATCGGTTGTTTGGATTTTCAAAATGACAATATGAGCGTGAAATAAAAATGACATCTTACTTCACAACTCACCATAGCCCAGCTCTATATATATATATATATATATATATATATATATATATATATATTTAAGCTGAATTGTTATATTACTAAACTGAATTCTTACTAAGCTGACTCCTTATACAGTTAAGCTGAATTTTTATATAATTAATTAGAACTAAATACTTGTATAACTATAAGTTTTAAAGAGGGTGCAGGACCTGACTACTCTAGCCAGGAAGGAAGGCGCTAAACTGGTACCGAGTAGTCTGAGCATTAACTACACGGCATTGAGAATGCTGTGACAATTAAGGGTCCACCCTGGTGATAGATTTTCCTAATTTTTAAGGGATGTATATAATTATATATAGTTTTATGTAGAGCTTAGAAGTGCCTTGTAAATAACTCTTTTATTTAATGAAATTGACAGTGTTCTTACTGACCTTAAAAAAAAAACTAAGTTTTATGCTTATAAAACTAAGCTGAGTTTTTGTATAACTAAATTGAATCCGCTAGAGTTTGTTAGAACTTTTTATGCTTATATAGTTTATGATGATAAGAATAATAGTCTCTTGATGTGGAAGATCATGAGTTCGAAATTCGGATAAGAGAAATCCTTTGTTGTATTAATGGAATTAGGAGGCTTGGCTTCTATCTTTAAAAAAAAAAAAAATTTGATATATTAGTTTTGTTTTATGTATGCAATGTTTTTCTTAAAATCAAAATATTTACTTGGTCTATTATCTTCTAAATTAATTAAGCTTCCACTCAAAAGTCAAGTTTTCCATGGCTAACAAAAATTCCTATTTTTTCTTATAAAAATCATCATTTGTTGATCTCATTAATACTTCTATGAAGGACAAATGGAAGGCAGTACTTCCCATACCTAATCTGGCACGCATATTAACAAAAAGTTTTTGATGGCATCCATACTTACAAAGTTGACATGCAAATAGACAATCAAAACTTCCTGTCTTTGTTCTTACCTTATGATCCCTCTCTGTTACTTCTCTATTCATAACTCCACAGATATTTTCCCTCTCTTACTGTGGATGCCTCGAAGTCATCTCCTCTCCAGTCACCCATCAGTTCAGCATTCATTACATTGAAATGGATATATCCAGTACTATAAAATGGAGAACAAGTAAAAGCAGCAGCGAAACCTCAACAATATGTCCAACAAAATGGCAAGCTAGTTTGTCTTCACTTTACACATTTAACAAGCATTGTTCCCATTGGCTCAAAACGAATTGCATGTGAATGTACTTGCCAAAGAGCCAACATCACGTGACCTTTGGTGTTATACACCTGCCTTCAATATGTTAGGAGGTGCCACACATACGCCCGACATTTTTATTAATATCCAAAGTTAATTAGAAATTAATTAATATACCTAGATTCTCTAGGTATTTATAAAAAATACCCATACCGGCCCTGACCATATTTTCATATCCGGCCACAAATTGAACTGTTTTAACTGGACCATCTTCACCACAACCCTTCAGGTGATCAAAGTCCCAGTTTTCTCCATCAAATTCATCCCCACATGCAAGGGTTTAGGTGGGAATGCGTAAATCATGGATTTCAAGTCACAAAGTGAGATATCATCGGGAATCATAAATTAATTAATTAGGTCTTTGTTGTAATAAGCCACGTATGCATTACTAAGAACCTTCCCACCACAGTGTAATGAAATCAAGACCATGGCAAACAAACTACATTTTTAAAAATAGTAAATAATTATCAAGTTACTAATCTACATGTTTAGGTTACTAAAAATAATTCAAAATAAATAAAAAATTAAATACATTAATTATTTTATTAATTTACAAATTAAATGAGTCTAAATTAAATGGATCATGTCTGTATACATGTAATGGTTAGTCCACTAAAATCCTAAAATATTAAATGAGTGCAAATTAATTATTTTTAATAATTACATTAATTATATTTAATAATTTAAAATCATTATATTTCATAATTTAAATTAATTATTTTTAATAATTTAAATTAATTATTTTTAATAATTTAAATTAATTATTTTTAATAATTTAAATTAATTATTTTTAATAATTTAAATTAATTATTTTTAATAATTTAAATTAATTATTTTTAATAATTAAATAAGTATTGTTTAATAATTAAATTAATTATTAAAAAATAAAATAAAATAAAATAATACATTTAAATTAAATAAAGCAAAAATATACCTGAAGGAAGAGGAGAATTCGGGGTTGAGTTGAGTGAGTTGTGAGGGAGAGAGAGAGAAAGATGGGTAATTTATAGGATGTAAAACAGCAAAAAAAAAAAGATACCAGCTAGAAAATGGCCAGTAATTAGATAAATAGAGTACCGGCAAGAAAATGGCCAGTATTTAAATAAATAGAGTACCGGTCAGAAAATGACCGGTATGGGTATTCTGAGTATATTAATTAATTTCTATTAAACTTTGCATATTAATAAAAATGTCGGCACATACGAAATGATGCATGCATCAAAGTACAATATAGTATATCGATCATGAGCTAGCCGATATTAATCCGTGTATCTCGGTAATAGTTACTTTTTACCTTCACAGATAGTGACAGATTCTTATATGCATGTATATAACGTACTTACATTAATTAGTAGGGAGAGAGAATAATACATAAAACCGATTTATGAATTAAGTACTTACAAGCAAATACCAAATAGTAATAAACTAATAATGGTTCTTTATTTTGGTAACTCATAAAACTTTTTCAGTAAATTGGTAAAAATTTAAGGGTGTAAATAGATTTAATAGGCATGCATGGACCTATATACCAATTGATATTTAACATCTCTATTTCTATATTAAGCACGTAAATATTCTTATCAGCCAACTGTTTTGATTAAAAGATAAAATTTTGGATTGAACATCAGCTCTCCAATCAAATAATCCTTCTTCTATTGATTCTATGCATCTTTTTGATGTGTTTTTACGTGTAGAAGTTTAAATTTATTTAGATACGTACTCGCTACGTACATGTACTCGCTACAAATTTATTTAGTATGTCTTCTTTGATTCCTGATTTCTTTCAATTTGTTAAATATTATTTAAGAAACTTTTAAATTTATTGATTATTGATTGGCCATGTCTTCATTCTTTTCATTTTTTAAATCATATAAATAATGTTATATCAATATCATTTAAGTAAACATGATTCTATTATCTATTTAGGTACACAAATACATATAAATCTTAGAGAGAGGAAAATAACTCTTATAACAATAACAAGATCCATATATGATTGATAATTCTTGAGCCCAAACAACAAGAACAAAAACAAGAAAAATAACAACGAAAATGACGATGGCGATGATGACAACTATAACGAAGTGAAATCTTTAAATTATCTTCATACGTAATTGTACTTGCATGATAAGTAGTGAAGGTTTTTGGATGGAATTCATTAATATTCATTGATATCGATATATACTGGAGAAAAAAAAATATATATCCATGATATCATATTCATCGATATTGATATATAGAGGTTGACTAATATCAAAACGTTAGTTCTGAAGCCGGGGTGTAACCAATTAGTTTTCAGATTTTCAAAGTTCAAACAGTCGATTCAAACCGTTAGATGTGATCTCTATATTAATATGTCATGGAGACCAAATTTTACATTTTTTTTCAAATTTTTTACTATTTATTAAGCTAGTATTAAAATCACTGATTTTAATAAACAGTGAAAATTTTCTGAATCATTGAAAACAGCAATTTGAAAACTGGTTTAATAAATGTAAACAAATTTCGAAAAATGTAAAATTTAGTCTCCAAGCACATTTTATTATAGATTGAATGTGGACGTATGGTTTGGATCGACCATTTGGACTTTGAAAATCTAAAAACTGAAGTGTTTGTTCCACAGCCTAGGAACAAACGTAATATAGGAGAGTTGAATTTGTTTAATTATTAAGATACACTTGTTAGTTTATTTTAAAACAAAAGGGAATATAGGAGAGTTTGAAGATGGAAGAGTATAGAACAAGAGCAAGTCACGAGAGGGGAGGCCAAAGTATGGAGCCAAAATTGGGCAATCCAATCTGCTTTCCAGTCATTCTCTGTGGCAAATACAAATACCTCCAGGAAACATGGAATCAACACACTCACATCTACAACTCAGCACATATTTAAAATATTCAATCCCAATCATATATATTTATTTGCTCATGCATGGCATTGCTACTAGACAAATATAAGCAAGCTTTCTCGAGGGCTTTGATTGAAATTTTCGGGTCCCAATTAAGCTAGCTAGCTAGCTACGTACATTCCTGACAATGTTTACAAATTGCATGTATAAGTGCAAAATGAAGAGTTTGGATTGGTTTAAAGGGTCAATATAATTGATGTAACCATCTAATGGATGTCTAATACTATAATTGATATTGACTAAAAAAGGAAATATATTTTACTGGTACACCAGCGTGCGTCTCTTCTATGCGTGCCAGAGAGGATCAATGCTGATGTGTTGCTATTCTCCCACAAAATAGGGGATCTTTACTTATGAATTGATATCATGCATGCATTGGATTTTCAGTGCGTCCCTAAAATACCGAACTTGTGAATTAAATTATGTTCCCATATATGTAAAATTAAAAATGTTGCTACATAGTAGGTGCATCGATCCCATATCCTACGGATATATATATTATATATATATAGTTGATCCAACAAGTATTTAACTGATCCACTTGTGCATGTGTTCTCTAAAAGAGTTTGCATCTATCAAATTAATTCCTCTTTAGTCTAACGTGTGAATCTGATGGCTTTGTTTGGTCCGATGTACAATGGGACGCCTGCTACAATTTACATACACGGGATCAGAATCCAGCCCTGAGAAAAGTTGGACCAATTCAGAGGTTGTTTAGTTTTTCATAAAAAAAATTGAAATTCTTCATGGTTGAAAAAGTTCAAATATATATATATATATATATATATATACCATATTTCAGTATAATAAATGACACATATTGACAAGTTTTAATTATCTATGAATGTTGACAACCTTGATGGCACTAAATGTGAAAAGAAATAATATAGTTATATAATCATTTAATTTATAATAAAATTGTTTGAAAATAATATATCAAGGAAAATTTAATTTAATTAGAAGATATAATGAAAGATTCACATCATTTGTTTGATGGTAAGACATTCAGCTTCATACATTTTTATAATTAAGCATATATGGTATGTGCACGCCATAATATGAAATTGATCATGTTTCAAAGGCTAGAATAATGTTTTTTGGCCTTTATTAGAAAATTGTAATACTTCATGCACACAAGGGCGGAGGGAAGAAAAAAGAATAGGGATCAATTGACTTCTATTTTTTTATTTTTTTTAATTGATGTATGATTATTTGTATAATTAGAGTAGTAAAATGGCATGGTATTGTAAATTTGGTCCCTATTTGATCTCCGTAGAAAAATTACTTACGATATTGATCTCCATAGTTCGAAAGTCTAGCTCCGCCCCTACGTACATGCACATAATCAAATACTTATGAATGGATGCTAACTCTTATATATATATATATATAGTATGGCTAATTTGCTGCTGGCAGCATTTCGGCCAGCTGCTGCCGGGGCTATATTTAGCCATACGATGTTCAAACAACAAATCCAAACCGTTAGATGTGATCTCTATATTAAATCTACTTGGAGACCAAATTTTACATTTTTTGGAATTTTTTTTACTATTTATTAAGCCACTTTGAAAATTCCAGATCATATGGTCCAGACTGTTTTTACTGTTCACCCGGATCAGCAATTTTCAAAGTGACTTAATAAATAGTAAAAAAATTCCAAAAAATGTAAAATTTGGTCTCTAAGTAGATTTTAATATAGAGATCACATCTAACGGTTTGGCTTTGTTGTTTAAATATCGTATGGCTAAATATAGCTCCGGCAGCAGCTGGCCGAAATGCTGCCAGCAGCAACTTAGCCATACTCTATATATATATATATATATATATATATATAGTGCTTGGCTATTATGCTTATATAAGCATATGCCCACATATGCTTAAATAAGCAATTTTGCGTTTCCAATGTTCAAATGGTCGATCCGACCGTTCATCTTGTTCTCCATATTAATATGTGCTTGGAGACCAAATTTTACATTTTTCTGAATTTTTTTACTATTTATTAAGCCACTTTAAAATTGCTGATCATATGGTCCAGAATTTTGGAAACACTGTTTTTACTGTTCACCCAGATCAGCAATTTTCAAAGTGGCTTAATAAATAGTAAAAAAATTCAGAAAAATGTAAAATTTAGTCTCCAAGCACATATTAATATGGAGAACAAGATGAACGGTCGGATCGACCATTTGAACATTGGAAACGCAAAAATGAGTTATAAGCATATGTGGGCATATGCTTATATAAGCATAGTAGCCAGCCCCTATATATATATATATAACAAATTGTAATAAATATCATTGTTGAGTTAGACGGGATTTTTTTATTTAATTATTTGGTTTTGTTACTTTAGATTTTAGGTGTTTAGTAGTTGAGTTTTGTGCTCTTCAACCAATGATAAAAAAATGGTTTACAAGAAAAAGCAAAAAGGAAGAGAAAATGAACACATTTTATAGAAAATATAATACGTACAGGAGCTTTCAAATCCTTGACTACATGTCTAGATTCATGAAGCATCCAAGAGTATAGTTCTGCAATCTCCATCTAACTGCTGACATATATCTTTTCAGTATAAGCGAATAAAATAGGAATGTAGCCAAACAAATAAAATGCCAAGAATTGTTAGCTGGCCAGGTATTGATATGTTCACCTTGTGAATCATCTTTTGGCTTGTATTAGCCACCTCTTTTGTTTTTCTTCTTTTTATTCTATTAATGTCAATTTTAAGTGCCGCATGTGAAAGGATCGATTTAAATTTTCAAATAAACATATAATTAGTCATTGAGAAATAAGCGCATACATGATTGAAGCAGAAAAAGGAATATATATATGAGGTTGGCTACTCTACTTACATAAGTATATGAGGGCATACACTTATAAGTTATTTTTGCGTTTTCAATGTCCAAATGGTCGATCTAAAACGTTCAACGTGTTCTCCATATTAATAAGTGTTTGGAAACGGAATTTTACATTTTTTGAAATTTTTTTACTATTTTTTTAGAATTTTTCAAAACAGTGGTTTAATATGGTAAAAAAAATAATAAAAAAATTTGAAAAATGCTATTTTGAAAAATTCTAAACAAATAGTAATAAAATTCCAAAAAATATAAAATTTTGTTTCCAAACACATATTAATATGGAGAACATGTTGAGCGCTTCAGATCGACAATTTAGACATTGAAAACGCAAAAATAATTTATAAGCATATGCTCTCATATGCTTATGTAAGTAGAGTAGTCACTTGCACACACACATATATATATAGATATAGAGGTTGGCTAATATTAAAACGTTTGTTCCGGAGCCGTGGTGCAACCAATTAGCTTTCTGATTTTCAAAGTCCAAACAGTCGATCTAAACCGTTAGATGTGATCTCTATATTAAAATGTGCTGGGAGACCAAATTTTACATTTTTTTGAAATTTTTTACTATTTATTAAGTTAGTTTTAAAATCGCTGATTTTAATAAACAGTGAAAATTTTCTGGATCATTGAAAATAGCGATTTTAAAACTGGTTTAATAAATAGTAAAAAAACATTTAAAAATGTAAAATTTGGTCTCCAAGCAAATTTTAATATGGATTAAATGTTGAACGGTTTGGATCGACTATTTGGACTTTAAAAATGTAAAATCGAAGCATTTGTTCCACAGCCTAGGAACAAACGTTTATATATATATATATATATATATATATATATATAGAGAGAGAGAGAGAGAGAGAGAGAGAGTGGCTAATATCAAAACGTTTGCACCAAGCCTCTCGTGCAACCAAGTTGTTTTCGGGTTTTCAAAGTCCAAACGGTCGACCCGAACCGTTAGATGTTCAATCTATATTAAAATATGCTTGGAGACCAAATTTTACATTTTTTGGAATTTTTTTGCTATTTATTAAGCCACTTTGAAAATTGCTGATCCGGGTGAACAGTAAAAACAGTGCAACTAAATTCTGGACCATGTGATCAGCAATTTTCAAAGTGGCTTAATAAATAGCAAAAAAATTCCAAAAAATATAAAATTTGGTCTCCAAGCAGATTTTAATATAGAGATCACATCTAACGGTTCAGATCGACCGTTGGACTTTGAAAATCCGAAAACGACTTGGTTGCACGAGAGGGCTTGGTGCAAACGTTTTGATATTAGCCACTCTATCTCTCTCTCTCTCTATATATATAGGAAAATGGTACTAATTTATAAATTTATAAGATAATTGAAATAAAAAGGATAAAGATAAATAGGATCACATGCGCTAAATAATATTGCATACATACAATAAGTTTGCACCAAAAAGAAAACGGTCCTTTATAAATAAACTAATTGAAAAAAAAAAAAAAGATAAAGATATATACAATATATAGGACCACGTAAGCTAATGCATATAATAGTATACTGCCAAACACCACTACTATACACTGTCGTACATTATATACCTCACTCCTGTACAGAAAATAGGTCAGAGATTAATATGAGCATGTAGTATATATGACACTAAGCTCCAACCGAGCTGTACACATGATAATCTGATGCAACCTGCAAAACCACTTGTTCAGGCACACTGTATGACATAAATTACAAAAAGGAAGCTGTGAATAAAAACAAGGCCTTTTATTCAACAGAAGCAAGATGTTTTGATATAGGACTTACACTATATAAGGTCTTTGGGCCTTCATAAATATTCATTACATATATTGGGCCCCTAAGACTAGTTTGGCAGCCCTAGAACAAATAAACATCCTTAATTATGTTTAGAATTCAGTTCAGATGTCTTCTGCTATTATAAGCCTGTTATCCTCTTATTATGTTTGGTCATTATATGACAACTAATGCTATTGTGTTTTCCTATTATTATAAACCTGCTATATATCCTCTGCTAAGTTGCTTGTTTGGGCATTATTTGGCAACTACCTGCTGATACATGTCCTGCATTTAATATTTAATTTTTATAGTTCCTTGAACTTGTAGCTGATGAGTAAACAGTCTACTCAAAAAATTTGTGAAGTACTGTGAATATATTTCCTTGAAGCAGGAGGAAAGGGGGCAGATTTGATCGGACAAGCACAACTTCTCACAACTAAACCTAAAACTGTTCAAATTTCCAAATGACTAAAGATTGAAAAACTATTATGTTGTGTATGTATCTCATCTCATCACTATCTATTTACATCAGACTTTAATTTAGTAGAGCGTCAGAAATAACATACTTATATTTGACAAGGTATGTTAATTAAGGAGTACGTAGGGTATTTTTCGGAAGGAGTTATTTATAAGTTTTTCTTTTTAGAAATTTTATGTAGTTATAAATAAATCATCTGTATTATATGTAATATGAAGTCAAATAATAAAATTAAGTTTCCTCATAAAATTATGTCACTTGTTTCTCTTTTGTTTCTGGCCTCTCGTAAGAAATCCTAACAAAATAGTATCAGAGTCATCTTCAACGCTAACAGTTGTTCAGTTAGAATTATGACAGAAGGCCCAACATTGCATAATTGAAATCTTGAATCAAACATTTGTTGGATCATTAATCCAACGTTAGACTAATATGTAAAATAATTTTGTATTATATAATATCAATATTATGCTCAATTAAAAGTAGTCATATGTGATTTATAATTTATTGAGTAATAATGTGTCATATATGGTGTGGACATTTAATGTAGAACTTAAGATGTAATATTCAATTTAATTATGGGCTGAATTGAATAATTACAACATAAGACAACCAAGAGGTGTATGTAAAATTTTTCCAAAATATAAAAAGTTTATTGTGTGCATGTAATGAGTGTAAATATTCGTCGGCCCAAAGGAAGACCAATCTTTATTAAAGTTTCATGTGCGCCTTGTGGTAATAAGTGCAATGATGATTGTTTGAGTTTTTATGTGTGATCAATTTACTCAGCCCAAAGGAAAGTTAATTGTTCGACATGTTACTTAATTATCAGTGCTTGATTACTACACCAAGATACCATAAGAAATTAATATTTTCGTCTAAAGACAACTTATTGATGGAACTAGTATCTTGAGGTAATGGGGTTTACCTTTATTTGAAAATATTATTATATATGGATATTTTTCTGAGTATGTTGTGTTTGTTTATTGTTCTAATTTTAGTTAATATCAATTTTAGCATCAAAATGAAGAGAATGAAAAGAGAACTTAATGTTAGTTCTCATAATTAAGGATCTTGACAATGCGTTAAGGATTGATTCTCAAATATGTACGGTTATGAATACCTCTGATTTTAAGAGGGAGAAGTCAAATCGCACACGTCATATGATTCTAATAAAGGACCATTTTAGAAGCATTTAGGGGCACTTTTACGAATAATTTAGTTAAGACTTATGATTTTGTTTTGACTATTGAAAAAATAGATTTGTTAAGAACAAAAAGATTCAAGTTGATCGATCTTGACAAATCAAATTTTCAATAAGGTATAAAGTCAAATGAATAGAGATAAGAAACAAGAGTATGGTATCTGCATATACAACACCTCAATAGGAACAAGAAAGGAAATCAGTTAAACCGGGTGGTAGTAGTTATATATTTTGAATTGTTGAAAAGCATAAATGATAAGCCTCAATTATATATACTTTCGGTTAGGGTTTCACCTCTAAAACTGTACCAAATTTTTTTTATTTTAGCTTAGTTTAGTATATAATTCACCAAAGAACCAAGTTACTGCCTTTTTCTTATTTAAATTGCAGAAATCGAGCAAACGGAGCAAAATACAGGCTGGTGCGGGCCACACGAATTATGTGCGGGCCGCACGAAAATAAAATGAAGCTGCACAAGAAATTCAGAATTAAAATAAAAAAAATCTCCAATTCTTCCCGAGAGTTCTGCGGCCTGTACAAGCATTTTGTGCGGGTTGCATGAACCAAAAATCTCATTTTGTATGGGTCTCTATAGCCGCACAACCAGCCGCACAAACCTCTTTCCTTAGCAAAATTAAGCCGATTTCCCATTTTATGCGGGCCACGCGGAATTTTATGAAGGCCGCATGAGAGGTCGCACCAATGTCAATCTTGCCTGATTTCGCAATATCTTCTCAGATTTGCTGCCATATTCTGGGGAATTGTTTCCCAAGCAACAAAAATTGCTATATATTAGAGGGAGGCAGCAGGAGAATTCCATCTTTGTTTTGACTTCTATTTTAGCTTTTATTCTAGAAAATTCTCCACACTTCTTTACTCTTTTCCAAGCGAATCAAGGCGATTGGAGCAAGGATTGAAGGTTGCTCAAGCGAAACATTGTGAAGATAAGAGCAGCAAGCGAGGAGATTGGTGTAGTCTATTCTCTTTCTTGTTTTTCTTAATTTTATCATGTTTTCTCTTATATTTCTCATGGATGTTAGCGCACCCATGAATTCTTAGTCCGGAAGCACAAGGAACAAATGTTGAATTGAGGTGAAAGACTTAACGTGAAGTCTCATATTTAATTGGGACCCCTAGAATTGAACCAAATATCATATGAATGACTTAATCGTGAAGTATTGGTATTTAGGGATAAACTAGGTTAACCTATGCTTATGGTCTAAACCGCAAGGGTGAAGGACTTAATCGTGAAACCCGAATTGTTTAGGCACGTCATTAATTCACGAAAGTGACCCTTAATGACATTTTAGGCTTAGAAATTCCAACAATGCAAACATGAATTTAGAAACCGAATAAGTATGGATTTGACCAAGTGATTGTAAGCCAATAGCCTCTAGACTTCTCTTTAATTGAAACACAAAAACTCTTTTTATTTGTTTGTTTAAATTTGTTTGTTTTAGTTAAACTCTCATTCGGGTATTGAACCCAACCAAACCAATTTGCAACAAACCCCCTTTACTTTAATTGCACCTTTTAGAATTCATTAATTTAGTAGAAAGTAATATTTCCCGTTATCTTTGGATCGATACCTATATTACTACAAGGATAGGTTGTATGCTTGCAACCGACCTATCAGTGTGTACTAAGGTTTTATAAATTTAAAAGTGAAAAAGTGTATCCAATCAATTAAAAATTCAATACCTAAAATACACAACAATAAAGAATTAAGCAATTAAATACTTGGCATCACTACTACAGAAAAAGAGATTGCACACGGACATTAATGGAAGAGCTACACGGATTTCCTGCCGTGTTTAAATCCAGGGTGTATGAATAGGTCAGAAACTACACACGGATATTTAACCGTGTGTGATTATAATGATTTCTAACGGATATCTCCTAATTAACCGTGTACAAAGACCTGCCGGTGTCGCTCTCCAAGTACCGAGCTACACGGATATTCCCTTTATTAACCGTGTACGATTACTCTTTCTACACGGCTTTTTAATAAAAGTCCGTGTAGCTCTCTTAGCTATTATACACGGACGTTTGGTAAATATCCGTGTACAAATAAGCTAACATTTTGTTGTATTTCGCCTCCAGCATGGCTATCATACACGGATTTTTCTAAAATATCCGTGTATGATTAGTATTGCACACGGATTTTTATAAAATGTCTGTAGCTCTATTAGGTATTATACACGGACAATTGTTTAATAGCCGTGTGCAATACCTAATTTTTTTTTGTTTTTTCTATCGTACACGCACAATTGTGAAATATCCGTGTATAAATACATTTTTTTTTTTTGTATATTTTGTTTTTGGGCTAGCCTCCAGCTTTGCTAGCCAATTTTTTGCGACAGAAATACAAAATTCCATATTCATTCGAAACAGATTAATTAGCAAGAAATTCATATACTAAATTTATACAAAATTCATATAGCAATAAATTCATTCGAAACATATTTTTATTACAAATCTATGCAAATCCATATCGAGGATTACAAAATTCCATGGCAAACCACCTTGCCCACATGCACCGCACATCGTCGATCTGATCCTTGGTGTAATGCGCTTGCTTTGTCACACTCTACAAAATTATAATTTGATAATAGTTAGTATTTCAGAAAAGGTAGATATCAATTGCTTATTATATAGGAAATTAATATGAAGTACATACCGCTTTTGGGAATAGGAATTGTACTCTTTCGACAAAGTCCAACATGAATATCATCGTGTAATATGCGCATTCCCAACCCTCCTCCTGTTGCGGGCTCTGAAATTTACATTTAGCGGCATTTGTTAGAATGACAATAATTTTTTTAACAAGATATGAAATTTCTAACTCATAAAGAGTGTGCTCACCAACATCCACTTCCAACTCAACTTGCTTTCTTGCGCGTGCCCGTGCTATCTGATCCTCCCTCTTTAATATATTTCGCAAAAGCCCTTACAAAGTTGAGTGAATGTAATTAGCAATTTTATAATTTGATATGATTGAAAGAAATGCAAACCTATAGAATTATTATTGCTTACTTATTCACAAAAGGGAAGATAACTTTGCACTTGTCAGCCGCGATCCTTCCTTTGGGCTTACAAGAATCAACAATTATGCTCGTATTTAGGTACAGCACAATGAGAATCGAGCACCAATGTTTGCTGTGGGATCGAGGAGAAGAATTATAGTACTTTAGCATATAAAAGTGACACGAGTATTTGCTATGATTGATGGTGTGATTTCATTTTTTTATGTTTAACTTTTAATTCCTTTATACAATTCTTTAATTAAAATATAAACAACACATAAGTTAAGATTAGAACTAACCCCTCGTGGTATGGCATGAGAATGAATTTCTTCTCCTCCGCCTTAGCACGAAGCATCGCAGAACACATGTACTCGATAGCCATATCCGGATAATATGTCACTGCCGTAGAACTCACTTTCTCGGGGTCCAGAAACATGCACAAGTTCTTCTTTTCAACCATCTCATCACAGTTTCGGACTAGCTTCCTAAAAACTCATCCTATTGTAATTAGAATATATATTTGAGTTATATACAATAATGAAAATATTTTAATATCACTAACATGAGAAAAATGGTGATGTGTGAAACATCGAGCCATTTGTCGGATGACGAGTGGTGGAAGAGGTCCTTGAAGTCTTTGAACGACAGCAGGAGATCCCTGCCTTCGTGTAGAAACATCCCAGGTGGGACAGGGATGATGATAGCCTCCATGCCTTCGGGCGCCGTCATCAAGTAGTCGTGGAGAAGGCGCAAATCATTGGGCAAACGGCTGTATTCTTCTTCGGTCACCATAGGACGGGGCGGTGATTGTGGCGCGTCAGCCGCGACGTCGCAAGCCACCTCCTGACGTACTGGTGACATCGCCGTACCGGTAACATCATCTCCTCGTGTCTGTATCAAGTTATAGATGAATTATTCTAGTATTTCAAAAAGAATGAGTTGAATGTAACAAATAAATGGATTTTTTTATGGATTACCTGGTCCAAGACAATCTGACTCTTGGGCCATTGGACAAATGACATCCGTGCGTCATCAAGCACAAGCATTTCGTCGGTAAGGACAAGAAGGGGTACGCGCTGCCACCCATCCACGACTAACTCAACCTGCACGCATGCATGGTCGGGCCTTAGCTGACCAAAGTGTACACTCTTGGCTCCTGGATGTACAACGCCCTTAGCAACGATCAGAGGAGCACTACCATGCAACAGGACGAGGTCGCATGCTCTGGGGTCCTGCAAATTTATAGGAAAGTTGTTTATTTTAATGATGCGATATTGTCTAACAAGGTTGCAAACAGGTTTTAATTACCTTTAGATTATGAACAAGTATTGATTACCTTGAGATTATCCAAATCGTCTAAGACCCACGTGCCGGATGATTGACTACTTCGCCGAAATCCTGGCGAAATGGGAGGTGGTTGCTCGGATGGCTGCGTAGTTGCTGATCTAATTTGTGTCAACATTGCTTCCATCTCAGCAAACCTTGCGTCGTACTCTTTGCTCACCTCCGCGCGTATCTGCGCAACTATCTCGTCTTTGTTTACCTTGGCACGAGATTTTCTTCGAGGTTTTTGTCCCTCCACTCGGAACACCTCCTTCCAGCCCCTATAGGCCCCTACACCCCTTACTCGACCCGGGTGTTCTGGATTCTCGAGCGCTGCGGACAAGGAATCATTTTGTCTTTCGACACTCCGGGCACCCGAGTTGACCTCCTCCTCCACTGCCAACTGTTCAAGTAGAAGAATTAGTTAAAGCAAAAGAACAATTGATGTACTTTCGGAGTTATAATTTTCGGATGAATGTCACAAAGTAAGAATAAAGGACTCTTACCATTCTTTGAGCCACGGGTTGCAAATCCTTTGGGAGTACTATCCTCCCGTCAGCGGTTACCTCGGATCTACCCATGAACCAATCTTGGCCCCTTGGATTTTGGATCCTAACCACGGGTGAGTCAGAATCCTTGTTTTGGTCCAGTATTTTCCTCCATTCTGCCTTCTTACCCTCGTAACCAGCTGACCCTAGATGGTGTGGATACTTGTTGAAGGCAACGGTCCTCCTGCCTTCATCACTTTTTGCCTTCACAGAAACAAGACAATAACAATCACTTAGTTTTAGAAAGATAAGTACATATCGAGAAAGAATAAGTGAAAATTTGGCACGAGTTAGATACCTGGAACTCTTTGGTGGACTTCAAAGCTTGAAACGCATCCCAGTCCTCTTGTTTTAGCCATTTGTAGTAGCCGACCGGATTTCTCCCTTTCTCCATGAACTCCGTCTTCAACGTGCTCTTGAATTGCTTCCAACCCGCATTCATAATCTTCAAAGTCTTATCCTTTGGAACATCATTCTTGATGTTCCATTGAGCCTGATTGACACCAAATTTAGTGTATTCAAGTATAGATACATAAGTGAAAATAAAGCAAAGAGTTGTTAAGCACTTTACCTTCACCCTGTTCCACCACTCGTCCTTCACCGTATCCTCAAAATGATCCCATCTCTCTACAAGGATACTCGTATTTTGCCTCACCAAACTCGTACACCAATTTGAGTATTTGATCAGTTTTTCTCCCTGCGCACGCCCGTCTTCTGTGAACCAGATTTCCAATTGCTTCTGCTCGGACATGCCCGTGCACATTGTCGGACCTCTTTTCTTTCTTTCTGTTGAGGCAGTAGCTTCCTGCTCCTCTTCTGCCATCATATCGACGTACTCATCCTCATCCGACATGGTTCTGCATGAAATTAAAGATCAAATCACAATTGTGTACAAAGAGAATATAAATAGTGGAGTATTAAAATCTATCGAATGAGAGCAAATTGACAACTCTAAACCCTAAACCCTAAATATCAATTAAAACCCTAAACCCTAAATATCAATTTTTTGTACAAGTAATTCTTATACAATAATGAAATCCTAAATAATTTTGTAGTTAAGTAATGAATGAATTGATATTCTTGTACAAGTAATTCTCACCAAATTATTTAGTGTAAATGGATTGATATTTCTTATACAAGAATTTTTACACAAGTAAACTTGATATTTTGTACAAAAATCCTAAATTGATATTCTTGTACAAAATGCACAAGTAATTCTTGTACAAAAATTCTTGTACAACCAAATATCAATTAAAACCCTAAATCCTAAATATCAAGTAATGAAATCATAAGTGAACAATAATGAAATCCTAAATAATTTTCTACACAAGTAATGAATGAATTGATATTCTTGTACAAGTAATTCTCATCAAATTATTAGTGTAATTCGTGTACAAAATGCACAAGTAATTGTAGCACAAAAATTCTTGTACAACCAAATATCAATTATACCAAAATTTCATTCAAAATGAATTGAAATTCTTGTACAACCAAATACCAAAAATTATACCTAATGTACCGAGAGGAGCGAAATGTGGCAGAGGAGGATGGAAGAGGAGAGGAGCGAGAGGCGGAGGAGCTAGAGGTGGAGGAGCGAGATGTGGCAGAGGCAGAGGACCAGCGAGAGGCGGAGGACCGAGAGGAGGCGGAGGACCGAGAGGGGAGGCCGACGGAGAGGCGGAGGACCGAGAGGCGGATCGAGGAGGCAGAGGCGGAGGAGGCAGAATTTGAAAGAGTTCGGAGTTAAGTCTTCTGGAAAAATAAATTCGAGAGGCGGATCGGGCGCTTGGGATATAGGGAGCTAAAAAATTGTGTAACTGAACCTGGGACCCCGCCTGTCGGACCTCTTTCTACACGGACATCTACCTAATAGACCGTGTACAATTATATTTCTACACGGACATCTACCTAATAAACCGTGTGCAATTATCTTTCTACACGGACATCTAGCTAACAGACCGTGTAGCTCTCTTCCATTTCTACACGGACTATTAGCTAAATGTCCGTGTATAAATAGGTCCGAACCCAGGTTCAGTAAAATTTCAGATTTCTAATATTTATAAAGTAATAGTAAATTAAGTAAAATTTCAGATTTCTAATATTTCTAAAGTAATAATAAATTAAGTAAAATTTCAGAAACTAATATTAAAATCTAATACTGAAATTTTATTTATTTTATTTTATTATTAAATGTTTTAACTAATATTTTCAAGAACTAATACTAATATTTGATAATATTATAAGCATTAAACATAATCCTTCATTGTTGCAATATTTGATAATATTTGATAATCCTTCATTAAACATAATCCTTCATTGTTTCAAAAACTAATACCTAATATTTGATAATATTGATAACTAATACTACATTATGCTTTTTCCTTTTTTCTTCCTCTTTTTTTCCTTTTTTATTTGATATATTACAAGCTAAAGTTGCATATTAAAAGCTACAAGGTCTTAAACAAAATAAATATTATACATTATGCTTTTTTTTTCCTTTTTCTCCTTTTTTTCCCACTATTTGAACAGTACCCTCGGCCCATAATCCTTCATTGTGGTCGACCGCAGTAGTCAGCTTCGTCTACCCTTCAAGTGTTGCTATCTCAGTTTGCACATCCCGGTAGCAAAATGGAGGTACTTTTCGTCGAACTGGTCGTACTCTTCTTCATCGACGACATTTTCTACCCCGACAATCCTTCTTTTTCCGGATAGGACGACGCTCAACCTATCATCACTCGGGTCAGTGGCATAAAAGACTTGGGTGGCTTGCTTGGCGAGGTATAAACGGATCATCAACATTGCCCACACCCGTTTAAACTCAACGAGTGTGAAACCCGTCGTTATCAACTTTAACACCTCGGTCTTCGACCCATTGACACCGAAACATGGGAATGCTCAGGTGAGGACTGTAAATGAGCTCCAAATTTCTTGAATAACGCCATAATATGACTTCGATGCTATTACAGCCCGGCCATCTCCGGATCTACTGAATTCTATGAGCAGGTCGCCACCAACGTCACCCCACTGTTTTGCATCGTGCTCTTATCACTCTGGGATTTAGGTAAAATGTTATCCGTTTAATTCTCGATCCTTGGAATGTTTCTAACAACAATTTGGGTCCTTCGCCAAGCAGTTTAACAATTTCAGGTATCGGGGTGTGACTGCACTCTTTCTTATCAGCCATCCTATAAAAGAACGATTATGCTCGTTAGTAAGCCACTTTTGACTCCTCGTGTAGTTTGTTGTGAAGGATTGCTATGGCTCATTTATATAGGGAGCAACAAATCTGTCAGTGTTGTAGTACAATAAAATGTGCCTTTTGTAGTTCATTTAGATCAGCAACTACGGCTCTCAACCCAATTGTCCGACTCTTGTAGCCTTCCCTCGTATCGAGATTTTGGAACGCCAATAGGATCCACACCGGCTCCAAGTAGTTGGTGCAAAAATCAATCAATCCTCCGTAGAAATATCCTCTATAATGCTGCTTCGGGTCGATGTCGGTTCCTTACGTATTTTTCAAGATGCCCATGTATCTCCGAATGGATACTATATACCGAAGGACACGGGACCACAATCTTGAATTTCTCTCACAAGATGAACAACAGGTGAACCATAACATCAGAAAAATAGATGGCGGTAATAATACATCTCAAGTTGGCAAAGAGTAAACGACGACCTCCTTTTGCAAAGAGGTCCAATTTTAGAGGGTCCTATCACTTGGAATTTATTGCATTGAAGAAAGAACAAAGCTTCGTACATGGTTTGACGAACCGTGCTTTGGTTAAAATTCCCCGAATTGCAACGGGAATTATAGTGTCAATAAAACATGACAGTCGTGAGATTTCAGATCCGACCAGTTTCAAGTCCTTCATCGACACCAACTTCTTAATATTCGAAGAATATCCTGATGGGACTTTTATACTATTGAGGCATTCACAGAAGCTTGTTTTCCTCTTTCTTTGACATTGTGCACAGTGCGGGGGGTAGGTATGTGCGCTCCCTTTCTCCTGCGGTGCGAGCTCGTGTCGTATTTCCCATCTCTACCATGTCTTTTCTTCACTTTAATACCATCTTTAGTCTTCCCCGGAATGTTCAATAATAACCAATTAAACTGTCGCAGACATGTTTTTCAACATGCATGACATCTAGGCAATGCCTCACTTCTAAATATTTCCAGTACGGTAGCTCCCAAATATGGACCTCTTTTTCCAATATTCCTTCGGTAGTGCTTTGGCGCATTTTCCAAAAATACATCAATGTTTTTACCCGTTCGAAGACACTCTCCCCGTCTAATGGGTGACGAGCCACTCCAAGCTCAATTTTCCCGTTTGAATGTCATCTTCTTCTTACGATATGGGTGATTAATAGGAAGAAACCTACGATTGCCCCATGAATTACATTCTTTTGACAATTTTTCAACCTCAGCACCTGCGTGTCATCTTCATAGATCGGGCACGCTTTTGCCTCCTTTACAAGTGTAACCCGACAAATTCCCGTACGCGGGGAAATCATTTACGGTGCAAAACACCATGGCCCGCAAGTTAAAGGTCTCTTTCATATACGCATCCCACACCGGGACGCCATCACGCCACAATTTTTGGAGGTCCTCGATTAATGGTGCGAGATATACATCTATGTCATTTCCGGGTTGTCTGGGTCCTTGGATTAGTAATGACATCATTATATATCTGCGTTTCATGCACAACCAAGGAGGAAGATTGTAGATGCATAAAAGAACTGGCCAAGTACTGTGCCGACTGCTCATACTTCCAAACGGACTCATTCCATCTGAGCTCACCACAATCCTAAGGTTCCTCGTTTCAGAACCAAATTCTTTGAAATGTCTGTCAATGTTTCTCCATTGAGGAGAATCAGCCGGGTGCCTTAGTTTACCGTCATTTTTGCGCTCTTCTTCGTGCCAGCGCAATAATTTTGCATCTTTGGGATTCGCAAACAACCGTTTGAATCTCGGTATTATCGGCAAATACCACAACACCTTAGCCGGAGGTCGGCCATTTGTGTCCTCGTTACAATCATCAGTGTCCTGGTCCTTACGACGTTTATATCGTGAAACACCGCATTTAGGACAGACATGCATGGCCTCGTACTCGTTACGATACAATACACAGTCATTCGGACATGCATGTATTCTTTCGATCTTCAACCCCATTGGACATATCAACTTCTTTGCCTGATTGTACCGGGTAACTCGTTGTTATCTGGGAGCATTTCTCCTAAAAGCTGTAATAAGGACGTGAAACTCTTATCGCTCCAACCATTGTCTGCTTTTAAGTTTAATAATTTCAACACAGCTGACAGTTTTGTAAATTTGGTACACCCGGGATACAACGGCTTCTTGGATTCATTAGACAAATTTTGAAATTTATCATAATTTTTATCACTAATTTCATCTTCCACATCACGTAACATATCCTCCAAATTTTCAGTAAACTCGTGTTCTACATTTTCATCAAAATTCCTCTCCATCATCATCGTCATTTTCGGGTTCGACGTTATCAGAATATTCGGCACTCTCATAATCCTCGTTCCAATCAAGTTCAAAATTATCAGAAATTCCAACATTTCATCATTCAATTCACGATTACAATCTTTATTGGCACTACTACTTTCCCCAAATTTCTCACCATGCATGAACCAACATGTATATCTCTTCTTAAATCCCCGACAAATCAAATGAGCTCTAATTTCTTCGATGTCCAAAAATCTTAATAAATTTTTACAATCTTTACAAGGACATAAAATGTCTTCTTCTTTTTTCTTCACTCTATAACTCTCAGCAAATTTTATAAACTCATCAACGCGAACCAAATATTCTTCACTGTCACGTCGCATTTCATACATCCAGCTTCGATCCATCTGTAAATTAAATTAAAAAAATGATTTGATCAATTAATCATGCATGGTCAACATTCTCCTTCGTGTACAAAATTTTGGGCTTACAAAGGGCCGGTTTACAATCCTAACCCACTCTTTGAATATTATGTCTCATATGTGAACACATATTAGCGAGATTTAATTAGTATTTGAGAAAAATTCGGCAGCATTTCCCCTTAACTCCCCAAGTATGCGTACGAACCACATACTCGTAGGAGCAATAAGGGAAAATACTGTCGAACTTTCCTCAAATACTAATTAAATCCCGCTAATATGTGTTCACATCCTAAATGAGACATAATATTCAAAGAGCAGTCCCAAAACGGGGACTATCCAAAATTAATCCCTATTGGATTAATTTTGAACGGGCATGGACCTAAAAGCATCTAAAGGTCGGTTATTGGACCACAATACACTAATTAATTACATCTAAAATTAAGAATCAAGCATGCATGAAATGACCTAAATAAGCCTAAATAACAGAAAATTAGAGGAAGAAAATGATTTAAATACATATTACTAACCTTAGAAAGATGGAGAGGAGAAAATACAAACTTAATTCAAAGATCTCAGATCTCAGCTGCTGGCCTCGATCAATTCGCAGAAATCTGATAAAAAAGCTCAGTTCGAGAGATGAACTAAAAGACTTGATCAAAACGGCGCTGGAAGGGAAGACATTAAAACCCTACACTATTATACACGGCTATTTAGTTATAAATCCGTGTAGCTCTCCAACTACATACACGGCTTTTAGTTAATCCGTGTACAATTATATTTCTACACGGCTATATTATCAAAAACCGTGTGTAATATTCCTACACGGATATTTAAAAAGTCCGTGTAGCTCTCTCAATTATTTGCACCCACTCTTTACACACGGATTTTGGTTTCTAATAAACCGTGTAGCTCTCTCTAATAATTCTACACTGATTATTAACTAATTATCCGTGTAGAAATCGTGCAGATCTTTTGGACAAGTAAAATCATATTTGGTACACTGTTTTTAATATAATTGCCAAATCCGTGTACAATGTGCAGTGTACAATGACATTTTGTAGTAGTGCATGCTTTGCGTGTCAAGAAAAGTATGCTTATTAATATGGTTTTTTGAGGTTAATTTAACTTTGATACTTAGACACACGTGGTGGATATATTTGGTGTAATGACTAACATTAGTGTGTCTATGCAAGGTTATTTGAGTAGCCGTAGCCTAGTGATGGTAAAGATACATCTATGTTGGCGACGGCAAAAATGCTAAAGTTGAAGCAATTAAAAGTTAGATTATTATTTAAGACTGAATTTTATTTGAATCTAAATGAAACATTTATAGTTTTGTCTTTTAGAGTAACTTAATTTCTATTTCTGCTATGTACAAGTATGAATTTACTTGTTATTTTAGAAATAGAAAATTTGATTTGTTTCATGATTCAAAAGTGGTTGGATTTAAGTCTTATTTCAGCTTATAATAATCTAAAATCTACACACATAATTGTTTCATATAACAAGTCATTGCATTTAAGTACTTGAAGTGTTAATAAAAGTAAAGCAATGGAAATTTTGGTTACATTATGGCATAAGCATTTCGGTTATATCTCCGATGGAGTAAAGATACTTCTGTCATAATGAAATTCTCGAGCATTTGGATAACAGAAATTTAGATATTTGGGTTGATTGTATTAAAATAAAACAAACCAATTGGAGGGTATTTATAGCTAATAAGTCTCAGGATGTCTTGGAACTAATAAAATTCAGATATTTGTAGACCATTTTCTTACGAATGTTATAAAAGGTACATTATTTTTATTATGTTTATAGACAAATATTTAGATAATGGCTATATTATCTCATTATGAGAAAGCATAGTTTTTTTTTATGTGTTCAAAATTATAAGGATGATG
>JAJGRW010000736.1:0-284200 GCA_025461045.1 Carex parvula
ACTATTAGTCTATTACAATATCACATCAAACAGTCCACAAACAACAATTAAATCCAAACCATTAGAAATTTTCAAATATTACATCAATAATACTAGAAAACACTACCTTTTCTCACAGATATGAAGATTCGAACAATACATTAATGGCCAGTACCCCTGATACTGTTGCAGCTGCCTCTCTACCTATACAATTTTGTTGCTGCTGTTGCTGTTACCCTGCTGTCATACTCTCCTCTGATTTCCAGGAGATCCTTAAAGCCAGTCAGCATCATCCAGGCAAAGTTCTTGTGGCCTCATCTACAGCCTCAGTTATTTTTCTTCACGGCTTCTTTTCTCAAAGCTTTTATTTTCTCAGCCTACAAAAGGGGAAGAAGTGTAATATATTATTTGCAGGAGATGCGAGTTTAATCATGTCAACATCTTGTAAGAATACAAATCAAGAGCAAAAAATCAATGCACACCCTCTAAAGCATTAAAAATATACAACTGCAAAATAAGAATAATAAGAATATAATCTTTGGGGTATCCAGAATGACACTTGTATGCCTATTCTGATAATTCCTTTCAAAGGACTGCCAACAGTACCCCCTCTTATCTCTTGATTCCTAAAGAAAGCAAGCAAGCAGAGATAATTCATGGCATTTAGGCATCTTTTAAAGAATTAGAGGGATGGGCATGCTAGATTTTTCTTTGTGCTATCTTAGGACCTGCTTAGATATACGTGACATTTCATGATGATTTTGATAATAGGGCTAATGCTTTAAACATAATTTTCCTTTGTTTCCGTTGATTGTTGTAGAAAAAATAGTATACCTGCAAGAAAAAAATAGAGCTAAAATTTCGAAGCTCTTGAGAGGAAGTATCCTACAATTGCCTAGGCCATGACGAACTTCAATGACCCCATCCATCTTATTGGCAAACCCTAATATCAATGCAGAAAAAATTATCAGAAAGGTAGAATATAGGAAGAAATGGGATTTAATATTTTTCCTTACTATGTAACATCAAATTCATTGTTTATGACATATATTAGCATAAAAACAAACAAAATAATTTAACTAATATAATCAGTTTAGGTTATCAGATAAAAGTAACTTCTCGAGGAAGCTTGTTTGGGGGAAGTGATGCACCAATATATTAGTTAAATTATTGCCAATTTTGAGTTGTATTTGTACCTTTTCCTAGACCACTCATGCTAAATTGAAGCGAACCAATTCTTCCTGCAGTCACTCATGAAAGGTTCTCATTTTCTTATATCTGAACAAATAGTCAAAGAGAATAAAAGCATCAGTAACTTAAACAGGGACAGATCGATCATTCATCAATTTAGGAGAAGGAAACACTGGGGACGGTAACAATATTTGGTCATTGATTCAATTTACAATCTCGATTGAGGAGCAAACAGAGAAGATAGTGAACTTAGGTCTCATTAAGTTGCACCATCAAAGTTAACTCGCACTTTTGAACAGTAAGTTATCCAATAGATAATAAACAAGTCACAAATTGCTGCAAACATGACATACTATTTACTTAATTGCTTTATTAAACAAGAAAAGAACTCTTGTGAACTATGAACAGATAACCAAGCTCATCTCAGCAAGTACTAAACCCAAAGGCAAAATATAAAGAATCCGCAGACTTAGATTGCAGGATGGGTTGGTCTAAAAATAAGTAAATTAACAAATTACTTTTCATGACTTTTTATCTTTAAAACAGTTCATTTAAGTCAACTTCCAAATTATGCAGTGCCAACGAAACATGAATGAAAATACTTGGATTGTACAATTTGCAACATATAGCATGCAGAAAACAGAGTTTGGAGTACAGCAAATTGCAAATATAATTTGCAAAGGATACAGTTCCACAGCAAACCACAAATAACCATTGAAAAAGGATACAATTATTAGTTCCTGGGTAGCTATCCAAGTATGCTGGGAAAAAGATCAAACATTGGGAGGAATTTACGGAAGTATGTGCATGTGATCTTTTTACTTTCTTATTACAGATTGTAGATTCAAGGGCACAAAGGTTAAGTTTAAATAACCAGTCTTGTTGTGCGGGCCTAACTTTGTGCAAAAAAATTCATATAAAAGCTACAATAGTACAATAATAATAATAAAAAAAGACACTTCAGCGAGACCTCGTCTCAATTTACGTCACAATTTACCCCCATTCTGGTGTTCTTATCACTAGATCGACTTGGATCGCCGTCAGGGTTTCTAAATTGAGAAACAGATACTTCTGTTATGTGATTTGTGAGTATCGATTGCTGAGATCCTATATCTCTGGTTATAATTTCTGATTTGGGGTGAGAATCTGTTGTGAAATTTTGAAAAATTAGGGCAGTAAAATGAGAAAAGTAGGGTTAAGGTTTCCGATCTCATAGTAAGGACACGTTTAGTTCACTTTTATGACAGATCTACGGATCGACTAGAAGAAGACTAATTAATTGATTACTCAATCAATTGTAGAGGGGAGAGAGACGAGAGGTTACCTGGACTGTCAGGTCGATTGATAGTTCGAACGCAGAGCGTCGTCCGAAATCGATCGGGAGCAACTCCGAGAGAAGTAAGAGCCTAGAGGCTCAGTTCACGACACCCGTCGTTACTTTGAATTGGCAAGTCTGAGATGAGAAAACAGGAATGCCGAAATTTATATTAATAGAAAAATAAATAAAATATCATAATGATGACGAATTATTTTGCGAAAATTTGATTTGTAAGAAAAACGTGGTAGTTTGTAACATTTAGAGGCTATTATAGACTATCACGGCTAGCTTAATGAAATTAAGTTTATATTAATTAACTGAAATAAAATCAAAAACTAGCCGTTATTGTCTATTATAGTTAAAAAAAATTTGAAAAAAAAAAAAAAAAATCCGGCCATTGTTGTCTATCACGGCCTAATAAATATTAATTAGATGCAATCCGTTTTCACCCCTGTACTGTAACCTGGCAGTCATTTTCATGCTCAACTTCGTTCTCAGCGTTTAATCTTTTTCATGGACCGTTTGATCTTTTTCATATAAAAGGCTAAAAATTCAATTATTTCTTATTATTTTATTCTAATACCAAGCTAACTTTTACTGCTCAATATTCGAGAAATTAACATGTGAGCAGTAAGGTATAAAAACTTGGTATAGTTCCTACATACAAATATTGATTAGTTGAAGCTATATATTATAGGGGGATTTTGCTAATATACTACGCGTAGCATAGAGCCCCTCCGTGTTACGGCTCAATTTTTGAGTTTTCAAAATTCTAACGGTCGATCCGAACCGTTCAACATGATCTCTATATGAATATGTACTTGCAAACCAAATTTTACATTTTTTAGAATTTTTTTACTATTTATTAAGCCACTTTGAAAATCGCTGATCCAATGGTCCAGAAAAGTTTACTGTTGTGTACAAATTAGTGTTTTTTCAAAGTGGCTTAATAAATAGTAAAAAAAAATGAAAAAAATATAAAATTTGATTTGCAAATATATATTCACATGAAGATCATGTTGAACGGTTCAGATCGACCGTTAGAATTTTGAAAACTCAAAAATTAAACTGTAGCACAGAGACCTCTATGCTACGCGTAGCACCGTAGCACTGTCCTAGGGGAATTGGAAGATAAACACAAGTGACATTAAAATAATTAAGTGGATAAGAATAAGGTGACGGGTCCATAACGTTACAACTGTTCGTTATTTAACATTAAATTTCAACCAATAGCAGGGCTCAGTTGTCAGTGTAAGTGGTTGGTGCATGTGGGTGAAATAATTATAAGTTTTTATGATTTGAGTTAAATATTTCTTTGGCGGTGATAGACAACAACGATCAGAATTTTTTTTTTTCAAAATTTCTCTCGCTGTGATAGACAACAATGGTCAGCTTTAAATTTTATTTCGGTTAATTAACATAAACTTGATTTCGTTAAACTAGCCGTGATGGTCTATAACGTCCTTTGGACGTTATGGACTGTCACGTTTTTCTTACAAATTGAATTTTACGAAATACTTCCTCATTATCGATATTTTTTCAATTATTTTTTTATTAATAAAAATTTTGGCAGGAGGATGCAGCTAACCTCTTCGAATCACCTCAAGTAACCCAAATTTTGAGTTTGGCCAACGGATGGGATCGGAATAACAGCAGATTTTATTTCCTGGATCCAGACCGTCCGATCAGCTCTGACATTGAATATTAAAGCCTTCGAATGGGGCTGGATCTAAACTCAAATATTCTGTTACCTTATAAGATGCGGCCTAGAACATAAAGGATGCAAACATCTTTCTTCCAATCCCCACGAGCATAGAAAGGGAGAAAGAATAACCCCGATGCTGAAATCATTTCAGCACATTCGAATTCATAGAACGGGGGAAGAATATACCTCCGATATCTGATTTAGTCAAATCGATGTCAAGAGTCCAAAAATTTCGAACCTATTTAAACATGAGGAGGGTTCCAATGCCTCATGCCTCTTGTACTTCATCATACCTCCTGTTTTATATTTCATTTTCAAAGTCTAAATTGTCGATCCGAACATTCAACATAATATCCATACTAAAATATAGTTGGAATGAAATTTTATAATTTTTAAAAATAATTTACTATTTTTTAAGATGGATAGAAAATCACTGATTTTTAACGGTCCAAAAACAATAATTTTGTATGTATCTTAAAAAATAGTAAAAAACTAAAATATTCAAAAATTAGAAAATTTCACCTAGACATATTTTAGTATGCATATCATGTTGAAGCGGTTCGGATTCACAGTTTGGACTTTAAAAACGAAATATAAAATATAATAAAGTGTGATGAGGTATGAAAAAACATGAGGTATTAGAACCCTCCTCTTTAAACATACGCGTTCCATTTTAAAATTTGTATAAACTTAAATTAAACGGAGATGATAACAATAAAAATATACATATAAAAACACTATAAGAATATGCAGAATATTATATATGAAACATTCGATGACAGCAATACATAATGCATAATAATTCAATATATTACTCGGAAAAATACATTTAAAAAATAGACATAAAGTTGTCGGACTTTTAAAAACTAAGATATTATTGCCATTCATTTAAAAACCAAATAGTTTCTTAACTGTCCGAGTTAAATTTATCAAATAGAAAGTGTGTACAATGAGTTTGCTCGCGTAAATCTTTAATCCTAAAATTTAAACTCTACTTGTTGGATGTAAATCTAATTATCCAAATAGAATTTGAGTAAAATATTTTTGTCCTTTACTATTTCTAAGAATGTGGCAATTATGAGAAAACAGTACGAAATCATAGTATCGCTGGTTATTTAACAATTAATTAAGTTGTTTGTGGTTATTTAAAATAAAAATACATCGTTGGTTGATTGGAAGCGGTTAGTAGACAATAATTGACCAAACACAAAATTTGATTCTTAGTTTGTATTTAACACTACAGTATAAAAATACTTATTCTATAAGAATATGCAAAATATTATATATGAAAAATCAAATAATTATTGTCATCCATTTAAAAAATCAAAATAGATAAAGAAATATTCTCTATTATCAGAGTTAAAATTGTCATAATTACCAATTTTTGGTAGCTAGGCACATAATCCTCCTTCCCTTTTTACATAGTTATATCTACTTGTTGGCTACTCCAACCAATAGATTTGGTATAATGATTTTCCACATCATGTTTATATTACTTAACTAGTGCATTTATTGAAATAAGCTTGTGCGTTATCAAAATACCTAGGATTTCAAAGCAAATCAGGTAGCTGCTACCAATACAAATAATGAACAAAATGCATGGTTCAAATCGCACGAAACAACAATAAACACTCTGAATTAACATGCTAAAGAAGGTCTCAATTTTGAATAAGATTAGTTAATACAGTTGCAATAGCATAAGACCTAAGACAACAGGCATATATACAATTTACAGTAGCCCATCTTCGACAAATACAAGGAGTGCAAAAGGAATACAGGAAAAGTGATCCACATATTTACTAACTAGCAAGAAGGAATCGGGGCTCGAGATCAAGCTCTACCAACAGGTGAAAGAGGTGGATGGCAGTGCATGTAGCTGGTTGGAGGCCCTCCATTCGTAGCCTCCGATGTCTTCTCCTGTTGCGTTAAATGTTTCAGAGGATATCTGCCGTGAAGTAAAGAGATGCATATAGCAAAGACCTGGAGCAAGGGGATGGAGGATTTAACTTCGACTGTGTATAGCCCTTCCTTGAAACAAATCATACTGAATGCTTGCCCTTCTTCTTTCAACCGACCCTGTGATATCAACATACATGTGTCAGATATCACATATCAATTTTACCGATTCAAACAGGTTGGGGCTTGAGCTTTGATATAAATATATAAGAGTCAGGCTACAGTACTATGCATAGCGCATACTGATCCATACAAGGGATAAATATCTCCATTTTAAAGTTCAAACAATCGATCTGAACCGTTCAATATGATATTTGTATGAAAATGACTATGATTGGGTTTCATTTCTACCCTACCCCAACTTGTTTGGGACTAAAAGCTTGGTTGTTGTTATTGTTGTTATTAGGTAGGTAGAAAATCACTTGATCTAAATATTCAAAACTATTCAAAAGTAGTGATTTTCTACTATCTAAAAAAATTGAAAAAAATTCTAAAAAATGTAAATTTTAGTCTGCAAGTACATTTTCATATGGAAATCCTGCTGAACAGTTCAGATAGACTGTTTGAACTTTAAAAACAAAAATATTGATATGTAATACGGACCAATCCGCGCTATGCATAGTACCATAGCCTCACTCCATATATAACAAAAAACTACCTGAGGAAACAGTTCGAGGTGGGCTTGGGTTTCTTCCCAATTGGATTTGGAGCCTTCAGAATTGAGGATGGTGAGCCTGCATCCTTCATCCCATCCACCACAATCACACTCTCCTCCCGACCTCCATCTCTCTATCAACGGCGAAGGCTCTCCCCGAGCCGAAGCACCGTGGATCCCACTGGGCAGTATGGCCGTCAAGCTCCCTGCAGAACCTGTTTTGCTGCACAAGCAACCATTTGTCGATGGGCCGATAACTATGGCAGCAAGTTCCATGTTCACTGGAGACTCCATTTCAATCTCATGGATTGCTCTTTCTTTGCTTGCGGCTGGTACAAGCTGAGGACCGACCAAAACAAACTCTCTGAAAGAGTTATTGCAGCACTTTGACTTGGAAGTAGAAACTCTCACCTCCGCTATGACATTCGATATCAGATGTTGTTGCTTCTTGCCCTTGTTTCTGGACCTAATCCAAACCGCACCTCCTTTAATCTTTGATTCTTGCAAAGTAAATATCGAATACAAGAACTCGGAATTATCAATGGTGTCAGAGATGTATTTGCTTCTGACTGTGGCTCCGAGAATGTCAGATTCACCTGATGAGAGCATAAAGACAGGAAGCCCTCTCTTCCAGGAAAGCTGTAAAAGTGCATGTCTAGTCAAAGGCTGGATTTTCTCAACCGGCTGAAATTGCAAATTGCCGTGCTCGGCTGGAACGAAGGTGAAGCGATGCTGGCACTGTTCTCTGTGCATGTACCAGGGCAGGTCTGGCACTCTTTTTTCTTGTTGTTCGAACTGAAGCTAGAACTAAGGGGTCCTATGCAACCCAACCGGAGTCGTTTCGTGATGAGAAGCACGTACAACATTTCTGGGCCCGAGTAAAGGATCGAGCATCCTTCGTAATGGGCTTTGCCTACCTCTTTTGCTTGAAGCTGCTCCTCTCTCGGTGGTCTCCGCATTACTCATTTTCTCTCTTGATGCAACTAAAGGAGGCTCTACCAAGCTACAACTGGGGGTCAACTCATTAGTATTTTGTTTATGACTAGTCAATCCCCTTGAGACAGCCTGTCTATTTTCTCTCGGCAGGCTACTATTATTGCCACCGCTGCCACTGCAACCAGTAGTAGTACATATGTCACCATCCTTGCGAGGCAATGGGAAAGAATAGGGAACACGGGTACACTGGTCCTTTACTTGGATGTCATCGAATAATTCACCTAAAAACCCCCTTTGAATTTTTTCTTTCTGCCATCCACTTAAGGGAGACATGTTCGAGGCTAAGCACTTGTTTCCTTCTCTACCCCTTTCACTGCAACTTCCCCTCCATTAATTGTACCATCTTTAGACTTCCTCCGAGAGATGCTCCTCGTATAAAGGTTAGTTGCCTGCTGTTGCTTAGGAGTAGAAGCACTGCTTTGTGACGATATCAGAGAAGCAACTTTAGTAGTGCCACATGCAGAATGCTGCTTTTTACCAGTATATCTCTCAAGGTCACCCCATTCAAGCACTCCAAAATTTAAAGCTTTGCCCTGGATGTTGTCTCCATTGTTGTGCATTGCTCTCTGGAGATATGACGGTACATTGGACATGTGTTTAATGAGCTCGTCAGTACTGCTTGCCGAATTGCTTCCACTCCCAGGCCATGGCTTTGAGCTCTTCAAGGGAATAGCCGGCACAGAGTTCTTTTTGACAACCTGGTGGCCCTTGGCCTTGTCTTGGAATTTGGCAGCGATGGCTCCTCTTGGTGCTTGTGGCAGGAGAGTTGCCTTCTCTCTCGGAGCTCGTTCAAAATGCCGTGGGAGGCTCTTCTTTTTCGGTTGTACAACAGCACGACCTGACATTGCTGCTTTAGTTTCCAGCTCTGCTTTGCGCAGTTGTGGTTCAATCACAGAGGACATCTTTATTTTTCAATTAGTATTCCATTATATTTGTATTCCTGTAACAATAAAATTGGTAAATTGTCAGGACATATAGTCAATGTTACAATATATAGTCAATTTGAGTTTCTTTTTTAAAAATAAGTATGAACAAAAATTGATGGGAAAGGTTATTCATGCGAGATACTAAAATAAGAAAAACGAAAAGGAAAATAATAGAAGTCTATGTAACAAACAATTGAACAGGTTAAAAAAAAAACAAAACACGTGTTGCACAAAAATTGCAGATTCTCTGTGGAGTTTGGACCATAAATCTTAAAATTGTCAATGATGGCTTGTTTAAAGACAATAGTGAACCTTATCCTAAAATAATGATTAACAGAATCACAAAATAAAAGTATAATATTTTCAGAACTGAGTGATCAGGATAACTTATTAACAGAAATGAAACTAATTATTAGCATAGATGAAAGGATCTGGTCAGCTCTCATGGGCGCTTTGTGCTAGTGAACTGCTTTAGAAGATTGGGGCATAGGAACGGAACTCTTAAAACTTTAAGCGAACAGGAAAAAAAAAACTAAAGAAAAATAAAATAAAAAGGGATAACGAAGAAAGGAGAAGCAATATCAGGAAAACAAAAGGAGACAGAGAGATGAAGCGGATACCCCGGTGATCTCTTATTCTTGAGGAGAGGCGAAGTAGAGAGAGAGAGAGAGAGAGAGAGAGAGAGAGAGGTAGGTGGAGCGTGAAAAGAAAGATTGGAAGCATTGCCGCTCTAACAATCAATCCAGTAGAGTAGACCGTAGAGGGGGCTAGCGAATAAAGAAAACAAAATAAGAGAGAAAGAGAAAAGGGAAGCATATCTATATTTTTTTTTTTACCTAGAGCAAGAGCTAGGTAGAAGAGAGGCCGCCACCGCCACCGCCAGTACCAGCATTTGTGCGTAGATCCAGCAGTAGAGCAGGCGAAGAGGGAGAGGGAGAGGGAGAAGCGGAGAAGTAGAGGAGGAACGGAGAGTGTGTTTGTTTTGGGCGACTTGTATCAGTATCGTATCAGTAGCAGTAGAATTTCTTCGCCTTCACCTCGCCTCACCTTACTCCACTTTGTCCTCTACCTCTCTACCTCTCTCTCTCTCTCTCTTCTAACTTTCGCGCGAGCCCCCACCCAGACGGTTGGAGACCGTATGCACCGATACACCGATGCACCTATACACCGATACACCGATGCATTTCAACTGAGAAACAATGTGAGCAGGTGGCCCCCATCTGTCAGGGGTTTGGGATTCAAAGAATGTTGCGTACGGTATAGTGGTGCAGGGAAACATAATCCTCATATAATTGGTTGGGACCTGAGTCCTCCTCTTGAGATCAGCAATCACGGGTCTAATCTTAAATCCGATGGGCAAATATCCTCTCCGGTACCGTAAAAGATTCCCTTCACTTTACGGTTTGAGATTAACTCTCAGCCGGTTTAGGATTCGGGCTGACGGAGGGGGCAGAATTATTGGGCTTTGAGATTCGTGCAAATTTAAAAAGACGGTCGAGATCAAGTAATTGTAAAAGATTCCCTATTACGGTACCGGAGGTGATGTGAATTCAAATCCGATCTGGTGCTGCCCGGTAGAGTGGTAGTGGTTGGTGGGAACGGGAAATGGGAAGTCATAAGTCTAACGTGCGGCGCTGCGACATCTATAAAGAAAAAGAGTATAAAAAAAAAAAAAAAGTAAATAAAAAGCAAAAGACTTGTCTGTCAATCATACAAAGAAACAAATTGGCGACATGTAATATATTCTTTTAGGAGCGGGTATGAGACTACAGACACCGTCACACGCTTTCCGGCTTTGTTGCTGAGTTGCGGGTTCCACCTTATCTAAAGACCAAATAAAACCAAGTCGAGATATATTTTTTCAATGAATTAATGATTGTGGGTCCCACGTAACGTCATGATAAATTGATAATGCCAGTTTCGGTTTTTAATTTCATGTCATTTGGTAGGGCTGAGAATTGAGTCTAACTAGGGCCACAACTCATTAATAATCAATTGTAGAGAGAAGAGAGAGAAGAGATCACCTGGACGGAGTCTTCCCCTACAACGGCGGTTAGGGTTACGACAAGGGTTTTGGCGGTATTGGGATAGGTTTCAAGTTACGATTAAGGTTATGGCTAGGATTAGGTTTGATGGACGACGACAGCAAGGAGGATGAATCGATTAATCCAGGAGAGAGAGAGTATCTGAGCCCTTCATCAAAATTTCGATGGCTCAGATTGCATCTCATCTCCAGTAAGCCGGACTGCCGGACCTAATTTGAATACTATACCGAAACATTATAGTTCCTAATTGAAAGCTAAATCAAGACATCAAATTAAAATCAGATCCTTTAAATTTGAAGTCGAATTATTAATCTTTTTTTTTTTAATGGCTTGGCAGCGTCTTTATCATGAGGAATTCCACTTGACTGAGTACAGATGAAACGGACGGTCCAAGATCGTTCCTTTTTAACTTCGCAAGAATCTCAAAGCATAAAAATACTGATCCTGCGCTATCCCGAATAGGCACCGGCTGAGAGTAAATCTGAGCCGTCCGTTCTGAGAGGATACGAATTCTTATGGTGAGAGATCCGTTCTCTTCAATTATGAGACAATTGGTTAACTACAATGAAATAACATAAAACAGGCCAACTGAATTTAAAATTAACAAATTTAATCTAATCAAGTATGAACAATTCTGATTTGAGTTTAAGAGATTCCACTACACGTAATTTCGTATGACATAGTTAAACTGCAAAAAGTAATTGACGCAAAGCGGTTCCGTTCAAATCTTGTCTGTTAAGCTCATGTACCGGTTAAGTAATAATAGAGAAAAGTAAAGAGCCACAAATTAAACAAAACAACAAAGTTTTCTATTCATTTTCTATAATTTACTATTTTCCCAACAGAAATTTTCATACATATTTAAAGGAAAAACGATATTAAAAGCTATCATAGGAAATGTAAACAAATAAATACTATTAATACTAATTTCAACGAAAGTTATAACTCTTATCATAACCCATGCGGTTAAAGCAATAAAAAAAGGTTTAATTATTTAGAAGACCGCCATGGAGACCCTTAGATTTCCACCAATGTAGTCAATGAGAATTTGCTCTTAATAAAACTCATTCAGTCAAACTTGTCGAATTAATTCCTTGAAAATACAGCCCATGCCATTGAATATGTAGAGCAAATTCAAGTTGTATATACAAATTTTTGATTGGACTGGATCTAGTTTGGCCATCATTTATGTTCGAATCTGAATCGGACAATTCTTCAATATGCACCGCGTCAGGCTCCCCGGATTGGTTGAAGCTTGACCTCAAACTTGCATCTTCTTCGTAGTACTTGTGGAGATGACTAACATTGAACGTGTTGGATATATGTAAATCTTTAGATTCTTTCATGCGGTAAACATTTGCTTGAAACTTCTTTTCTTTGTCGAACTCTTTAAAACAATATAGTTTCAGATCAAGTATCATTAAATCTTTGTAAACCTCTTTCAAATTGGATTTTGTACACGTGTTTCCGCTGCACAACTTTCGAAATCAACGAACTAGAGCCGGTTTCAATCGTTAATGATTTGGCACTTGGTTATAAGAATGGATCATTGTAGTTGGGCCTCAAGGCTTCATTGTTGGTTAAACACAAATGTTTAATTTGCAACAAAAAATAATATCTAACCTCCATGGACAAAGAATTTGCTAAATTTCATGTAAGCATCCGGAAATCACCAACAAAGTCTTCTTTGATGTTTGAAGAGTTCTCAACAATTTCTGTTTCTGTCTTGAGTTCATATGTTAAGTCATCATCGGACTCTTGAATTTCTTCAACCGTGACTAGCCCATCAACAAGCTCAACCGTTTGTTCTAGGCACTCTTCCGCTGAAGTGGTGGCCTTTTGGTCCGTGACTTGTTGGGAACATGTGCTTGGTGGAGTGTGATGTTTATGTCGATCCTTTTCATTGCATGCCACCAAAGATTTATTTCCGTGGAAGGGGTTGATCTCTTTATCTTCTCTATTGAAATTTTCTTCTTTAAAACCACAAGGCAAACAATTGAGGTATTTGAAATAGTTCTCTCCGAAGGAGGTGATGAGAAGGAGCAACAATATTACTAGAGATGTTGTAACGGTGGTGGTGAGGAGAATTATTGGTGTAGCTTGTAGAGTTGTGCCTCGGTTGACGGTCATGATTCTCACTTTGTCGGTAGTTGAGCGGTAAGAACTCGCAATTCATCTTACGCTTCAAATCGAACCAATTGTTGACAGGGGGAAGGCCGTCGAGGTAGCAACGGAACTTATATGACTGTCACCATGCTACTGCCCTATCTCATAGCCGTATTGTCACCAACGAAACTCGCTTGTCAGGAGGGACTTTTTTTAACTCAAAGAATTTTTCCACGGTATTGGTCAAATTAAGAAATTTTTCGGGCTTAAGGCTTCTCGAAAAATTAGGAATTTCAACACGAAGTCCGCCATCCCACATTGGTTCTCGGTCTTGTTGACGTTCTTTGTTGACGTTCATAGAGAGGTGGAGTTCCATCGTTGTTATTTTGTGGATTTTGGTGATTGTTTTGGTTGTTGGTGGGAGCAAGACGTTCAACTAGAGTAGTGAGGAGTTGCATTTTTTCAGTATGATTTTGTTGCATACGGTCAAGAATAGCAATAAGGTTGGGATCCGCCATTGTTGTTGCGATGATAACGTCGAGTTGAATGGTTGATAGAGATAACTTCACGCAAGCGCGAAGGTAGATGTCGAATTTGGCGGTTGGTAGTGATACAACTTTACGCAAGCATGAAAGTGGTTGTTGAACTTGGCGGTTAATAGAGATACAACTTCACGCAGACACGAAGGTGATTGTCGAACCTCGCTCTGATACCACTTGACGCAAAGCGGTCCCGTTACGATCTTGCCCGTTAAGCTCACATACCGATTAAGTAGTAATAGAGAAGAGTAAAGAGTCACAAATAGAACAAAACAACAAAACAACAAAACAACAAATTTTTCTATTAATTTTCTATAATTCCCTATTTTCTCAACAGAAACTTTCATACATATTTAAAGTAAAAACGATATTAAAAACTATCATAGAAAAATGTAAACAAATAAATACTATTAATACTAATTCCAACGAAAGTTATAACTCTTATCATAACCCATGCGGTCAAAGCAATAAAAATAGGTTTAATTGTTTAGAAGACCGCCATGGAGACCCTTAGATTTCCACCAATGCAGTCAATGAGAATTTGCTCTTAATAAAACCCATTCAGTCAAACTTGTTGAATTAATTCCTTGAAAATACGGCCCATGCCATTGAATATGTGGAGCAAATTCAAGTTGTATATACAAATTCTTGATCAGTCTGAATCTGGTGTGGCCATCATTTACATTCGAATTTGAATCGGATAATTCTTCAATACGCACCGCGTCAGTAATGTTGTATATTTCCTTTTGAAGTGTAAAAGAAATACGGAAATATCTTATGTTCTGAACGAGGTCAGGTAAACAAACTAAACCAAAGATGTTGCTGCTGTTTCCAAAAGGCAAACAAAAAAAAAAAATAGGAGAAAAGGAAAAGAAAACATTAAAGCAAATTCGCACATTTTGGAGATCATATAGAATAGAGCAAGTATTTGTCATAAAAATAAAAGAACAAATCATCATATATTGCAACTGAAATTTTCACCTCAAAAGAAAAAACAAACCAAATAATAATTCTGGAAAAAGTAGAGAGAGGGAGAGACAAAGCCAGAAAAGATTAACCTTCTTTTTCAACATTTCTTGTTTTCACTTTGGCATTGTGTAGAATTTCTCTTTAGTCATTCCAAGTACTGTCTCAAACTCCATGTCAGATAACTAGACCTGGATAATTATTCATGGATTTAATGAACATATAAATATTAATTATCCTACCATAATGTAATAATTATCCTAACATACAGCCAACAAGAAGTTGCTTGCTCGTGTGACACGTTACACACCAAAACAGATTTAATCGGACTGATCGTGTGACATGCAATAATTAACCTACAATGCAGCCAGTTCAATCACACACCAAAACAGAATTAATTCCTGCAATCAAAGCAGGGGCGGATCCAGGGGCAAAAAAATATCAAATTGGATTTAAATCTATTAACCAATTGGATATTCGATAAAAATAATGCTTTAACTTGTACTTTCCAATGCTTTGACTTGTAATTTCTAATGCTCGACTTATAATTCTAATTACCAATCAAAATTCAACAAATTTATTTCAATTTTAACTCTAAATTTAACCCGAATTACAAATTAAACGTCCAGAGGGGGCAAAAAAAATTTCAGGAGAAGCAAAGTCGGTCGGCACCGATAAATCTCCACTAAAACTCAAAAACCAGGGCCCCCTAGAACACTCTGGGTCCGCCCCTGAATCAAAGGATATGCAAATCTTGTCCTTGTAATAAAAAAATGTGAATCACTTGGGTTGATTGCATAATTGCACAAAATATTGACAGTAGTCAGTAAATTTATTTTAAAAGATATTACACCTGGATGATATTAATTATTTATACAACTGAAGGAACAAATAAAATGAATTCAATAAAAGTAATACATATGAAAAAAGGATAAAGCAAACAGATACTTGTATACAACTATTGCATAAACTTGCTGAAACTTCTATGAATCAGTCCTGGCAATGGAATGAATAACTTGAGCTCGTTTCATTTTTCGGCAGCTGCAACATGCAAAGGAAAACAAGAATCGGTGATGAGAGAATACAATGCCAAAACGAGTATAGGAACTTGGGAGTTTACAATTCTAGATGTTGTTTCATTAACATGTTTTTAATACTCCATCCCAAGGTTTATGATGCGTGGTAACATGGTACATGAGTTGGACATTAGCAATCTATGATTCTCTCTGTTAGATTTGCACATTAGCAAATTACAAAATGACCATAGATTATTCAAAATTTAACCATTGACTACTGTAATATAACAGCAAACTATTTAATTCTTCATGCTATATTGCAAACAACACCAAAATTTTCACATATTTGCAATTTATGCTCAAAATAATTTGGGTTATCTGTAATTGACAAGCAATGGCCTAACACAGATTAAGTAGAGCAAAAGATGACCAAATTGCCACTAACCTTATCTGTATCCCCGAATAAGTTCACTAAATCTCTTCAGAACAAGTCAATTTGGAATCCAAGCACTCGTCTTGCTTTTTGGTTCAATTTGTGGTAGGTTAAAATAGCTAATTACACTGACATTTATACTTACAAAAACAATAGAATGAAGACAGAAATGTACTTCTACAGAAGTTCCTATAGTTGGGTTTTATTTGCAAATATTTAAAGAAAATGTATGTAGGTTTTATGTGCAATTATGGTAAGATATCCAGTGTTAGTAATGACAAGTCTGTTCGAAACAAATGCCATTTGAGGTCATTTGCTTGTAGTTTAAAAGGGGGTAATTTCACACACACATGAAAAGTGTCAAATTTCATTTTTTACACTGCAAAATAAGAAATAAAGCATGACATACATCTCCTGACGACACAGAACAGCTTCTTATCTCTTCAGTAATTTGAATATGACCAATTCACCTCTTTACTTTTACTAGGAAGAAGACAATTTTAATACATGATTAATACAAGTCGTCCTGCCTGAAAGTTGCATGATATTGCAAATCATGAATGGTTAAATGTTTTTTTTTTTTCCTTTTTTTTTGATGTTTCTTAGGACGCATGCAATTCCAGTAAGAAAGGTAAAAGGAAAGGGAAAGAGAAATAACCGGAGTAGCCAGGGGCTGTGCAAGAGGTGAAGAGACAATGTTTGTCCAGAACAGGGGGTCACAAGGATCCATTGCACTCCAGTTAGGTCTTAATGGTGCTGAGAGAAGATTTGTCAGTGAATAAGGCATACTGCTCTGCAACTGCAACTCGGGCCCGCTTACACAGACTGACACCGGCACAGCTCCACCTGCATCCTTCTCTTCCTGAATTTTTGAAGATCTTTCTAGAAAGTTCTTGAAGGCATCAGACCGGGACAAAATATCACATGCCGAGAGGCTGTTTGGTTTTGTTGAGTGAGAAACACCTAGAGAGGGTAGCTTGAATGGCTCATTAGCTGAATTGGCTGATTCGATTGATTTAATCTCACTAGCCAGGTCTTCAACTGAAGTGTTAGAGGTGGTTGTTTGTGATTGGCGCGACTTTTTTGGGGCCCACCACTTGATGTAGTTTGACAGATCAATTTTCCTCTCTAACACGAGCCCTGGAGGATAGCTTCTATCCAAGCCTTCCTTATTGGAACCTCAGAAAAAGGGAAAAATGATAGTCAATTTGCAAGTGAGAACTCAGAAGGTAAAGAATATTATTCAATAGTGATCGAAATGCTAAATTTGTATGTCTAGGATAAAGGATAACTAGTATTCAAAAATTACCACAATTGATGTTGCTGTAGTCATTCCCCAGCAATTGACCAAGAGATTGGTCCCACCGAGAATTTTGCTGTTGTCTGTTAAAAGTTAAGGCTAATGTTAGTAAGAAAAATATAACCGGAGAATAAGCTCCTTCAAAATGACTCCTGTACTCAATAAAACCTCCATAAGAAATTACAAAATAGAGTTTCTTAGCACAAGAACATAAATGGAACACAAAAACAAACCGGGAAAGGCTGCGATATTTAGGAAAACCTCTTGAGAAAGCGCTGCTTTTTCTGCAGTAAAAAAAATGTTTGCTATTAAATTTCCATACTAATAAGTGGGGGCAAAGAAAAAAAAAAAGAAATTCAACTTGATATTTGGTAAAAAGTATGCCTTCTAAGAGAAACTAGGTAATCCTCCTTGGAGACCATCTGCATCTCTTCAAGATCTCTCGCATAGTCACTCACCTAAACCAGTTAAACAAAATAAAATATTACAGTAGGCATATTATTCCATTTCTATTGCTAACAGTGCTGAAGCCAGAAAGAAGTTTATTTTGGCACACTTATAGCTTTAGGGTCTTAGACATAAGCTTAATGCAATGTGGAAAACCAAAAAAAACACCTAACAACAAAATTAGCTAGTTTCCTATATATACAATTTCCCCAATATACCAAAGTGCATTTTACTTACAAAATCTAAAAGACAGAAATTGGGTGTTTCTAGTTGTATAGATTGGACAAATAAAACTTACAGGAAAATTAATAAGAGTCCCAGCACCCCAGTATTTTAAAGCAGCAAGATCATAGGCTCTTGCCGCAGCCTCCTCATCATCATATGCACCTGAGATTTTTTTTTTTTAATGTAGAGCCAAACTACAGTGTAATACCAGCTTTTAAAAAAGGCCAAAAGAGAGAGAGAGCAAGGTATTTGTACCTAAGTATACTGGAGATTGGAAATTTACCCAGAAGAGTTCCATGAAAAATAAAATCAACAGAGTGAGATTAAGGAATGAACAATAGATAGCAGCAAATGAAAAACATGGATTTATTAGAGTTCACTAGTCTACCTTTAGTAAGTAATGATATAAATGGTAAATATATTTCATAGCTTGTACCTTGCTTTCCTTTCTTGTTTTGATTCTGGTTCCAGGTGCTCTTGTCCCAAAGGTGAGCCTCATACCGCCCCGTCCATCTATGTCTATAAAAAAAAATCAAAAGAGGTTAAAATCAGTTAGCATAATCAGAATATGAGAAGAGACAGAAATAATACATAGAAAAAGGTAATAAATGGTTATAAATAAACACGTTTTATCCCCATGAAGTAAAAGTTTAGGCAACCATAAAAACATAGCACCATGGAAGCCATTCAAATTTCTTTTTTTTTGTTTTTAATCTAGAAACTATTAGTATGATTCAATATAGTTCATTTCCTTGAAATAAAATAAAAGTGGCTGTACCTAATCAAGCGCATTTTGATTAGGTTTTAATCAACATCTGATCTAGACTAAAATACAGATACTCCGCATTACCCTCTTTATTATATCTCCAATAAACTTAAAAAATAAGCACTCCCTCTCCCTGATTCTGTACCAGTAACAAAGCATACCTAGTGACTCCTCGGTAGATCGAGCTGCGCTTTCCAGCGACGCAAGGTGCCATTCGACTGATGCGCTCTTTGGCCGTACACACTCTCTCCTTCCTAGCCCTCTTCGGCGCGGGCAAGTACGCCTGATCCGCTCCTCTCCGGCCTCCCTCCGCCGCTGTCGCCGGAGAATCGAGCTCCGCTTTGGGGAACGCCGAGCTAGAAGTCGCCATGGTTTTTCTCCTTTCTTTTAACTTCTCAACGGTTGTTTGACTGCAGATTTGAATGAGCAGAGCGCTCACTGGAGCGACAAACTCCGAGTGTGATAGGTCAGAAAGAGTGTTTGAACTAAAACAATGAAAAAGGCCGAGAGATAGAGAAGGCTGATATGTGGACCCCGCGGATATGTACACGTGGGGACATCAGCGAGAGTTCGCAGGGGTATCCAAAGTTGATATGGTTATCTCCATTTGTAACAAAACTGATCATCTACCGTGGTGTTTTCTGGTTCAGAGCTGACGTGTTCATGCCAAACGGCCGTTTTGACAAGAGTACCGGCTCGGTAAGTGTCCTTTTTTTGTTTATGTGAGATTGGGACTCCGTAGAATTGGAAATAAGCTTTAGTACGAGAAATTGATTTTGATTTTGATTTAAAGGGATTAAAGAGTACCGTCCTAGTCATAGGCGGATTCAAAATTTTTGTCGGAGTAGGACACTAATTGAGTTTAAATAGCTAATTAGGTTCAAACTCATTAATTTATCGGTACACAATTACAACTCAGTCTCTATAATTATGTTTATTAAAAGATATGTTATAATTATGAAATTGATTGACACTGTATTGAAATATTTTTTCTATGCTAATTAAAAATTCGTTTGGAATAGTTTAAAGTGGGATTGTTCTTAACAAATTAGCAAATTGAAGTTTAAAGTTAGATAAAAATTTAACCGAGATATATGTATTGAATAATAAAATGTCCAAAAAGTTCGGCCAGCCCATTTCCTTAGAATTGTAATTATAGGTCCCACCATCAGACATTTCTTGTTCTCTTGTTCTCTTTCATTCTATTTACGAAATAGAGCATCGCAGTCATAAAAAAACGAAATGCGCAAAATCGACCAAAGCACGGAAGGAATCGGTTCAAGAATCAGACTAGCTCAGGTCAGGAGTAGGCACTACATTGTTCCAGGAGTAAGCACACTGAACAATTCGTACTGGATCGAAAATAAAAATTCAAGTCCAGAATTAGACACTTGTCCACTCTAATTCCTTCTTGAATCCGCCGTTGGTCTTAGTTATATAAGAATAAGTATTAAAAATGTACGAGAATTTATGTAAAGACCAAGGTAAGTAGATTAAGCAACGGAATGTGTAAAATTAATTAGACCAAACATGTACTAACCATATTAATTAGTTTATCATAACTTGATTAACTATAGTATTACTTACTCAATGGCGGATCTACTTGAGTGGGGTCAATTAATCTCTATATATATATATCTCAAATAATTGTAGTTTCTTTGTGTTATTTTATATATTTTTAGAGAAATATTATAGTTTCAATCATGATTGACCCTTATATTATTTACTATTTGCGTCCACTGTCAACCATATATTATAGATTAATTATGCCTTAATTTAAAAGTTGCTAACATTGACAATCAACAATATAAGATGTGTGAAGTGGGAAGCGAAAAAATGACGTCTCCCCAACCCAACATGGCAACAATAACAATATAAGATGTGTGAAATGGGAAGCGAAAAAATGATGTCTCCCCAACTCAACCAGGCGACAACTGATGTGTCTATATTTCATCTATTATTTCGTCATATTTCTGAACCAGACCTTATGCTTTTGACCACTAAATTGCATAGTTTATATTGATTTTCAATAGAATATGGTACTGCTGGCAGTTTTGTAGTTAATTTGCAGGATATAGGCGAAAACAGGCAAAAAGGCCAAGTTCTGACTTCCCCCACGCGACCCGCAGCCCATCTCATGCGGGTCGCATAGCAGCCAGACGAAGCGACCTCAGACGCGACCCTCACAGCTCGCATCCGCGCCACCTGACGCGGGTCGCATGGAAATTCATGTGGGTCGCGTCGAGTCAGTTGAGCCAGGCCCAATTAAGGCCCACGAAGGAAGTTATATATACTGCAGGCCTGGTAACTGAAGGGGGGCGATTAATCCGATTTTCGTCCAGAAACAGATCAGATCCGATTGGGAGCTGAGGAGAAGGCGATCTGGAGCTGAAGAGGAGGCGATTCGAAGGAGAAGACTCAATCTGAAGCTCCAATCCTCTTCTCTCTTCCTTCTCTCACCATGATTTGCTTTCTCTCTCTCTCTTTTACTTTGTTTTCTTTGATGTCTGAGTAGATACTGTAGTTTCGAGGGTTTGGATTTGTAATCTGATACTTTACTTGATTATGCATTTGTATTGATTCTTGATGTTATTTCGTGTTTCTTTGATTCTAGTATTATTTGAGATTGCTTGATCTGAATTGTTCGATTCTTGATTGCTTACTGTTGAATGCCTTTGGCATTTCTTCTTGTACCAAAGGCTTGATATTTCTTGCAATTTAGGTTAAGTACTTGAGGTAGGTCTGAGAACCGAAAGGTGAGGTCAATGAGTAGCCGAAAGGTGAAAGTTTCTATTTTAGCTTGTAGATCAATGAGTAGCCGAAAGGTGAAAGTTCCTTCAGCTTGTAGATACCTTTAGTAAACAGAATTGAGAACTTAGGTTTAGATCAAACAGCTTGATTAAACCTGAGAAGGTGAAATTGCAATTCCAAACCAGGTCTGCTAAGCCAACACACGAAAGTTGAGGTTCACTGACACTAGGTACGGTCAATCTAACCTTACACGACTTAAACAGCAAGTTTCTGACCTGTGCAGAGTCAGCTCAGGGGCCATGCGGGTCGCGTGACACAGCACGCGGGTCGCATCACGAGGGTCGCAAGCCACAGCTTGCGGGTCGCGTGCCGAGTCCAGGGCGCTTAAGGCCAAGCGGGTCGCATGCGAGAGCATGCGGGTCGCGTGGCAAGTCTGAGCAGTAAAGTTGAAGATGAAATCTGAAACCCTTGAAACACACCTTTATACCATAGTACAAAATACATACTTTTAGTTGATTCATTTACCTGTTCATACTCAGTCAATACAATTGTTAATACATACATACTTGTTCATTCATTCTTTGATTGCATTTGATTTGTTCATACAATTTAGGTATAGTTAAACAAAACCCCAATCATTCAACTTCTAGTACCTAATTAGGATTAGTTAAAGTTCAGAAAATAAACCGTCCCTGAGGATCGACACCCGTTCTATCTACAAAGACAGGGTTGTGCACTTGCAACCTTCGTCCAAGAGATTGAATAGGGTTTTAAACTCTACAGCTTAGGCTGTAGTGAAGCTCTGTACCTCTCATTTGGGAGCGAACAACAACCCAGGCGATTTCCCAAAACCCTCAGCCGCCACTACTCCGCCTCCCTCAACCAGAGAACCAAGGCTGGCAGATCGTGCGAAGAAGGAAGAAATACCCCGCGACCACTTTACCTCAGACCCAGGAGCAGCCTACTTTCCTGCCATACACCCCGTACATGACTAAACCATCTTATGCCCAAATCCTTCTCTCGCCGACCACCACCTCACCCATCTCCTCCCCTAAATCATCCTCCAACTCCTTCGGCTCTTCCTCCAGACCTTCTTCCCCCCCTACATCACCTGGCACCCAGTTCTTCATTTCACCCCACAGCCCTTCTCAACTCCGATTCCCACCAATGGCAAGCTATCCGGAGTGGAGTGGCCGGTGCTTCAAGTGTTGCCGCTCAGGCCACACAGCGGCCATGTGCAAAAACCCGAAGAAATATGGGAAGTGCTGGTTAGACAGTCATATTGCTAGTGCATGCACCAAGCAGATCCTTAATCCGGCAGGCCGCCCTCTTAGACCGACAGCCAACCCTGTCAAAAATTTTGAGGGAGAACCACTTTTTGAGGAGCTGCTTAACCCGGGCAACAATCCATCCGTGCACACAGATATCCCGGTGGAGATCAAGAGGACTAACAAACTCTACTCATATGTAGACAGAGACGACACATACTTTGAAGAGCTTGCCCGATTAACTCACGCGGTGGTAGCTTACACAGAAGGGCACTTGCCGCCAATAAAGCCTCAACAGCTAGTAGAGATGGCTGTCCAAACTAACCTCCTTCAGGCTAATGAGCTACAAGTGGCCATCCTTCCCAAGGGCAGATTCATCCTTCATCTCCCAGAGGGCCTAGCTGCTGACACCTTCATCAAGGCCACTCCTCAGTAGCTTTGGGACAAAGGAGTTACCTTTCAGCCCTGGACTCCGTTGGAAGATGCCTCGGTCAACATACCAGTCTACAAGGTCCTGTTTGATCTTACTGGTATTCCCCCGCACCTCTGGAAGGAATCCGAGGTTATCCGAGCAGTCTCAGGCTTCGGGTTATATCTGGGATCGGTTCAGCCAAAGAAGAAAGGGACACTGTTTTCATGGCGGTCAGCAGTAGCCACGGAGGACCTGGCAAATATTCCCCTACAGATAGCCATGGTGGCCGGGGGCCTGGAGTACGCGGTTCAGCTCAAAGTGGTCTCTTGGACCCGGAACCCAATCTACAAGCGCTCAGATCTTCCTTCCCTGCCACCTCAGTACAAAAGAGCTCGGTCGCCCTTTAACATCGCTGATGAAGATGAAGAAGACTTGGTACCCATGTCTAGACAAGCGCTACTAATGCTCTGCAGGGGAATAGACTTAGATTCGCTACCGTTGCTGGTGCGGGCAATCCTGGCCGGAGCAAAATCAATGGCGCCCTACATGAGACCTCACCATTCCTATGCCACAGAAGATCTGCCCTAGGGTATCCCGAGGTCAGGGAATCAGAAAGTTCAGATTCAGGAAGGCACAGACTACCCGGTCCTTGCAAAAGATTCTCAACAATCCCCTACTCTCAGTACTATTCCTGTGGCGGGTCATTCTAACAGTCCATCTCACAACACAACCCGAACTAGCACGCAGGAGCAGCCACAACAAATCCAAAGTTCAAGGGCAGATGATGGTTGCCCAATTCCAAGAAATACCCCAATTCTCGAAACGGCTCTTGTGCTATCCCCAAGGAATCCTACTGCCAATATGGAAAGCATTCGTTTGGGTCATAAGTCTGGCATAAAGCCAACTGCTACACCAACGGCTATTCTCAGGAGACCACAAACTCCTCTAATTCGCTCAACAACAAACACTGTGAGAGGCGTCACCATTTCTGAGAGACAGCCACGTCCCCCTGCATCCCGCGGTGCAGCCAGTACAGCAGCTGCTCTCAAGGGTAAAGACAAAATGGTCTCAGAGTCCCCTTCAATCCATTCGAGGACAAAAAAGAAGTCGGTCCCCAGCCCACAAGGCCTAAAAGAAATCCGGGGAGGCCTCGGTTTTAAAAAGCCAGTGCTAAAAGCTCGCAGAGATGGACCAGGGCCCTCCAAACGGGCCACAATAGCAGACAGGAATTCAAATCACACTAGGACTGAAAAGGTCCAGGTGAACTTGGATTCGGAGGGCTTCTACAAAGTAAAGGTCAATTATTCTCACTGCACTGACATTGCAAAAGCAGCAGGCCTGAAGCCCACGGACGTGATCCAAACCATTCAGGAGGACAACTCCGATCGAGCCTTTCAGCTTATGCAGCAAGACCCGCTGTACCACAATAATGAAGAAGACGAGGCTGACAGGGTTCAATTCCCCGGCACTGATGATGAGCTTGACTCCGAGGAGGAGTTCATGGAGTAATTTACTCCTTAGTTGTTCTTTGTTGTTGGTTGTTTTTCCTATCTTTATTAATGAATAGAATCAAGAAAATCAAAATAGTGTCTTGGAACACGAGGGGCTTGGGTAATCCAGATAAATGTTGTGTTGTACGAGATTTAATTAGGTCCTCGCGATGTGACGTGTGTTGTTTACAAGAGACTAAATGGAATTCTTTTGACTTCTCTTACATGGCTAGAGTACTTCCAACTTTTTTCGAAAGAAATTGCGCTACTCTGAATGCAATTCATTCATCAGGTGGCTTACTAATCTCTTGGAAAATAAATTACAAATTGTTGAACAGCTGGGTAACCCCTCACACATACTCGGCCTTGCTTGTTCAGGTCTCCAGTGGCAACCATTTCTTAGTAACAAACGTCTATGACCCTTCAGTTGAGGCCGAAAAAATGGCATTCCTGCAAGAACTGGAGAGTTTGCACAAGTTAGTACTGTTAGTAAGTAATAATCTAGAAGTCAATAATACGATAATTTAATTATATAAGGCTTTGTTCATGAATTGAATGATTAAATGTCATTTTGTTTCCTTGAGTATTATTGAATTTATGAATCATTTCGAGTTAATGACTGGAATTGTGAAACTTCATAATATAGATGATAATACTCTAAAAGGTCACTGACCGAGGTAATTAGCAGGAACACTAATTATCGCTACAAGGTTAGTATGTGGATTAAAAGATGGTCAAGTTTTACAGACCATAGACACTGAGTTGTCATTTTAATCACATAGATCCATGTTCTAGGAACATGGTATTTGACAGACCCCGAATGAAACATTATACGGAATTGTGTTTGTGTCATTAATGCTTTCATTCAGTGTTAAGTTCTACAGTATGAGGTATTCATCTTTCCTAACTAAGAGATGTGTATGTGTGATTGTTACCTAACGTTATCTGTAAAAAGTAGCTATAACGGTAGCTCTTCGGTATACATAACTTAGCTGAGGTAGTGATGGTCTACCAAAAGTACTATTGTCCCTCGTATTTATTATACGAGTTATAGTGTCATTGGGCCCCTTGATAGAGTAAGAATATCTGCTAGCAGTATGAATACAAGAGTAATCATATTTGATAATCTGCTCAAGATCAAGAAAAGATTAATTTACAAGGATGACACAAACCTACCTTGAAATTAATCTGACAGCTATGAGACAAAAGAATTAAACACAAGTAAAATAGTTTACTGGATCGTGATATTGTACTGTACATCATCATCTGTGTAATTGGATGGTCATGATGCGTTTTGCCAGATGCCTCTCATGATTATAGAAGTTAAAACGGTTTTAATTCTATTTACCAACATAACACAGATCCTATCGGGTCACACCAATAGGAGTTAATCGGAGAATCTTATTGATTGATTATAAATTGATTATGATCAATAATAAGATGATTTATAATTAATTATACTTGATATAATTATATTATAAATGTCATGTAAAATGACAAGCAAAAACATTGGTTAATTTATAAACGTGTATGACACGTTGTATAAAAGTTAACCGGTTAGTTTATAAACGTGCAGGACACGTTGTATAAATTACCGAAATCAACAACCGCAAGAAATATAATTATTCAGAATAATTATACGGATATTAATTGTGTTCGGAGCGAGGGCATTCTGGTCTTTTCAGATGCGTCCTTATCCGCATGACATGTCATCAATCCTATCCACATAAGCACCTCTGCTGCAAGCAGCTTACAAGCACGTCCTTGTAAGCAGCTTGCAGCTAAGCACCTCTGCTGCAAGCACGTCCTTGTAAGCAGCTTGCAGCTAAGCACCTCTGCTGCAAGCAGCTTACAAGCACCTCTCTAACCCTATAAATAGAGGGGTAGGGGTTAGAGAATTCATAAGTTGAAACAAGTTCGAAAAGTCTGAGTTCGATTCGAATTGGCTCGGTTATCGTTCTCTTTCTCGTTTTCTCTCCCAAATAGTGTTGCGGTTTAAACGAAAGTTATACGTAACAGTTACGTATTATCTTTCGAGTTGTTGAATAGTGTTTACGGGATTTTGGTGAATAGTGTTTTCCCGAAAGTCGCGATATTTCTGTTTTGCCTTTTAGTAAAATCAGACTAACTGCCAGTCGGGAATTTTGCTATTTCGTCTTTTTCCCGTGAATAGTGTTTTTGCGTAAGACCGCGGTTTACAGTATTTCTGGCAAAAGAAATAAACCGCTCTCTGGTTAGTCCTGGTGGATAACCTATAGAGGCACCATATGTTTGGTGCTCCAAGAGAAGTCATTGCTCCGAAAGAAGACATTGCTCAGATCCGGTCTTCTCGCTCGGTCTGCATTCCAATTGTAATTTGGAAACAAGGTATAAATGTTATATTAATCTATTTAATTGTTAAATAGATTTAATCTTTTAGAAATCAATCAAAGGAGTAGATCTATAAACTGATTAAAATACAAGTAAATACGGTTTTACTACTTTGGGTCTATACAGGATTAATCTGGTATGTAACTCTCGGTTATTATCCGACATACTACTTAATCTATGATCTGAATGAGTAAAGTTTTACTTACGGCTTTTAATCTAAGAAACGGATTGAACAGGTATGTAACTCTCGGTAGATTATCCGACATACCACTTCAATCCTTTTGGCTTGAGTTAGACGTAGAAATTTTTGTTCTACGGTCTTTCCGCAGCTTGAGCCTAAAAGCTAATTAATGGCTTTGGGTAGCCTCAAAACCCAACAAGTACAAGTCCCGTGGATGTTAATGGGTGATTTCAATGTGGTTAAATGGATGGTGGATAGATCGGGTGGTACTCGAAACTTCCTTCACATGGATAGATTCAATCAGGTCATAGATCGATTACAGCTGTTTGAAGCACCTTTAAAAAATAGAGACTTCACTTGGTCCAGTAAAAGACCGGAACCGGTCTTCTCTAAGATCTAGAAATGTCGGTCTCAGATCACGTTCCCCTTTTGCTCATATGCAAGCAGTTGAATTCAACACCCAAACTCTATAGAATTGAAAAGGGGTGGTTCCAATACAAGAAACTGCAAGAGGTGGTACAAACCATTTGGCAGGAAGAGGTGCCGCTGGACCTTCAGGCTTTTCAAGCATGATGCATGAGAATGCATAAGGAAATGAGAAGATGGCATTTGGAGAAATTCGGCCAATTGAATGAACAACTTGATTTTTGTAAAAGGGCAATCATGTTCTTTGACCAAATAGAGGAGCACAGAAGATTAGACCGGCGCGAGTTCCATTTGCGATTAAAATTACGAGAAAGGGTCTTCGAATTAGCCAACTTTCAGGAAATCCGATGGTTCCAGAGGTCGCGAAGAAAATGGTTGCGACTTGGTGATCGCAACACGGCATATTTCCATAATTTTGCCTCTTTCAGAGCAAGGTGGAATATGGTCATAGAGGTTCAGCATGAAGGAGTTACACTCAAAGAGTACATGCCAATTAGACAAGCCTTTTTCCAGGAGATGCAAAACTTATTGGGAAAGGACTCCACTGTCTTGCCTTTTGAAGTTTCCAACCTTTACTCCACAAATCCAAACCTCGACCACCTAGTTTTTCCTTTCTCGGAACTGGAGGTGCAACATGCTGTCCAGAACCTGGCCGCTAATAAAGCTTGTGGTCCAGACGGTCTCCCCAATGAATTCATTAAGGAATTCTGGCCTCTATTGAAAGGCAACATTATGGCAATCATCTCCAAATTCTGGGACAACCAACTGGTTCTTACAGACATCAACCGAGCAAATATTGTTCTTATACCAAAAAAGGAATTCCCGGCCACGACCCATGATTACCGGCCGATCAGCATCATTAACCTGATCCCAAAGCTAGTCTCAAAACTTCTTGCCAACAGATTAACGGAGATACTGCCTAGCCTAATCCATATCCACCAAACCGCATTCATGAAAGGACGATACATTGCTGAAAACTTTCTATCTACTCGAGAAATACTTCAATATCTTTCTTCTGGTGGACACAGAGCTGTTTTTGCCAAGATCGATTTCTCTAAAGCATTTGACTCCATCAATTGGGTCTTCCTACTAAATGTCTTACAAGGCCGAGGTTTCCCACCGAGATGGTTACACTGGATTAGGACCCTGTTCGTTACAAGCTCTTCTAGGATTGTGGTGAATGGCTCACACACGGATTACTTTACTCACAAACGGGGTCTCCGTCAAGGGGACCCCCTCTCCCCCCTCCTCTTTATACTTGCGGTCGATGTCATGTAGCGCATGGTTGGTGGCCTCAACGAAATCTCAAATATACACTTGGCACCTAGGCTACGGCAATCAATCTTGGCTCTACAGTATGCAGACGATACTGCCTTTTTCCTAAGTGCCAACTTGGAGACTGTTGTTAACTTCAAGCTTCTATTGAGACTCTTCTCAAAAATTTCTGGTCTAAAGGTAAACTTTCAGAAAAGTGCCATCGTGCCTTTCAATTTACAACATGATCAAATCCAATTCATTCAAGGAATCACTGGCTGTACCATCACTCAATTGCCGGTCACGTACCTGGGATTACCGCTCACCATCAAAAATCCAAACAGACAGGCCTACTGTCCTTTGATCGAAAAACTGCAGAACAGATTGCAAGGTTGGCAAGGGAAACTTTTATCTAGGGGGGGCCGCCTACAGTTGGTCAACTCGGTCTTGTCTTCCACTTTAATCTATTTCATGAGTTGCTTCAAACTACCGGCTTGGGTAATCGCTAGAGTTGACAAATTGAGAAGAAGTTTTCTTTGGGGAAGAGGTACTGATGGTGCAAATGGTATCTCCTGGCTTAATTGGAGTACTTGCTGTTCCTCGAAACAATACGGGGGCCTTGGAATTTCAGACATCCGAGTGCAAAACGTAGCTCTACTGCTAAGATGGTGGTACCGGCTATACCAACAAAAGCAGGAGCTTTGGGCACAAACAGCCAATTCCATTTACTCACGGAACGCTGCAGCTGAGGGACCAAGAATTTGGAGAATACAGGGCTCTTTCTTCTGGAGAACCTTATAGCAGCTGCAGCCTTTCTTCCATTGGAGCACTCAATGGCAAGTAGGGGATGGAAGGCGCATTGCCTTCTGGTTTGATCCATGGGATGGGCCTCCAATTGTTAACTACCTTGACACCAATAGACCACCATTATCCCTTCTGTCACTCCGACAAGCTTTTCCTTTGCTGCAGGAAATCGCTCCTTAGATGCATATAGATTTTTCAGATCAGAAGGATGAATTACTATGGAGATGGACTGCTAACAGGAAATACTCATCAAAATCTTTTTACGCCATTATGAAAGAGGGAGGCAAGGTCAAGTGGCCTTACCCATTAGTCTGGCAAGCAAAGGCCCCGCCGACTGTCAGAATCTTTGGTTTTCTACTGTTGCGTGAGAAGGTACTGACAAGAGATGAGCTTCGGAATCGCAACCTCAATTGCGACGAAAATTGCGTCCTGTGCAACTCCCAATCCAGAGAAACACTCGTTCACCTTCTCTTCACCTGCTCCTATGCCCAACAGGTTTGGCGATGCACCCAAGTTTCTTCAAGGAAAACATTACTGGTACGGCATCTGGTACCGGATATGTCGGTACCGACTATCTGGGAGGCTTCATGGCTTGAAGCGAAGAGAAGTGGAGTACCCCAACGAGAGTGGCTGAACGGAATGTTAAGTGTGTGTTGGTGGTTGTGGAGACAGCGAAATGAAGTTATTTTCAGAGGAAATCGGAGGGGTGCAGAGGGGCTGGCAAGGAAGATTTTGGAGGAGGCGAGACTTTGGCTCACTTATTGCTGAGTAGCAGTTGTAGTTGAGTTGTATTTTCTAATTTATCTCGTACCTTGACAGCCACTGTCAAGCTCTTTTCAAAAAAAAAAAGACAATCAACAAAAAAAATTTGCCTCCGACCAACTTTACTGGTAGTAATCCGATTTTTTTATTAATACTCTCAATTAAATAAAAAATTCCAAATATATCTTCGATTTTCAAAAATTTGAAAAATGACCAACCACCACACTGTGTGGCGATCCACTTCAGAAGACAACCGCCAAAGTGTAATTACCAATATGATTGGCATGTTTGATAAATTATAACAACAATTTAGATTATTTTAATCTTTTATAAATGAATTCTCACTTGCAGGTTATACTTCTCGATGAAGAAAATATCAATTCCAAATTATCTCTGTTTCATTCTAGTTTATTGAAATTAATTGAATGTGTAAGTTTAAATTGAAATTAATTGGATAGGGTATAGATAGCATTTACGTTTATGAAATTAGACTGAAATTAAGACAAAATAACTTAAACTAATTTAAATTTAATTTCAATAAGCATTTCACTCATACAAAATTATAATAAATTTTGATGGCTTTTAGCATTCAGAAAATTGAAATAAAAATTATCATACATTCCAAAATTTAATTTTTGAGATGAAAGAGCGAATAGGACTTCATAGTTTTGCCAATATGGTGTCTTGAAAACTATTTTATTAATATAAATGTTTATTTATGCAATTATCTCTATAAATAAAATTGCCATCTAAATTATATTAAAATAAAATTACCTATGTAAATGTTCTTATTAAAATTGAAATCTCTAACTGTGTGACGGTTGGGTCATTTTTCAATTTTTTTGAAAAATTGAGGGCATATTTCGAATTTTTTATTTATTTGAGGGTATAAAAAAAAAATCGTAGTAAGTTCTCGATTTAAGAATAATTAATTTATGGAAGAATCTTTCTTAGCTAAGCCAATGTCTAATTCTATTAAGAAACTCTTAATGGGCAAAACTAAGATAAATTTAAGTTCCTTAAATGAATGTTAAAAATGTGTTGTTGAATGAAAGCCACTTTTTTAATTCACGGTGCCAAAAACAATTTTATGGGTTGTTGCGCAACAAGGGATTAATAGAAAAAAAAATATTAACAACAATGAACGTTTTGGTGGAATTCGAAATCTAAGAAAACTGTGATTTTTTATAACGTCTAGATTATTGAGAATAATTAACTAAACATAAAAAAAAAAAGAAAAAGAAAAACTGAACGTTATAGTTAGTCACGTCGAGAGATGATAAAAAAAGAGAGTCATAATCAAGTCATGTCAATTTGGAAAAGAAAAGTCCGGTTTTTTTTTGTTTTCATTATCCTGAACGTTACTATAAATCACGTTCTATATATATATATATATATATATATATATATATATATATATATATATATATATATATATATATTATTTTCAATAATTTAGACATTATGGTTAATGACATCCGTTGGACGTTATAAACAGTCACAATTTTCTTAGAGTTCGAATTCTCCCGAAAATATTCATTATTGTCGATATTTTTATTTTTATTTTTCTATTAATAAAAAAAAAATAGGAGATAACTGCCCATCTACATATGTACTTGCTCTCCAAATATTCTTCAATAATTTTTTTCACAAAACTCGGAACCCATAAATATTATAGAACACACACTCGATTATTAAAAAATACACTTCATTGCTTGTCAATAGTTGTATTATTTTTTAACTTGCTTTTAAACTATTGAAATACGTACACACTTGACTGTTAAAAAAATGTGCATTTGATTATTACGAAATGCATACTTGACACCGGTGTTGTGCGGATCCATTTAATAGAGACCGCACAATACCGGTGTGGACCCTGAAATGAGTTCGCACAATACCGGAACGGACCCAGAGCCGCATAATGTCGGAGCGGACCATCTTCTTTTATAATTTGTTTAGGAGAGATAAATTCATTTCACCCATTCTCTCTCCTGGACAACAGCCTCTTATGTGTAAGTTTTTTTTCTCTTCTTTTCATTTTTTTTTAATTTTCAATAGATTAATAATTAATTTAGTTAATTTTTAATTTTAGATTTTTTTTTGTTAAATTCGCCTCATATGGTAAATAGAAAGGAGAAGCTTTTTTTTAGACGACATCTAAGTGTACAACCATAAAAAAATTTCAATCAAATTTTTATTATTGGATATATCCAACTCCAAAGATCTCCCAACGTCTCTATTAAAAATATCAATCTATCTAAAAACATCAAACAAAACAATGGGAAGATCGGTGCGAACGCATTTTAAAGCACATCGGTGTCCATCGGACCCAAAATAAGTCCAATTGCTCAGAGTTGACGAGGGATCCGACTAAGCAGGGTTCTGTTTTTCCGATCCCAACCATTCAAATTCATTAAAATTTGTACATGAAAAAGCTTCTTTATCAAGATACGCGAATGAAAAATTTTGAATGACTGAAATCAGAAAAGCATGATCCTGCTTTTCTTAGAGAAAATCAGCAGAGTCGGATCCGTTTACTAAGCCTTATTTTTAAAGCTAGCAACACGGATATCTACACAGAAAGGGACACAAAAATTGGATTCCGAAGCCAAGTCAACTCTCTCCTTACAAGGCTCATATATTATATTATTTCTTTTAGAGCACCAACATCAACATATAAAAAAGCACTTGAGAGTAGGTCCGATGGGCATCGGATCTACTATGGTTTGATGGATTTCCGTCAATTTGTTTTATATTCGTGCAGAATACTTTAAAAGTCGTGCAAGTTTGTTTCAATGTTCGTGCGCACAGCCTTAAATTAGATCGGACGGTCATCGTGCTCGTTGGACCTAAAAGTAGGTCCCATTGGCATCGGACCTACTCCGTTCTCATAAAAAACTACTCCGTTCTCATAAAAAAGATAAAACAATGGTAAGATATAATCTAATAATGCGCTGTAGCAATTTGTCAACAGTTCAGTAAACAAGTCCCTTTTATCCCTTTGTACTGATAATTAACCCAACAACCTCTCTTCTCCATCTGCTTTTTCCCTCTTTTCATACAAGATCCAACAATGGAGTTTCTGCTATCCAAGTTGGATACACGTGTTAATAGTGCCAGGGAAGTGAAGAACGATCTCGATCGGCTTATCAATACCCTGCCTCGTGTGAACATCCTCATGGATAAAGCTGAGTGGTGGCGATTCAATGACGAAAATTTGGCACAATTCTTGAAGCAACTCCGAGATGCTGCGTATGATGCAGAGGATGTGATTGCTGAGTTTAAATATTATGAACTACAACAACAGATAGAGGGCAAGGCAAGTCAAATTGTTCATCACTTTATGAAAGAAAAAAAGGTTTAACACAATAAATTCATATGTGCAATTTTTGGTTTCTCATATGAATTTGAGAAGGGAAATTCATAGGTTTTAATTGTTCGACCGGGATTGGAAAAAAAAATAATATATATATATATATATATATATATATATATATATATATATAGAGTAAGGCTACGGTGCTTTGCAAAGTAAACCACCCCGTTTACTTCGGGCCATTTTTTGAATTTTAAAAATTCAAACAACCGATCCGAACCGTTCAACATGTTCTAAATATTGAAATGTGCTTGGAGACCAAATTTTACATTTTTTTGAACTTTTTTACTATTTATTAAGCCACTTTAAAAGTTTCTGATCCAGTGGTCCAGAAAATTTTACTGTTTTTCACTTTAAAAGTTTCGGATCAGCGACTTTCAAAGTGGCTTAATAAATAGTAAAAAAATTCCAAAAAATGTAAAATTTGGTCTCCAAGCACATTTCAATATTTAGAACATGTTGAACGGTTCGGATCAATTGTTTGGATTTTCAAAATCCAAAAAATGGCCCGAAGTAAACGGAGTGGTTTACTTTGTTGCACCGTAGCCTTACTCATATATATATATATATATATATATATATATATATATATATATATGAGGAGGGTTCAAATGCACCATTATTTTTGTGCTCCAATATGCTCCACATCATTTATCCCCATTTTCAAAGTCCGAACAGTCGATCTAAACCGCTCAACATGATCTTCATAATAAAATATGCTTGGATACCAAATTTTATATTTTTTAGAATTGTTTTACTATTTTTTTAGATAGGTACAAAATCACTTTTTTAAGGAGATTCTGGACCATCCGATAAAGTGATATTGTACCTATCTAAAAAAATAGTAAAAAAAATTCTAAAAAAATATAAAATTTGGTCTCCAAACATATTTTATTATGAAGATCATGTTGAAAGGTTCGGATCGACTGTTCGGACTTTGAAAATAGAGATAAAGGATGTGGAGCATATTGGAGCACAAAAATTATGATGCATTTGAACCCTCCTCTATATATATATATAGAGTATGGCTAAGTTGCTGCTGGCAGCATTTTGGCCAGCTGCTGCCGGGGCTATATTTAGCCATACGATGTTCAAACAACAAATCCAAACCGTTAGATGTGATCTCTATATTAAAATCTACTTGGAGGCCAAATTTTACATTTTTTGGAATTTTTTTACTATTTATTAAGCCACTTTGAAAATTGCTGATCCGGATGAACAGTAAAACAGTTTGGACCATATGATCAGCAATTTTCAAAGTGGCTTAATAAATAGTAAAAAAATTCCAAAAAATATAAAATTTGGTCTCCAAGTAGATTTTAATATAGAGATCACATCTAACGGTTTGGATTTGTTGTTTGAACATCGTATGGCTAAATATAGCCCCGGCAGCAGCTGGCCGAAATGCTGCCAGCAGCAAATTAGCCATACTATATATATATATATATATATATATATATATTATAGTTGGCTTACGGTACATCATGAAGTAAAGCGAGTCACACTCATATTTTGCGATTTCAAAGTTCAAAAAGTCGATTCGAACAGTTCAAGTTGATCTCCATATTAAATTGTGCTTGGAGACCAAATGTGTGTGTGTGTGTGTGTGTGTGTATAGGAAATTGCTAATATGTTATGCATAGCATAGAGGGCCTCCGTGCTACGGCTCAATATTTGAGTTTTCAAAATTCTAACGGTCGATCCGAACCGTTCAACATTATCTCCATATGAATATGTACTTGCAAACCAAATTTTACATTATTTAGAATTTTTTTACTATCTTTTTAGATAGGTAGAAAATCTCTTGATCTAAAAATTTTGTACCATTCAGATCAAGTGTTTTTCTACCTATCTAAAAAAATAGTAAAAAATTCTAAAAAATGTAAAATTTAGTTTACAAGTACATATTCATATGGAGATCATGTTGAACGGTTCGGATCGACCGTTAGGATTTTAAAAACTCAAATATTGAACTGTAGCACGGAGGCCCTCTATGCTTTGCATAGCACCGTAGCCAACTCCTATATATATATATATATATAAGAGTAGAACTAGGGTGCTCTCGAGTTCACCAAGCCCTTGGTGAACTCAAGTCCAAAACTCATCGGATCGGCTTCAAACGACGAATCCGACCGTTGAAACCCGTCTACCTTACGAGTGATGCGTCTACATGCAAAAATTTTAAATTTTAAAATTAATTTTGCATAGAGTCAAGTGGTCAAAAAACGTCAAAAAATGAATGCATTAAAATTAATTTATTAACCTTCTAATTTTGACCACTTGACTCTATGCAAAATTAATTTCAAAATTTAAAATTTTTACATGTAGACGCATCACTCGTAAGGTAGACGGGTTTCAACGGTCGGATTCGTCGTTTGAAGCCGATCCGATGAGTTTTGGACTTGAGTTCACCAAGGACTTGGTGAACTCGAGAGCACCCTAGTTCTACTCTATATATAAAGCCCCCAAATTATAGTAGCTCTAATTTCCATGGTCTTGCATAATTACAAATATGGTAAAAATTTGTCACAGGAAGAGGTCAAGTGGGTACGGAGTATAGGCTAAATGTAGAACAGCCTCAAATCTTTCCCATACTATCTAGCATATATGTCCCTCAATTAAATTATATATACATTTAATTGCAAATCATAAGAATATAGATATAAGATGTTTCAACACCATGTTGGTGACTTCATCTTCTGTGCCATTATTTCTGCAGGCAAATCGGCGATTGCCATCTCTATTTACATTCATAAAAGATTTAATTAGAAACTCAGCAAGCAAGGTGAAGGATATTCAGAGGAGACTAGATTTTGTTACTGCTGAATTGGAAAGGGCAACAGATTTGTTCGGTTCATCTAATGGACCTACTCCACATGGCAAGGCAGTGCAGCATGAGACGACCTCATTTGTAACCGAGTCAATGTTGGGCCGTGAGAAAGAAGTGGAACTGGTACTCCAGCTTATGCAACAATCAGACCGCTTTGATTTGAAGAAGATAACCAAAGAAATGATTGAATCAGCAAACAGAGAGTTAAGGAACAAAGAGAGCGAATTTGGCATCGATGACAATCTCACTAATCTGGACTCTCTCCAACATATTCTAAAAGGGAAGGTACAGTCTAGGCGGTATCTAGTTGTACTCGATGATGTTTGGCATGAAAATTCTAGAGACTTAGAGAGTTTGTGTAACCCGCTAAGGTCGGGGCTTCGAGGTAGCATGATATTAGTTACCACTCGTTTGTCAAAGGTTGCTGAGATAGTTGGTACTCATGATCCAATAAAACTTGGCGGTTTGCCTGATAACATATTTTGGGATCTTTTTAAGAAATACTCTTTTGGATCTTTAGATCCGAGTTTGTTCCCTGAATTAAAGGACATTGGTATGAGAATTGCCATCAGGCTCGGGGGGTCTCCTTTGGCTGCTAAAACTCTCGGTGGAATTTTGCGTGCCAACATGGACACGCGGCAATGGACGAATATCTTGAACAGCAAACTGTGGCAAATAGAACAAGCTGATGGTGATATTCTACCAGCCTTGCGAGTAAGCTATCAATACTTACCTCTACATTTAAAGCGATGCTTTTCCATTTTTTCGTTGTTTCCGAAAGGTTATCCTTTGTACCTAAATTTTTTGAGCCCAGTCTGGTTAGCAGATGGTTTATTCAGTCGAGAAGAGAGCATTTTCTTAGAAGAAGAGAAGGGTCACCGGTATTTTCAAGAATTTGAAACTAAATCCTTCATTGTGAGAGGTGAGTATAACAATACATATTTACATGACCTCATGCATGACCTTGCAAAATCTGTATCTTTGGATACGTGTTATTGCCAAGAAGAAGATGAATGGAGTTTACAAAACCACGATACTGTTCGCCACCTATCAGTGTATAGAAAACAGATTGAGTTGATTGATAATGAGATAAGCAAGTGCAAAAAATTGCGGTCCCTTCTATTCCTTGATGGCCTTAATTATGAGACCAAGTTGGATCCTTCATCACTCAGGTATTTGTTCAATGAACTGCCATATCTCCGAGTGTTAGACCTGTGGTGTTGTAAAATTGAGGAACTCCCGGAGAATATTGGAAACTTGAAACTTCTATTCCACCTTAATCTAAAAGGCACCGAAATTACAAGCTTACCAGAGTCTATCTGTCGGCTTTATAACCTCCAGTTCCTCTATCTAGACGGATGCCCGATTGGGAATTTTCCCAAACTTTTCACTAATCTTATCAATTTGCGAATTATCACTGAGGAGATGGAGATAAGTTCAATGATACCCAGGATTGGGAAGCTAATTTCTCTCGAAAAACTACCAGAATTCAATGTTCTTCGGGAAGATGGGCACGGGATTAACGAGTTGAAGAATATGACCCAACTTCGGGATTGCATCAAGATTAGTAACCTAGAGAATGTAAAGGATAAAAAAGATGCTGCTCAAGCTTGCCTTAACAAAAAGAAGCATCTTACTTCCTTGACTCTAAGTTGGTCCATGGGTAGAAATACCAATCCTGGTAAAAAGGAAACATTTATTGATGAGGATATTTTAGAAGGCCTCGAGCCACATCCAAACCTTGAACAACTAATTGTCGACAACTATGGAGGAATAATACCAGCATCTTGGTTGAAAACTAAAAACCTGCCTAGCTTACATGTTCTCGGTATTAAAGGATGCTTTAACTTGAAAAGCCTTGACAGTTGGTTAGTGCCCTGTCAGCTGTTATCACTCCGGTCGTTGGAGATAAATTGCTGTGTAAATTTAGATTCATTACCATTGGAATGGATTGGTAGTTCTTCCCTCAACTGGCTAATAATAAAAAATTGCCCACAGCTCAAATGTCCTAACAATCTAAACTTACCTTCCTCCCTGTTACATCTTGAGCTAGATTCATGCGGCATGCTTGACAAGTCACTTCCAGGCTGCCTTATGAAAGTGCACTTTCTGAAAAGTTTAAAATTATATAATTGCCAACATGTAACCTCCCTTCCTAGAAAAATAACTCATCATCTAATGTCCCTTGAGCTCTCGAACTGTGCAGAGCTGCAGTATCTTGAACTGAGTAACCCATCCATTGTGGAAATGTTGAGCATTGTAAAGTGTACAAAGCTGATACGAGCTGATGATCCATCAGCAACTGACAACAAAACACCGCTGGAGCGAATCAAGCAGCTTCATACATTGGTGATTGATAACACTTCTCTTCTGAAGCTACCATTTTTAAGAAACCCACCTCATTCATTGGGTACATTGATAATTCGGGACTCTACCGAGGAAAGCATTTTCACAAGGGATGTACAAGGCTGGCTGAATGGACCTGAAAATCTAGTACAACTGATTTTGCGGGATTGTCCCAATCTTGAGTCGTCACCGGAAGAATCACACGCCGTAAGTAATGTGCAATGGTTACAAATAAGAAATTGCCCGAAATTCCAGTCCATACCATACTGTCACTTATAGAGCAATTGAAACAGCCTGAAAGAGCAACATATATAGCTACAATAAAGGTACTTATTGTTGCTTATTTCAAATTTCATCTAATTTTTAATTGTACAGCTTCCTTTACATGTATATATAATCCATTATTTTTATGCATTTTGTACTGGGCAATCTGAAGCACCAAAAAATCCATGTACCTTATCTGTGATTGAATAAAGCATTTGATCACTAGCATATTCTTATTAGCATTATGCATCTTAAAAAATTTCTTTTAGAACATTTTTGACAGCTTACTGCATATTTCATGGACAACAAGATGTATTTTAATTTCATCTAATAAATTACAACCTCTTAATAATACTTGTTCTCATTTGCTAAGTTTACATTTTTATTTTCTCTTTTCCTTTTCCTATTTAATTGTAAGAAGTATCTTGTTTTCAACCATACATAAAGTGTTCTGTTTAATTTAGAGTTCATGTATCTGTTCTTTAATTTATGTAGGTAATACTGATACATATGAGAAGGCGATTGAGACAAGCCAAATTTCAAGGACTGTAGGTAAGATAGAATTCAAAGTTTTTTATTGTTTTTTTTTCCAAATTAATTAGAGGAGATGAAACATTGTAAACTATTAATTGGCGGGCTTATTTTCTGTACAATATTTTAGACCAAATAATGCTGGGACAAGAGTAGCAAAATTCACAGTAAATTATTTTATGTATTAGTTCTCTTAGTATTAGGGGTGAGTAAATTGCTCATAGCTCACTCGCTAAATACTCATTAACAACTCGCTCATTAACTTAATGAGCCGAGCATGAGCATACCTCAACTCGCTCATAACTCGCTCATTAAGAACTCAATTACATGAATCCTACCACATCTAATCCACTTCTCTAATAGCTGTTAGTATATTCAGAAAAATAATATTAAGAATTTGCAAATTTTTCTAAAACAAACAGAATTACAATTCCCATTCAATGCACTATTCCTTAATTTTCTTTGGTTTCGGGTCATACTCATCAATACACTAGTCTCAAAATATAACCCAAAATTTGATCACAAAAAATTTGATCATTAATACACCGTTATGGATTTGTACAGTTCTGAAGTTTGTATATTTATAAATTCTATATTTTTATTATTGTTTTGATAATGCAAATTTGTAGGTATGTGACAATGAGACAGCTTTGAGTATGTGACATGTAGGGCCGTGAGAACGACAAAAATATAGTTGTTTGATTTTGTTAAATTTGCTTATGTACAATTTTTTGTTAAATTATGTACTGTTTAATTATGTTGGATTATGATAATTTGTTAAATTCTATAAATGAAAATTAGTTTTTGAATGATGTATTTTAAACAACTCGGTAACTCGGCAACTCGCTCATTATCAACATGCTCATTAACAACTCGCTCTAACTCTCTCATTAAGCTAATGAGCCGAGCATGAGCATTCCCCAACTCGCTCATGCTCGCTCATTAATCACCATAGATCTAATTTTTATAATACATTCAATTTTTATGGTATTTATTTTTGAAAAATACTATTCAAATAAAAAATTAGAATTGTAGATTAAAAAACTTTTTAATTATATAAATATATATAGCGTGTATTAATTTGAGTCAATTTGAAATTTAACTGGTCATTCATCATAAAATCATTAAAACTCCACAGTTAGAAATATTAAATTAATTGTTTGATGAAAGACAAAATCTTTCAAACCAACTTAGTTATATGAGTGAGGCTACGGTGCTATGCATAGCACGGATTGGGTCCGTGCTACGGCTAAAAAATTGACTTTTTAAAATTCTAACGGTCGATCCGAACCGTTCAACATGATTATAAAATGAATATGTACATGCAAACTAAATTTTACATTTTTTCGGATTTTTTTTACTATTTTTTTAGATAGGCTGTTTTTGGATGGTCCAGAATGTTCAAATCAAGTGATTTTCGAAAAAAATAGTAAAAAAATCCGAAAAAATGTAAAATTTGGTTTGCAAGTACATATTCATTTTATAATCATGTTGAACGGTTCGGATCGACCGTTAGAATTTTGAAAAGTCAAATTTTGAGCCGTAGCACGGACCCAAACGGTGTTATGCATAGCACCGTAGCCTCACTCTAGTTATATGGATGAGGGATCCCCTTACAACATTTGTAAGTTACAACATCTTACAACAATTCAGTTTTGCGATTTTAAAAGTCCAAACAGTCGATCCAAACCGTTCAACATGATATCTATATTAAAATGTGCTTGGAGATCAAATTTTACATTTTTTTTTAATTGTTTTTACTATTTATTAAGTATTTTACAAAACTGCTGTTTTCAGTGGTCCAGAATTGTCTAAAAATAGCAGTTTTATAAAATACTTAATAAATAGTAAAAAAAAATAAAAAAATGTAAATTTGGAGACTAAATTTTATGTTTTTATGGAAAAAAATCACTATTTTCATAAGATTCTGGACCATCTAAAAATAGTAATTTTGTACATATTTTAAAAAAAGTAAAAAAATTCTAAAAAATATAAAATTTGGTCTCCAGGTACATTTTAATGTGGAGATTATGTTGAGCGGTTCAGATCTGTCTGAACTTTGAAAACATAGATAAGTATGTGGGGGCATGGTTGAGGCACAAAATCAATAAGGCATTTTAACCCTACTCTTTTTTAATATAGTTAAAACCAGGTTACTTTATTTTGTCACAATATATGGTTTAACAATTGCTCAGGAGTTAGTTTTTGAGATGTATGATAATTTTTTATTTAAATTATTGAACGATAAAAACAATCAAAATTAATTACATTAGTGCAGTGTTTCTTAAATTGATTTAAGTTATTTCTATTCTAATTTCAGCCTAATTTTATGAATGTAGATGTTCTAACAGTACTTTCTTATTTTCTCATTCTTTTAAAGTTGATTATTTTCATTTAGCACTGATGTTTTTTTTTTCTTTGTACTTATTTTTCTCTTTCAGCACCGATGCACATATTTTTCCTTGATAGAATGCTTATGGACACTGACTGACATTTTGTAGTTTAATACCAATGCTAATTATAAATTGTATTTATTTTAATTATAATAAACATTTAATGGAGAAATATGGAAGATTTTTAAACATTTTGTAGTTTAATACCAATGCTAAGTATATCCAATTTTAAAATTTTGACGGGAAATTTTCAATTAAAAAACTTTGACGGGCACACACCCAATGTTGCCTCTTTTTTTTAAATAGGTTATATTTCTTGTTTGTTTTTACGACAATAGCTCATCATATGATGATTGAGTTACCACTTGGATATTTTAAAATTTTGAATTTACTGTTGATTTCTAAAAAAGCACATTCTTATGCAGTTTGTGACTGCGCAGAGTCAAGGGACTCTCCACTGAGCCTGTGGCTGTGTGGAATCCGATTATGCTGTTTTTCTTAGATAAAAGTAGAATTCTACTTTTCCGATTTCAACCATTCAAATTTGTTGAGATTTGTGCATGAAAAAATTTCTTTGTTGAGATACGTGAATAGAAAATTTTGAATAGTTGGGATCTGAAAAGCAAGATCATGTTTTTCTCTAAGGGTACGTTTGGATCGTGCAAGAATTAGTGCAAGAATAATGATTTTTGGGTTAGTGGTTGAGAATAGTGCTAACCCAAGTAGCTTGAGAATAGTGCTAACCCAAGTGAGTTGAGAATAGTAAAGATGTTGTTTGGATTGTGTATTTGAAATAGTGATGGAGGGAATGAATAAACTAATAATTTATTTGTTTTTTCTTTTCAACTAACTGTAATATTTGTTTTTTTCTTCTTCTTGGCACTGGTACAAGACTGATACCATGTCAGGGTGGACTGGTACAAGGTATTAGAGCTAGCAACCATGTCAATTTTTATGAAAATATTGATGCAATCATGTAAGCAAACCTAATCAACGAAAGAGGAAATAGAGCATAATTATATGTTTCAGAAAAGGTTTGAACTTCTTCAAAAACAATGCGACAACACCATTTTTAACTAATACAAGTACAGTTCATACATTACACAAATAGTAGCACCATACATACCTACATCACACATATAGTAGCACAATACATACCTAATTATGGAAATAATACTACAATCAAGTCCTAAAGTATTAGTACAAGAGATATTTTTTTATGTCAAAGTACTTCAGCCCTGACACATTGTCGTCATCAATTCATACCAGTGATATTTTTTAGTGTCAAAGTTCTTCAGCTGGACCGGCTCTTTCTACATAAAAGTAAAATTGATTTATGTTATTGAAAATAAAGTACATTAACAAGTGAATGAATGAACAATTAAAATAAATTAGGAAATATGATTCCGTACCTGAATCATCTCCTCAAGATCTTCGGGAGATGGTGGTACTACAACATGGTTTTCATAGTCCCAGCTCCAACCAATTTTTGTGGCCAGCTCTCTGAAAATATTGAACTCTTTCTTCAATGTTATAAGCCTATTACGTAGAAGATCTTGGGTCCGTATGATTCCTTTGGACTTGGCAGAAAACAATGCATGAACTTGATGCATTTCATGTTTGGACTTGGCAGAAAACAACAGAGTCTATTCCGGCTGTCTGAATGGTAAGAATGAGATTTTTCAGAAATTGATATTAAGATTAAAATTTTGAAAAGTCAAGGTGGTAACTAAAAAAATTTATTTTATATTTATGCAATACACATGGCAGCTCCTGCTAGGTTCTAAAAAAAAAAAAAAAAAAAAAAACTAAAAAAAATTTCGGATGATTGAGGCACACCTACTAGCCTTTGTAATTGATGGTTTTAGATTGGGAGGATATGTATAAAAGGTTTCAATTTGTGAAATATAAACAAAATCTTCAAGGTGTGCTTGACACAAAGGAAGGATCATGTTAGATTGTGAGAAAGAATATGGAAAATAAATCATGTATTAGATGGTCGGTGTTTTGAAATCAATATCCCCAATTGCTATCTTAATTTCAAAAATTAAAATTGGTAGATCGAGTCACACACCTACTAATGAAAGAGTTTGATCACCAACTGTCGCTTGTTCCAAGTTCTAATTGCGCTTCCGCTTAATTCATGTTTTACAGAATAAGTTCCTTTTAATTTTCATCTTGTTACATTATATAATGGCTCATGAGTGAGTCTATATTACTATGCATAGCACGGATTGGTCCGTACTACGGATCAATATTTTCGTTTTCAAAATTCTAACGGCCGATCCAAACTATTCAACATGATTTCCATATGAGAATATACTTGTCGGCTAAATTTTTTATTTTTTAGAATTTTTTTACTATTTTTTAGATAGGTAGAAAATCATTGTTTTTGGATGGTCTAGAATTTTCAGATCAAGTGATTTTCTACCTATCTTAAAATATAGTAAAAAAATTCGAAAAAATATAAAATTTAGTCTGCAAGTACATATTCATGTGGAGATCACGTTGAACGGTTCGGATCGACCATTAGAATTTTCAAAATGAAAATATAACTCCGTAGTACGAACTAATCCGTACTATGCATAGTACCATAGACTCACTCATGGCCCATTGAAACAATAACCTGTTACTACTAAAACAAAACAAATATTTTTATCACTGTTTTCTAAAGTTTGTAGATCTGAATGCAATTCCATCGGATCTTGCGGACTGGATGATAGAAAAGAATATGGGCTTGATTACTTGCATAAGGCCCAATACATGGTGCCTATTGAAAATAAAAAAGGAACCAAGCCCAATAGTTATAATTTATTCGTAGTTAGAACAGGCCACAGTTGTTGATCCACACAACGATTCTCTCAGGCGGTGGGGAAGGGGTGGCGATCAGGGATTGAGTTCTATTATTTCCATTTCTATGATTAGTTATATGGAATCTTTTGATGCTATAATCGCCGAGAAACTTGGAGAAGAAGTTACGGTTTACATATAGAGGTCTTCTTGTACAAGGCACTGGAATTGACAAAGAAAAGAAGAGGTATGTATATTCACACTCATTTTCATCAGATAATTGTTTCTTTCTAAAATTCACTACGGAATACGGATCCCTGTTTTTGTTTTTTTTTTTTTTTTTGGGTAGGGTTTGGATTTGAAGAATATTGGAATTGATTTGAGACCATATTCTTCTCTTTTCCATTGCGTTAATTAGGAAGCATGCAAGTAAAATGGTGCCAGGATTATGAAAATAGAAAATTACTGGACATGCTTTATAAGTTGATCATATGTTGATTCAATGAGTAGATTTAAATTTAAAATTAACAAATATTTTAATTTACTTTTTATCCTGATATGAGATGGACAGTTTGTCCAATTTTCAAAACTCAATTCTTCAATATGTGCAATCAAATGCCAGAATTCCGAGAAGAAAGAATCAACTTAAAAAGAGCTAAGAGTAGATAAATAGAGGAGAAAGCTTAATCATAACTCAATTGCCCGTTAGTCCTCACAATTTAAGAATATTTTTACAGTATACGGCCACCAAAATTGTGAGGTATAACCGGCAATTGAGCCTTTATTAAAAAGCTTAATCGAGGCTCAAACTAGATAGGAGAAACAATATTGGAAATCTAATTAATATTTTGAACCTGAAATAATTCTGATTAAAGTTTGTTTGAATTTGGATTACTCAGGTGATGAAGCCTCAACGTGGGGAAATCCCACCTTCTAAAAAATCCCCTGTTGTACCCAGTTTCAGCCAGCATCCATGGCTTCTCCAGTTGCATGGAACGAAAGAGCGCACAATAAGCTTCATAAATCCTTTCAATGGCAGCATCGAGCAACAATCAATACCAGAGATGCAAGGGAAGGTATGCCTTGGTTGCTTTGGAGAGTGGATCCTATTGCTCCATCGAAAGAGTAAAGGAATGTCTCTCTTGGACCTCACCTCATTTAATAAAATCGAGCTTCCCGCATTGCCAGAGCCGTTTGAATCCCTCGGTTGTTTTGCAATTTCATCACCTCCAACATCTCCCAAGTGTCTTATCATAACTGTCCTCAAGTATGAAGATTTTATCCTTTATACTAGACCCAACAACCAAAACTGGGTCAAAATCCGACCCGTCTTAGATTCGTGGTATAGTGGAATAGTTGGTGTAAGCCAGGGGAAAGTTTATGTGCTGACTCATACAGAGGAACTTGTGGTCATTGATTTAGAGTCTTTACCTACAGGTTCTATTGTTGGGGAAATCATATACGTCCCCCGTTTATTTGACAATGAAAATTGCCATTTAGTTATTTCCAACGAGAGTGTCTTCGCAGTTTTGGTTAAATTTTCGTCAGGACAAATCACTGATGTTGAAATCTATACACTGGATGCCTCTCAGCCAGTAGGTGAAAATTTTCAAATTTTGGATGGAAAAGTTCCCAAGTGGACATATAAACAAAATTTACCTTGGGTGAGAACTGGAAGCATAAATCGTCGCAGTTTCTTGCTCGGTAGGGATTACAATATCTCATTATCTGCAAATTATCCTGGAGTGCAATGCAATTGTATGTATCTTTTGCAACCAGAAGAGGATGGCTTGAGGCTGTATACAATTTGTTTGGATGATCAGACAACCACTTTTAAGGTGCTACTTCCTGAGGAGACTAATGCATGGAACAGATTATACTGGGCGGTACCTCGTAGGTGTGTTTCTTTTTAGTTTTATATATAAATTTTAATCTTATTTCTTCAGAAAATTGTTTCAAAATGATCAGTTATATCTTTCTCAAAGGTCAAGAAGCATCAAGTGCAGGCCCACAAAAACATCTACGGTTCTCTCTAGTGAGGTACGAGCATTCTCTATCTTATATTAATCTATTACCATCTGGACAATCTTTTGGTTGTGTGTAATTAATGTTGAAAGCTAGGTTGTTATTTGACGTCATGTTATTTTGAATTTATTAGGGTGAAGAGAGAACAAATGACATATCGATATCTTGGGCTGATATACCGGAAGAAATGGTACAAGAACTCCTCTCATTTCTCCCTTTGCCAGATCGTATACGCCTGGCATCTGTTAGCAAATCATTGAACACTTTCTACAAATACATACAAGATTCAAAGGTTTTCCCGTGGCTGATGTGCTCTTTAGATTGCGGCTCTCTAAAGTTCTTTGACACTTTCTATGGAGTAGAACACAGTTTACATATGAAGTGGCTTGGGTCTGATGGGAAGCTTACTTTCCACTTCTCAAAAGATGGTTGGATTATTGCGTCTGATAGAAAGCCGTTTAATGGATTGTCGTCTCTATTTATCTTAAATCCATTAACAAAACAAGGGATCAAACTTCCATCAGTGCATATTTATCAGAATGATCAGTACATGCCATTTTCGTTTTCCTCGGTCCCAACTGATTCGAATTGCATCGTTCTTAGAGTTTGCACATATTATTGGAGCTGTGAATTGTACACATGGCATCGTGGAATGCATTCATGGAATGAAGTGGATGTAGATATTTCTGACAATCTTTTTCGGCCTACATCTACCAGCCCCGTATTTCTTAATGGTGAATTTTACATCCTAGGAAGAGAGGGAGATCTATTGGTCTTCAATCCAATTACAAAGAAGTACAGGTTTCTCAACATACCAGTGCCAGGTCACTCTAAGTGGGACCATATCAAACAAGAAGATTTCTATTTGCTAGAGTTAGCCGGGAAGCTAATTTGTGTGTTCAAAGAAAGTATGGTGGCATCATACGCCGTGTATAAATTGGACCAAGTAAAGGGGGTCTGGGTCGAGCTTGATGATTTGGGGGAAATGACGGCATTTCTCAGCTGTAGGAATTCTCTGTCGAGGCCATCTACGCATAGAATGTATGCCAATGGGATGTTATTCCCGAGATCTTACGGAGAAGATAGGAAGAAGCCAGTGTTCTACTCCATGCAAAACCACGCTTTCCAACCCATGTCTGATGACATGAGGGAAATTATGAATTGTGTTTGGTTTCAGCCCAACTTGTTCAAAATTAAGAAGAAAAAAATTTGCAAAATGTTTAGTTTGGAGAAATAAATTTTGTAATTCTTTAATGACTTGTCTGTGATTTTACTGTTTGGGTTTTATGATACTTAAGTTTATCTATGATGTGCCGCAGAGAAATTGCACCATTTGGAAATTAGAAACTCTTCTTTGTAAAATTAATAAGTTTTCAGCAGCTTCTTTTTTCTACAAAATAATAATGAAAGAAAGAAATGTTAAATTTCAGAGAATAAAGATAGTAGTAAGGGGCAGTAGAAACTTTTTCAAAGTTTTACCCATGGTAGAAACAAAAATGACTCGTCGATAAATTGAACAAGTCCGTATCCATTACTATAACATCGAATTTTAATTTAACTACATGTGAATTGTTCGATCAGAAATTGAATTAATTTGGACCAATTTAAGAATTTAATATAATATATAATAAATTACCGGGTAAATTTCATAAACCAACATAAACTTATGTGAAGGATTCAAAGGGGGCATTTTATATAATATAATATCTCTCTCACGCGTAGGGAAGGAGTCAAAGGGGCGTTGACTCAGAATTCGATTATTTCGGTTCTCTTCCATTAGACATTAGTAACTTATGTGAACTTTTGATTCTATAATCGGCGAGAACTTGAAGAAGAGGCTACAATTTCTGAAACAAGAGAACTTGTACTGTAAAAGGCACTGGACTTTCAAGACGAAGAGAAGTAGCGGTATGTATATATATTCACACACTCATTTTTCATCTGATATTGTTTCTTTCTAAAATTCACCAGGGATCCCTTTTTGGTAGGGTTGGATTTGAAGAATAGTGGAATTGAATTGAGACTATATTCTTCTTTGTTTCAGTGTTTTTTAGGAAGCATGCAAAAGAGTGGTGTCAGGATTATGAAAATAGAAAATTAATTAGAAGATTGGAATAGTTGCAAATGCATATTGTCCTTGTTGGATATGCTTTATAAATTGATCAATGTTGATTCAATCAACAAAGTTAAATTTTAACTTGACCACTAATTTATATTTTTAGTTGCTGGTGCCAATAATATTAATGTCTCAATTGCCAGTTAGACCTCATAATATAAGAAATATATTACAGAATACACCGAAAATTTTATTAATAGAAATATAATTAAAAAAATATCGGTAATGAGGAACGATTTCGTGAAATTTCGACATATAAGAAAAACGTTATACTCCATGGACCATCGCGGCCCGATTAGCGAAATCACATAAACTAAACAGAATTCAGAACAACCGGGACGTTGTGGTCTGTAACATCCAAACAACCGGGACGTTTTGGTCCGTAACGTCCAGAGCAGAAACAAATGCAGATCCGTAGGCTCTCAATTGTATCAATTACAGTGATACATGGCAGAAGATAATTGAATGGTTCAAACGGTTAAGTTGACTGCTCAGTACTGTTCCTTTTTTTGGTTTTTTTGGTTCAATATAAATTGATTCAAACAAAATGTGTTGGCAGCCCCTAATTGAACATTTTGTTTTCCACGCATGGCCGTTATGGAGCATAACGGCCTGGTTTTTTTTTTTCGCTTCCCATGCCGTTATAGAGCATAACGGCCCGGTTTTTTCTTTATTTTTCTTTGCCTCCCTGGCCATTGTAGACCATATATAACGGCCCGTGTTTTGCTTATTTATCGTTGCTAATCGGGCCGTGATAGTTCATAACATCCTCTGGACGTTATGGACCATCACGTTTTTGATATATCTCGAAATTCAACGAAATGCTTCTTCAATGTCGATATTTTTTTATTTTATTTTCTATTAATAAAAATTTCGGCAGTATACAACCCTCAAAATTGTGTGGTCTAATTGGCCCGAAATTTTTATTAACAGAAAATAAAATAAATAAATATCGACATTGAATAACGATTTGGTGGAAATTCGAGATATAACAAAAACTTTATGGTGCATAACGTCCACGGGACGTTATGGACCATCACGGCCATATTAGCAGCTAACTACCTGCGTTAGTATAACAAAAATATGGGTCATTATGGTCCATAACGGCCAGGGATGCGCTGAAAAAAAAAAAAAAACCAGACCGTTATGGTCCATAACGTCCAGCTACAGTGATTTTTTTTTTCAAAAAACGCAAACTGAAGCAAGCAAGCAAAAAAAAAAAAAACATTGTAGCTGGACGTTATGGTCCATAACATCCAGCTACCGTGATTTTTTTCAAAAAAATCGCAAACTGAAGCAAGCAAAAAAAAAAAAAAAAACACTGTAGCTGGATGTTATGGACCATAACGTCTAGCTACAGTGTTTTTTGTTAGATCATTAGCGATCAGATTAACTGGACGTTATGGACCATAACGTCCAGCTACAGTGTCCTGGACGTTATGGATCATAACGTCTTTGTTATATCTCGAATTTCCGTCAAATCGTTCTTCAATGTGTAGAATAATAGAGAGGAATTCTCAAATTTCGGCTAATTGGCAATTGTGAGGCTCAAATCATTTTCTGTAAATTAATAGAGGAATTCACAATTGTGTAGAATAATAGAGAATAGATTACTTGAGACTCGAATTATTTACTTTATTTTGAGGTAAAAGCAGAGATCAAATCTCCATTTTATTAATATTCAAGAACTATTTGCAAACTTTTTTAAAAACAAAAGAAGAGAAGAGAAGAATAAAGGTTCTACATCCTGCTCAAGTTATTTGAACTACAGTCAGACAAAAAAAATAGAGGAATTAAGTATCAGAGATGCATTTAGAAGTTCCAAATCAGCTCACACAAAACACTGCCCTCCTCGAATACCTAATAAACAATCTAAGCTGGAGATGTCAAAATATAATATATCCATTCAAAAACAAAGCAATAAATATAAACTAAATCAGACAAAAATTAGCTCTTAGAAGAGATGGAGAGGTCTTTCTACTGTACTTTGTTACTCCACAAGGAGAAGGAACAATTTGAACCCGGTGAAAGGAACTGCTCGAAATACGGATCTCGAGCGAAAAATGAGCATTGTCGTCTGGCGACATTGTATTTCTAAGCTTGGATCAGAAGGCAAGAACTTTTTTTTAGGAAACAGAAGGCCAGAAATACACCGGAGAAATAATCCGGGGGGAGAGTTTTCCAATCTTGTTGCATGCAAGAAGAAAGATTTTCGGTGGGATTATACAGTTTTATTTATTTCTGCTAAGTTTGCTACCACATTCTAAGTGTAACTGGTATTGATTAAAATAATTTAACTTGATTTTTTGCTTTCCGCAAGCACCATGGAAAAAGTATTTCAAAAAATATTGCTAGATAACAGATCAATTTCCTTTTCTGTCATAATTCATAAATTAATATCCAGGATAATATACATGGACAAAAAGCTCTTCAAATAGCAAAACTGATTTTACTATTATGTTGTCATTGTTGAAAGCAACTAGAGATAACAAAATTGGAAATCTAATTAAATTTTTGAAGCTGAAATAATTTTGATTATATTGGATTTCTCAGGTGATGAAGCCTCAACATGAGGAAATCCCACCTTCGACTAGAAGATCCTCCATCCTACCTAGTTTCAGCCAGCAGCTGTGGCTCCTCCAGTTGCATGGTACGAAAGAGCGCACAATAAGCTTCATAAATCCTTCTAATGGCAGCATCAAGGAACGTTCGGTACCAGAGATGCAAGGCAAGGTATGCCTTGGTTGCTTTGGAGAGTGGATCCTATTGCTCCATAGAAAGAGTAAAGGAATGTCTCTCTTGGACCTCACCTCATTTAATGAAATCGAGCTTCCCGCAATGCCAGAGCCATTTGAATCCCTCGGTTGTTTTGCAATTTCATCACCTCCAACATCTCCCAAGTGTCTTATCATAACCGTCCTTAAGGGTCAAGATTTTATCCTTTATTGTAGACCCAACGACGTCCAAAACTGGGTCAAAATCCAACCTGTCTTAAATTCACGGTACAGCGGAATAGTTGGTGTAAGCCAGGGGAAAGTTTATGTGCCGACTCAAAGATATTGGAAAATTGTGGTCATTGATTTAGAGTCGTTACCTACATGTGCTATTGTTGGGGAAATCATAAAATTTTCCAATGTCTTTCACAATGGAAATCACCATTTAGTTATTTCCAACGAGAGTGTCTTCTACATTTCCATGAAATTTTCATCTGGACAGGTCACTGATGTTATTCTTTATAGACTGGATAGCTCTAAGCTATCAAGTAGAAAATTCCAAATTTTGGATGGAAAAGTTTATTATCTTACACCTAAGAAATTTCCACATTGGCTGAGAGTTGGAACCATGATTCGTCGCAGCTTCTTGCTCAGTGGGGATTACAATATCTCATTATCTGCAAATTATCCGGGAGTGCAATGCAATTGTATCTATTTTTTGCAACCAGACGAGGACGGCCTGAGGTTGTATACAATTTGTTGGACGATCAGACAACCACTTTTAAGGTGCTACTTCCTGAGGAGATTAATGCATGGAACAGACTAATCCATTAACAAAACAATCAAACTTCCATCAGTGCCGTGGTTGATTAATGTAATTAACGTGTTATCATTTTCGTTTTCCTCTGTCCCGACCGATTCGGATTGCATCGTGCTTGCTTACTTTTGACGGACGACGTCAAATACTCAGTGGATATGCCAGCGGTACACACGAATCCAAACCACTCATTACAAGAAAAGCCTTGACTACTTACTACTCTTCATCGAAATCCACTCTTTACTACTTTCGTGACTAGGTTAGAACGACTACTTGACTCATACTAAGCCCTAAGAAAACTCCTCTTTCCTCCTTCCTTACTTTAGACCTATGCCAGGTAATGAGGGCAGGGTGGGCTGGCGAAGCCCACTAGTAACTTCAGAGAGGGACAGACACAGACAGACCTTCTTAATTAGCTGTTGGAAGTTTGCACATATTTTCAAGGATGTCGATTATTCACATGGCAGCGTGGATGGCTGAAATGGAATTTAGTAAAAATAGATCTTTCTGACAATCTTTTTCGTCCTCCGTCTGCCAGCCCTGTATACCTTAATGGTGAATTTTACATCCTAGGAAGAGAGGGAGATCTCTTGGCCTTCAATCCAATTACAAAGAAGTTCAGGTTTCTCAACATACTAGTGCCAATCCACTCTAAGGGGGTTTCTGAAATCAAAGAAGAAGATTGTTATTTGCTAGAGTTAGCCGGGGATGAGCTGATTTATGTGCTCAAAGAAAGCACGATGGCATCATACGCCGTGTATAAACTGAACCAATCAAAGATGGTCTGGGTCGATCAAGCTTGATGATTTGGGGGACATGACGGCATTTCTCAGCCCTAGGAGTTCTATGTTGAGGCCGTCTAGGAATAGAATGTATGCCAATGGAATGTTATTCCCGAAATTTTACGGGGAAGATAGGAAGAAGCCAGTGTTCTACTCTATGCAAAACCATGCTTTCCAACTGATAGTTGAAGAAGACATGATGGAAATTATGAATTGTGTTTGGTTTGAGCCCAACTTGTTCAAAATTAAGAAGAAAAAAATTTGCAAAATGTTTAGTTTGGAGAAATAAAATTTGCAAATCTTTCATGACTTGTCTGTGATTTTACTGCTTGGGTTTTATCTATGATGTGCCGTAGAGAAGATTGGAACTATATATTTTCTTGTATAATCGTTGATAGTTTCTTTGTAGGATTTATTATGCACCATTTCGAAATTAGAAACTCTTCATAATGCATTCCGTCGATTTCTGGAAAATGAATAAGTTTTGAGCAGATAATTTAAAAAAAAAAAAAAAAAAGAGAAAGAGAAAGATAAATGTTTGGTTGGTAACCAAACAGGAACGGATCGTGATAATTAAAATCGTTTTGATGGTTTTTTACTTTTCTTTTATTAATTTTGGTGTACTGCCACGGAATGGAATTAGAATTAGAATTTAATCCTATGTTATAATAGAGTTGAAAAGAAATATAAATTTGAAAATTTTGATGATCAGAATAATTAATTTTAGAAGAAGAATTGATCAAGAGATATATTAGAAGATGCCCCAATATTTGTCTAATTTATCTAGAGGAGGATTGAAGTACCTTCATTTTTTTTGTGCCTCTATTATGTCTTCATTTTTAAGTATCTTAAAAAGTTAAAATTGTAAAAAATGCATTAATGTGGAATTTTTTTAACTTATATATCATATAAACTAAAATCGAAAAGTGATTTTTTTATATATATGTAGAGAAAATAATATAGATCACATCTAGCAATTTTATTTTGACATATAAATTTTCAAACTTTTATTATTAAATAATTAAGTGGAGGTATTATGAAAACACAAAAATTAAAGGTTTTTAAACCTTCTCATCTAATTATATGTCATTAAAAACTTGAATAACAGAGTTTAATACAGGAAGAAAAAGATGACCTACAAACAAAAATAACACACGAGAGTAAAGTGCATTGATGAATTGAACATGTGTGTATTCTTCCCTATAACAAAAATGATGCATCGATGAATTGAACAAGTATGTATTCTTTACTTTAACATAGAATTTGAATTTGAGATGTAAATTGTTTAATCAGAATTTGAACTAATCCGAACTAATTTAAAAAATAATTTTAACATTTGTACCAATTTACCAAATCTATATATTCTTGCAATTGACCAAGATATACTAGTAAAACAAGTGTTTCAGTCTCAGCCTATATCAAAACTTCTTTCTTCTCTAAACCCTAAACCCTAAAGGATGAGCCAAGAATACAAATTCAAATTCATAGGGTCTGGAAAATAAAAGTTCCTCCAGGATGAAAATATTTGCTTGGTTACTCTATTATGCAGGGGTGGATCTAAGGCTTAGCCAAATGTGGCTAAGCCATCCCTATGATTTTAAAATTTTAATTATGCATATAAAAATTTAATTAAATTTTATCTTTTTAAAACTTTTTATATTGCCCAACTACTCTTAATAAATAACAAATGTTTAGTTGTAGCCTAGTGGATAAACCTCTATTTTGTGATTAAGAGGTCTTGGATTCAAATCTCACTCACCACAATTGTGCATTTTAATTTCAGCCACCCTATCAAAATTTTCTAGTTCCACCCCTGCTATTATGGGAAGATATTGATGGTCGAAAATTTAGCCAAAAAGGAATGGAACTTATCAAGCATGTGTGTGATATGCAAACGAAATAATGAATCAGTCTAACATATGTTCACATAATGTGGCTTTTCTATGGTATTATATGAACATGAAACAAACCTGTCTCAAACTCAACCAAGGAATTAGAAAGAAGAGCTACAAGGGGAAAGGGCCCAACATGGATAGTTTCTAAAAAGGGAGATAAAATGTCGAGGAAACTGCTGCTAATATCTCTATTCGTATGTATGTTGGAGATAAAGATATTCAAGGATCTCTAACAGTGGAGGAACTGACAAAATATGTTCAGGATCACATGAAAATTATTCAGTGATCGCATGAAGATTCAAAAACCTGTAACAGGTTTCATTTCGAAATCTAACTTTTATTTAATCATCAATAAAAGAAATAAGAACTTTGATCCTTATTTTTACTCAAAAAAAAAAAATAGTTCATGCATACTCGAGTTATTGATACAAGTTCTGTATTGAAATAATTATCAAATATCACCTTTTTTTTTTTCATGCAAACTTTCAGTGGAGGCCTTTCATATTTTTTTTCTTACCACAATCTGATTAATTGCTTGCTCGAAAAAAAAATTCCGGAGGAAATAAAAATAAAGAGGAAATGTACAAAATTTTCAAAAATAATAAATAACTCTCTATATGTACAAAAAAAAACGCATTTCGATATCACCTTTCCCAATTACCACAAAAAAAAACTTTGTAGAAATTTTATAAAATAATGAGAAAAAAAGTTCCCAAATTGCACGGATCCGATACCACTAATCAATTCCCTGTAAACCCGCACCGTTAAATTGCCTATCGGATTCGGATCATACCTTAAAAAGGCGCAAGCTCTAGCTGGAACAAGATAGCGCGAGGCCACGGTCACAGTCACAAGCTTAAAACGCTTGCTCTTTCTTCTTATCTTCTTTCTCTTCACCCCAAGAAAACCTTGCACGGAGTAGGATACAGAGCATCGCCTCTCGGCAATGGCGTCATCCATCGTCGCCACTCCATCTCACACTCTCTCTCCACCCGCCGCGCTCTCCTCCGCCAAGCTCGGCGCCGCTCCGCCTTCTCTGTTCCTCGCTCTCTCTTCGCATCACTCTCCCTTCCCTTCTCTGACTCTCAGCTGCCCCAACTTGCGCTTTCTGGTCTCGATCAAACAGCTGACTCATCGGGCCGTGGCTGGGGCCACTGCGGCCGAGTTGGATGACAAAGAGGAAGAGGAGAAGGATGATGGGTCTGTAACAAAGGGGCTCGCTTATACGCCTCCTACCAAGCCTAAGAAAGGAAAGGCTGCTCTTCCCTATAAGAGAGATAGAGTAATTTTATCTTCTTATATCTTTTACTTTTGTTATATATTTTATCAGGTAGCCACCTGTTTGTTCATAATTTTTCCAATGTAGAGCTCGGAGATGACCTCTATAATGTTTAAGACCCTCTGGAAAGGTACTGATGTGATGCCTGTCTAGCTAGGTACAGAACCTGTAATGGTTGCTCTCAGGAGCATTTCGTCAAACACCTCGCGAGTAATTATCATGGCTCATTACAAGCTTGGTACTGAGTCCCTAGTGGTTGCTCTTACAAACTTTTTGTCAAACGCCTTGCAAATATAACCAGCGAAAAGAGAACTAATTAATTGTAATACTAGAGGCTTTTATTATGGCATATGACTGAATATCTTTGAGGCTTAGGAAGCAGCTGGTGCTAAACAGTCAAGGCTCTGTACAGTTCATTTGACCTGGTACAATGCAACAAAATTCTTATTGATGTAGTATTTTTTTTTCATTTTGTTTTTTTCTGAAGACCCGTTCAAAGCGCTTTTTGGAGGTGCAGAAGTTCAGAGACTGGACGAAAGATCATGATGTGCCCTCAGCCATTATGCTTATGAAGCAGATGGCAAGCACAAAATTTGTGGAGTCGGCTGAGGCACATTTCAGGCTCAATCTAGATCCAAAGTACGCTGACCAACAGCTTCGTGCATCGGTATGTTCCTTAATTTTGTACTATATTTTTGCTCATTTTTATATTTATTTTTTTTGCTGATGAACCGCTAAAACATTATGCTGGTAAATTTGAGCAATGATTTTTATAATGCACAAGAGATAGGGATCAAAACTCACTAAAATTGACTACCAGCATGGTATAAGCTTATACTGACTGTTGTTTATCTCCTGTTATGGATTTACAGGTCAATTTGCCGAAGGGTACTGGTCAAAAAGTTAAAGTGGCTGTCCTTGCTCAAGGTAATGGTCTTCTTTTTCCTCTTTTATATATTTCACTTGTATCAGGTCCTAAATTAATTTTTGCGTAGATATTCTTAAACTTGTTTAATTTGTTACCTTTGTGTGAAGAGTGAAATCGTTTGAACACACCTTGTGCAAGGAGGTGAGATAGCACAAAAAAGTCAGTTTTGTCAAGCTGTAGATGCAATGAATTGAAAGGGTTCAAGTGCTTGCTTCCATAAATTAGAAAATTAACAAAAGAACCTAAACCTCGCATTACAGATTAAAAACTGTTAGATGATATCTATATCACTTTCTCTTTGTGAACGTCAAATGTTGCAATATTTTGGTTTCATTTTTATGTTCATCAAGAGTTCTGATCAATAGACTGTCATGGACAATTACCACAATCATTTACATGCACATTATGAAAGTTATATAGATCAAATTAAACTGTTTTATATTGTATTTGAGCTTTGACTCTTATCATGATAGAGGCACTTAAACCCTCGAATAGAAAATCTTATAGTTTCCTAGTGGAACTCCTATTTTGGAATTTTATCATGGTTACTAATTTGTTGGCTCCAACAGTTTCTCTTCCTGAGCGTTCCACATTTCTGGATGTATCTTACTCCTTTCTTATGTTATGAGGTATTTATTCATTTTTATAATGTTGTGTTTATATTAAGACCTAAATTTTCTTCTACTTAAAATTTGGAAGGTGAGAAGCTAGATGAGGCAGAAAAAGCAGGGGCTGATATATTTGGTGCAGATGAGCTAATCGAAAAGATAAAAGAAGGATTCATGGGGTTCGATAAATTAATTGCTTCTCCTGAAATGATGCCAAAGGTGGGGATTTGGGAATAATAACTTCATTTTTACAGTTAACTATTATTGCCTCTTTTTGTTTTTTATACGCATCTTGTTACAACCAATAGTTTGGCCCTTAATATGCTTCATGTTTCAATTCTTTCTCTCTCAGGTGGCTACTTTGGGTCGAATTTTAGGTCCCCGCGGTCTCATGCCTAACCCAAAAGCAGGCACTGTCAGTAGTGACATTACTCAGGTATACAATTTTTTACTGAAACAAAAGGGACAGAGAAAGCGGAAATAAATGCTGAAGTAAATTAGCAAAGCCCCAAATTTACAAACAAAACAATACAGATAATAAAGAAGCAGCTCAAAAGAGAAAAAAAAAATAAAGTAAATTAGCAGAGATCCAAGTACGTTAAAAGTCTTATAAGCTCTTAAGAAAGGTAGTACAACTGGTATCCCGTCATTACCTATAAGGAACGGGAGTTGGTCCGATGGGCATCGGACCTACCTCAGTTCGACGGGTTTAATCACCATCGATTTTCTTTTAGATTCGTGCGAAATGCTTTAAACCCGTGCGTTTATGTTTCAATTTTCGTGCGCACAAATCATTACGTTATCCTACGGTAGATCTGCCCATCGGAACCAAACTAGGCCCGATGGGCATCGGACCTACACCCATCCCTACCTATAAATAGTAATGGAATGGTGCTAATACAGTGGTACTAATTACCCTATACAATCTTTTGTTTGCTATATTGGTCATTTCTTTTTTTCTTTTCTCTTGCTTCAGTAGGTTCAAAATACTAATAAAAGAGCAGCATTTCTTTTTCTGAACAAAAGTGGCCTTAAAGTCCATGCCTTAAATCATGTGTTAAAAGGAGAAGTGGAGATGAACAGCCCATTTGTATTTACATAGCTAATATAATACCCCATCCTGAAACCCATTCTGCCCCAGACCAGTACCAGCAAGAAAATATCAATACCCCACCCAACAAGCTCAGAGTATTAAAACTTTGAACTAACTTGTAACACTTACTATTACTTCTTTTTTTCAAAAAAATTCTTCCAGGCAATTAATGAGTTCAAGAAAGGTAAGGTTGAATATCGTGTGGACAAGACGGGAATTGTTCATGTACTTTTTGGGAAAGTCAATTTTCCTGACGAAGACCTCATTGAGAATTTCATGGAAATAGTGGTACGCATTTCACACTAATGGGTTTTAAGACTTGCATGCAAATAGGATAACTTGAAGCCGATCGGGAAATAATTATCATGCAGATAGCAATAAGGCCAGATTCACACAGATGAAATAATGTGCAATGATTCACTTCTTTTAGATCAGAATTCAAATTTAATCTCTTAATGGTATTTCAGCGATCTGTGGGAACGAACAAGCCAAAAGGTGCAAAAGGAGTATATTGGAGGAGTGCATATATCTGCTCAACAATGGGTCCTTCAATTAGGCTAAACGTAAAGCAAATGCTTGAATATAAGCCCCCTCCATCTGTATAAACTCTTGCAAATTAAAAGATAAGGTAAGTTTTTCAACGAGCTTTTTTGCCTTGGTCCATATTTTGACTATGTGGACCAGAAATATCGGGGCTTTTTAATTTGCTGTATTTAGGGGTATGCAGTTTTCCTGTATTTATTCATTTAGCAGTTTGGTTTTTTTGCTTAAATGCTAGTGGATTTATGTGTCTATAATCATAAAGTCTCTTGTTCAGAGGTCTACGATGCAAACATAGTGATATTTATTTCTTCCGAGATCCAAAATATGTGACTGGATTGTGAGGTAAACGTGATTTTAGGGTCTCTGTAGTAAGCTTATCCAAATTGTTAGGTGACAGCTGGTGACATGAGCATATATTCCTTGGGTATAGTTGTTTTATACGAGTGAGGCTCCAATACTATGCAATGCATACTGGTTTGTAATATTAATATGAATCAATAGTTCAATACTTTTATTTACAAAGTTTAAATAGTCAATTTTAACTGTTTAACATGATTTTCAAATAAAATCGTACTTCCAGATCAAATTTTATATTTTTTAGAAATGGAATACTATTTTTGTTGCTAAGATAGTAGAAAATTACTTGATCTAAATATTTTAGACCATTCAAATGTAGTGTATTCTACCTTTTTAAAAAAAATAGTAAAAAAATATAAAATATAAAATTTAGCTTGCAAGTACATTTTCATATAAAAATTATATTAAATTGTTTAAATTAACTATTTGAATATTAAAAACGAAAATATTAATACATAATATGACCAATCTGCGCCACGCCATGCATAATACTATAGCCTCACTAGTTTTATTATATTTACAGTTGTCGAAAATAAAATTTTAATTTGTTGAAAATTAATGAAAATTTTCAAAGTCCGTGCGGCAACACAAATAGAATGAAAATTTTAATCGGCGCTAAGGAGTTAATGTTCGGTTGTCTTAATCTGGAGATAAAAACTAAAGAGGCTTAATCCTGGAGTAGAGATGCCTTAAGGTTTGGACAAATAATTAATATTCGAGCAAAATGAGACTAAAGAAGAGAATCTTAACGAGTATTAATTCTCGTTAAGGAGTCAGTGTTCGGAAGGATTAAGCGACCAAAGAAGCTAAAAGAGGTAAAAGGAAGCTTAATGAGGCTTAATCTTGTGTTGCCAAACAATTCCAAATTCTGAGGTTGGTATCACTTCAGATAGAGTGGGAAAAATAGCACGGCGGAGCCGGCTTTGTCATGGAACAGCACGGCACAGTTACGTGCCGTGACTCGCGTATCCTGTGCCGTAACCATCTTTTGAAAATTTGGCACAGCACGTCGTGCAAAAGATCTAATCACGGCATGACGTGATTACACGAGTCACGTGTAATTATGACAGTTAGATTTTAATCAAATGGTGAATCTTGAATAAACTAACTTAAATTATGATAAAATGGTCACGCGAGTCACGTTTGATCACGGCACGTTTGGACATGGCGTACTCACGTGGCGTGACTAGCGTGCCGTGACCACCCCTTGACATTTTGATCATGGCATGACATGGCACATGAAAAATTAACTTAGTCACGGCACGGCACAAAACTAAAGTCACAGCGTGTTAGTCAAACACGGCACGGCGCGGCACGTTTTTTCCACTCTAATTTCATATACTAATTTCTGAGGTCCAATTATCCCTTTTTCCCTTTGGTGCATTAAGAAGGATATAGCAATTTTTTAAACTTCTTTTATTTTCCTAAGAAAGAGAAAGAAAAAGAAAAGTCAATTTGATGAAGACGTACTTGTTTATGTCATCGACTTGCTATTTTTGTTCGGTGCATGTACCTATTTTGTTACTGATTGAGCCCAACATAAACTTACTATTTTTGTTCAGTTCCATGTACCAACTTTTTTACTGATTGAGCCCAACATAAACTTTATATAGAAGGCCTCAAGTTTTATTTTGGGCTGTTACACCGCACTATTAATTGATGGAGCTTATCGTGACACTGCTAAGTGCTAACCGGGGAAATTATAACCGTGTCCGTTTCTTTTTTATAATTGCAATAATCTAGGGCAGTTTAAAAGCGATAATTAATTTTCTAAGATTTCATCTTCACTCTCTGTTTTAATCTAATTAAAATATGATTTGCATATCAAACTAAAAAGCTGCTACTATATATCTTTTCCGTTATTTTTATTAATATCCAAAATTAAATATAAATTATTAATTATACCCAGCTTAGCTGGGTATTTCTAAAAATTCCCAAACCGGCTAAAAAATGGCCGACCGGGATTAAAATTAGAACCGGCCAGCCAGTTGGGAATATTTTTTTTCTCTTTCAGACCCTATAAATTCCTCTCTTTCTCTCTCCTCTCTCTCACAACTCACTCAAAATCATAGAAGAGAAAGAGAGAAAGATAGGAAGAGAGAGAAGGCGATTTCTGAGGCGAAATGGGCAGTTTCGAAGGTGATTTTTTGGGTGATAATAGGATGAACAGTAGCAACTGATGTAGATCGTCCCATCGTGGTGTATCGAAAGGAGGGTCAATTAGTGGTCGAGGTAAAAATGAGGGGAAAAAACTGTAAAGTATGTTTGATGGAGGAATTTCTTAGACTGCTTCGGTATGAAATTTTAGACGATGATTTTGTGAAAAACCCCTATGGCTACGGTTTGGAAAAAAAAAGGTTGATCTAGAGCCTCCAACGTCGGACGATGAGTTTGTTCCATGTACTTATACTGGTAAGGCTAGCACTTCGTCTGTTGTCACTGATCCAGATACGGCAACATCGTACGAGGAGTTTGTTCCCTGTACTTTCAAAGCTCGTTCTAAGAAGTATTATTAGATTTTAAAATTTGAATGTATTTGAGTTGGAGGCATTTTATTTGAATGTAGACTTGATGTTTCTTTACATTTTCATTAAAAGAACTAAATTTTTGGTTTAGTAGAAATTCCAAAATTAATTTTTGAATATGGTAAAAAAATAGTAAGGTTATAAAAACTAACATTCAACTAACTCATAACTTAGTTTAAATAGAACCTACACAAATTGCAAATAAAATAGTTCTCAAAGCTGCATCTAAATAAACAAGTTCACAACCTGCATACAAACATCAATTTAAATCACCTATTGCTGTGTCTAAACGATATTCCGAGAAACCGACCAGTTCCAGAAGATGTCCTACCAGATGGTTTTTCTTGGTTTCTAGATGCCCCTGCTTGGCTTCCAGATGCCCTTGTACGCCTACCAGTTGACCTCCTTGGTTGGCTACTATATAGCTCTCCTTGCACCCCAACCGCCTCTCTTCCCATGGCAACTGCCTCTCTCATTGCTTCTGCAAATATAGCAGATGCATCTAAACAGCTTGTAGATGTGTTACGCGGTGACCCTTGTGACCCAGTTGTCTCTGCAATAACTCGCTCATTTTCTGCTGCATTTGTTGCATTTCTAGCCTCTGCATTGCATTTTCTAGAATGAAATATAATTTTTGATGAATGTTACATACCCCTTCTATTCCTGTCGGTAGTGGAACGGCGAGCCAGATGCCCCTTTCACCTACCTTGCATTTCGCCGAAATTTTTATTAATAGAAATAATAATAAAGAAATATCGATATAGAAGAACGAATTCGTCGGAATTTTAAATCTAACAAAGACGTTACTTTTGGTAACGTCCCGGGGACGTTACCAACGACAACGGCCCGATTAAAATCGCTAATCGCAGCTTCTTAAAAAGCTGGCCGTCGCCAACGATGACGTCCAGAGGAAAGAAAAAAAAAAAAAAAAAAAAAAATGTGGCCGTCGCCAACGATGACGGCCAGCCTTTTTTCCTTTGCCTTTTATTTTCTCCGATATTTTTTCCACCGAAACAAGACAATTCAATCCTTTGCTTTTTTTGTTTTTTTCTGAATATTGAACGAATCCATAAAGAATTGATACAGAATGCTTAAATTGTGAAAAAGTTTTTATTTAGACTATTAAACAATAATTAATTTGAAAATCCAAACCGTTCAACATGTTCGAAATATTGAAATGTGCTTGGAGACCAAATTTTACATTTTTTGGAATTTTTTTACTATTTATTAAGCCATTTTTTCAATCGCTGATCCGGTGATCCAAAAATTTTTACTGTTTTTTACTGTTTACCGTTGGATCAGTAATTTTCAAAGTGACTTAATAAATAGTATAAAAATTCCAAAAAATGTAAAATTTGGTCTCCAATCACATTTCAATATTTCGAACATGTTGAACGGTTTGGATTTTCAAAATTAATTATTGTTTAATAGTCTAAATAAAAACTTTTTCACAAAAAAATATTGGAGCATATCAAATATAAGAGAAAATCAAATATCGGAGAAAATAAAAACTTAATTTTGTGAAAAAAATATTGGAGCATATCAAATATCAGAGAAAATCAAATATCAGAGAAAATCAAATATCGGAGAAAATATTTTTTTGTGAAAAAGTTTTTATTTAGACTATTAAACAATAATTAATTTTGAAAATTCAAACCGTTCAACATGTTCGAAATATTGAAATGTGATTGGAGACCAAATTTTACATTTTTTGGAATTTTTTTACTATTTATTAAGCCACTTTGAAAATTACTGATCCAACGGTAAACAGTAAAAAACAGTAAAATTTTTTGGATCACCGGATCAGCGATTGAAAAAATGGCTTAATAAATAGTAAAAAAATTCCAAAAAATGTAAAATTTGGTCTCCAAGCACATTTCAATATTTCGAACATGTTGAACGGTTTGGATTTTCAAAATTAATTATTGTTTAATAGTCTAAATAAAAACTTTTTCACAATTTAAGCATTCTGTATCAATTCTTTATGGATTCGTTCAATATTCAGAAAAAAACAAAAAAAGCAAAGGATTGAATTGTCTTGTTTCATTTACGGTGGAAAAAATATCGGAGAAAATAAAAGGCAAAGGAAAAAAGGCTGGCCGTCATCGTTAGCGACGGCCACATTTTTTTTTTTTTTTTCTTTCCTCTGGACGTTATCGTTGGCGACGGCCAGCTTTTTAAGAAGCTGCGATTAGCGATTTTAATCGGGCCGTTGTCGTTGGTAACGTCCCCGGGACGTTACCAAAAATAACGTCTTTGTTAGATTTAAAATTCCGACGAATTCGTTCTTCTATATCGACATTTCTTTATTATTATTTCTATTAATAAAAATTTCGGTGCATTTCGTCCATGATCATTACATGACGGGTGTGTTTTCTCCTCGCAACCCTAATCCAAGCCTTGATAGGAAGAATTCTAGGAGACTGGCAAACTGGCCATTCGCCCATATTGCCATAAGGAACAAACACCCCACTCCAAGTACTTTCAAGATAGTTCATAGTATACCAGTCTACAGCAAATTGGTTCTCGCTCTAGTTTCTTGCACGATAAATTGCTAAGATATGAGCGCACAGAATAGATGTTAATTGGATACCTCTGCATGTACATTTTATTTTATTGCCGGGCCCGTATGTAATAATGTACTAGAACTCCCTATGAATAATGTCTATACTTCTATTGAAGTAGTGGGTGACTGGAACGTACTCATTTGGGGATGAAATTTGGTACTGACCTTCGCCGTGCGTATAATGGACCAAATGCATTTCTGTAACTTTGAGCCACCGTTTTTTGAGCTTGAGCTCCACCCGTTCGAAAAATAACTAATTTACATCTTTTGAATCCATGGCTCGTTACTGCCGTTCAACAAACCATATGTTGCACTTATAGAATGTATCCTCCACAATGGCAGCCACGGGCATTCTCCGGCTCATCCGAACGACATTGTTCAGTGACTCAGAGTCGTTTGTTGTCATGATACCAAATCGGTATCCTCCATCACAAGTTTGAAAAATCTTCTCATAATTGAACGGCTCTATCACATCATTGGGACGTACTTTGCCCATCTTCTTTAAAAAAATGCATCACACCTTGAATTTTAGCTGCACAAGAATAAATAGGTGTTACTTCATTTGCCTCATCTACTTATAAAATAATTAACAAATATTATAAATTAGATATACCACAGCAAACTCTTCGAACATCTCTTTCAACCTTCTTAGCTTCTTCTTCCTAGCTCCTTGTTTGAATTCCCATCCGAATCACTTGTCCTTTCCACAATTATAGACCAGATTGTCAGCAACATGTTGCATACAAAACATGTTCACAAAAAGTTCTGGAGACCATCAATATTCTGCTATCAGTGCAGATTTTATCCCCTTGTGCTGGTTCGATATAACACAGACGAATCTATCAGCTCCAAGCACTTCATTCCTCAACCACTGCAAGAAAAAACTCCAATTCTCACCATCCTCCTTGTGCACAATTGCAAATGCTATATGCAGCAACTGGTTCTCGGCATCATAGCCGTAAGTTATCAAAAGCCTCCCCTCATACCACCCAGATAAGAAACATGCATCTATACTGATCATTGGTCTCAAGTACTGAACTGCTGCAATGCATGAACCAAAAGCCCAGGCTACCGCTCTAAATTGAGCAACTCCTTCAATAAGCTCTCCGTGTTTATCTCGTATATGACAAGTAAGAAATTGGTACTTAAAACCGCGATTATTGTCACAAATTCCCATAAGCAGTGGTTCCAGCAAGCTGTATGAACCCTCCCAGCTCCCAAATTGTCAGGCTATTACAAGCTCACGACCCCTCAATAGTCGATTGTATTTCGGGGTTACATTTCCATACTTAACCCTCACACAGTTTGTCACCCCTGGATGCTCATACATGGGTCATTCTTAATGAAGGTCTCAATGATATTGGCAATGATTGATGCCGTGAAGACATTCATGGTCATGCCTTGAGTATTCAGACCTATAAGTGTGAGGCTTGTCTTACTTCGTTATAACTCATGCATCTCCAAACTCGTTGCTTTTCCCCTAAGTTTGTAATCACAACCCGGAGTCTTGCACACCACAGGAATACGATCTCTGTCACTTTTTTTCATTATAATCTCTTGATTCTTATCAATATGGTACTCTCTGATATTCTTTATTAGCTCTTCTTTGCTTTTAAAATATTGTTCTGGTGCCATCTCACCTTTGTACTCAATCTGTCTCCCATAGTAACCAATATATGCTTCTTTAAAAGCAGATGTATCATTGAAGTCTGCGAACAGGTGCATATCAATCCGGCCACTAAGCGGCACATAAACATATTCTTTGCGAATGGGCACTGGACTATCTTTATCACAACACTCCAGGTGATCAGAGTCTAGTTTTCTCCCTTAAATTCATCCCCAGTTTGCAGATCTTCCTCCATAATTTCGTTAATATTTTCAAAATCCGACCCAGTTTCGTCGTCTACTGGTGCCGGGGTGAGATGCTAGTGCAGGTAATGATAAAGACGCCACATGCACGGGTCTAGATTGGGGTCTTGTATAAGGTGGTGGTTGGGGTGTTGGTGGGGTGAAGTGACTGTATGTTTCTGGGTCAGGTACGAATAAAGGAGCCACAGGACTGTATGGTTCTGGTTGTGATGTATAATTTGGCGCAACCGAATTTTGGCCAGAACTTCTAACCCCTGACTCTATCAGAACTCTCTTGGCGTAGATTTCTATGATAAAATTTCCAGTGGCTTTTAACCACCCATACAAGCCTCTCCATGCAGCATCACTTAATATCAGAGTTCTGGTATAGGTTGGGGGTGTTTCAGCGTTCACTCTGGTTGCCAATTCTAAGTTCCACATTTCTGGGTTATAACCAGTGCATTCGTAAATCATATACTTCGAGTTTCAAATTGAGGTATCATCATCAACCATGAGTGAATTAATTGCCTCTTCGAAGTAATAAACCCTATATATATTTGTCAAAAACTTCCCACCACAGTATAATGAAATCATCATTGACATGGCCAACAAACTACATTTTGGTAAATGGTAGATAATTGTCAGGTTACTAATTTAAATGTATATGTTGCTGAAAAAAATAAAAAAAAAGCCTGAAAATCGCCTTCTCTTTCTCTTTTTCTCTTCCTCTCTCTCTCTCTTTCTTTCTCTTCTGTGGTTTTGAGTAAGTTGTGAGAGGGAAGAGAAAAAAGTGGGGTATTTATAGGGTCTGAAACAGAAAAAAATATATATTCTCAACCGGCCATTTTTTAGCCGGTTCTAGCTTTAATTGGTCGGTTCTAATTTTAATCCCGACCTGCCATTTTTTGACCGGTTTAGGCATTTTTAAAAATGCCCAGCTAAGCTGGGTATAATTAATAATTTGTATTTAATTTTGGATATTAATAAAAATGTCGGATACGTTTAAGATCAAACTAATATTTTTGTGTACTCTTTCTCTAAAAGTTTTTTGAATTTGCACGATGCGATTTTTTTTTATACACGGCTAGGGCTGCACAAAAAATTCGTAGTTCATAATCCGATTCGAGTTTGATTCAAAAAAGTTCGTAAAAAAATTGATTCGAAATTGAGTTCGTTTGAAAATAATTCAAACCAAACTTAGCTCGAAATTAATTCAAACCAAACTAAAACTGGACCTAGTTCGTTAGAAATAGGTTCGCAAACTAAACTTAGTTCGAAATTAATTCAAACGTGAACCGTTAATTTTCGTTGATAATGAACTTTAATGTTCTATTTATGATAATATTTGGATTTGTAATAATTCTAAGACTTTGGTGATTGTTCTGTACTTGTATTGATATTTAAATTGTACTTTGAATACTTTGGATATTTGAAAACTTTGGTGATGTTGCTCCTGTTGGCTATTTGAAAAACTTTAGATTCTATTATTGTACTGAACTTTGATTGATTGTACTGAACTTTGATTGATTGTACTAAACTTTGGTGTTTGATATAAATTTTGGTATTTGTAATGAACTTTGATATAAACTTTGGTGTATTGTGTAATTAAAATTCAGAATGCCGGAGTTTTTATTGAAGTGCTGTAATTTCGAACTATGACCCAGCCATAAGTCATACCTCGTAGTAACAAAGTTCGTTAAAGTTCGAAATTGAGTTCGCAAAAAATTCGATTCAAAATTGAGTTCGTTCGAAATTAATTCAAACCAAACTCAAACTGAATGTAAGTTGGATTCGGTTCGGTTCGTTTGTAGCCCTATACACGGCCATGTATGTTGTATATACGTATATGATATGTCCTCTTTGTACTCATGCGAGATGGTGATACCAAGTTACCAACCACATGCATAATAATACACTACTAAAATACTAAAAACTTACACAAATATAACTATTAGTGCGTGTCGCTTTCTAACAACACGATTAATAAAACCAAATAATTTTTCAAATTGTAAGTATCATCCTAAGTCATGAGAAGGACGGTCAAGTCACAAAGCCATGAAATTCTATGTAATTTAGTAGAATGCCAACTTGGACTGAAGACTTGGCTTCTATAGAATATGTCATAAACAAAAATTATGGTTATGACAGATTTTCAAAAAAAAAAAGTATGGTCTTGTCTAATTAGTAATGTATCAATTGGCTTTTAAATCAACTATTATTTTATAAAAATGCTCTTAAGAGATATACAATAAATTTTAAATTTTTATTAGTATCTCTATATATTAATCATCCTAGAGCAACCTTTTTTTTTTTTATGTATATATTTTAAATTGAAGTAAGAGCAATGAGATATTAACAGTATTAGAGAGGTCCTGAACAGTAAAATTTTATTTGATACAGTTACAAAAAATAAAAATAAAGGTTGTCCATGAGTGCTTATGTACAAATTGAGGAAAATTATTTGATACAGTTACAAAAGATAATATTAATTGTGTTAGAATTCACATGGTCGAAATTCGGATGAAATTGTTTTTGTGAATATTAGATACTTTTTTAAAAGAAAATGTTTTATAACCATTACATTAATGGCCGACATTTTTATTAATATCCAAAATTAATTACGAAATATTAAATTAGTAACCTATACATTTTTTGCTAATTATTCGCATCGTCATCGTTTTTCACCTTCTCAGTGAATATATCGTCTTTCTTAGCTTAATTAGCGTAATTTAACATAATTTCAAGTAATTTAGCGTATTTTAGTATAATTAATGTAATTATAAATCAAAAGAAGTAATCTAACAAATATTTAAAAAAAAAAAAGACCTCCTGACCAGCCAAAAAATGATCAGTTTGGGTATTTTTAAAAATACTCAGCTAAGCTAGATATAATTAATATTTCGTAATTAATTTTGGAGATTAATAAAAATGTCAGCATTAATTGGACTAAAATGGATATCTCTTGGGTTCTTGAACTGGAGAGAGAAAGCAAAACCAAATATTCAAATCTCCACTCTCTTTCCTCCACCAAACTTCCCCCAAGAATAAAGGAAAGAAAATAAATTGATTCCCCACACCACCACGAAAACCCCGAGCTCAGATTCTCAGAATCTCCAATACTGACAGGGGTTAGGTGGTGCTGGAGCGTCGATCTGCAACAAATTTCTTACCTGCACGGATCTCAACGCGATCGATCAACAGTCCAGATCATAGAGCGACTAGTCAAATTTCGCACCCCGAGTCCTCGGCTCCTCACTTCTTTTTCCTTGAAAACGAAAAGCAAATAAAAAAAAATGAACAAGAACAATAGTAGGTGAACCGAATGTTGCCTCTGATATTGCCACGCGTACATAAATTTTTTACAGCGGCATTGACATTATTAACTCAACAGTGCCTATAATGACCGCAAAATATTAAGTTTGATGACAGCACGTTGTAATTTTGATTGGTGCATATACGCTTTAGAGCCACATCAGGGACAATAATGGGAGCACGTATCAGTACTGAGAACGGAGTAGGTCCGATGCCCATCGGACCTACTTTTAGGTTCAACGAGCATAATAACCGTCCGATCTAATTCAAAATTTTATGCGCACGAAAATTGAAACAAACACGCACTAATTTAAAGTATTCCGCACGAATTTTAAAGCAAATCGACGGTGATTAAACCATCGAACCAGAGTAGGTCCCATGCCATCGGACCTACTCTCAAGTGGTACTCCAAAGGCGAAAATGCATCCCACTGGGGAAACCGAGGTTCAAATTTCAACCCATCAGTTCACAAGCACGCTGGACTATGCTATCGGCAGAACCTGGTCCAGTGGTCTGTAATTGAATTTCGAGTAGAAATAGGTTGTTGTCAAGCTTAGGAAGCATTCATTGATGTTAATTTTAAAATCCGACGAAATTATTTCAAATAACAAATTTACACCGTTGAAATTGATTTATTTTAAAACTGATTTGTTTACATGTCAAATTTATAAATTATCAATTAATTTATTATAAAGTCAAGCAGTCGAAAAAAATAAGATTTACAAGTTAAATTTTAATACTGACATTTTTAATCGTTCTTTGACCACCGCTTGATTTTATACTAAATTGGTTTAAAGTTTATAGATTTGACATGTAAACGCGTCATGAAGTAGTAGTTTGAATTTGTCGATTAAAATCAATCTGATAGATTTTGAAGTTAAGCTCACTAAAGAATTAGGTGAGCTTAAAAACACCATAGTGTCTTAAATTTTTGTCGTCACTCGTGAGAATACTGCACTAATTTTGTAAACGAGCCGAGTTGAATGGACTTAGACAAAATTTGAAATCAGCTAATGTCAGAACGTGTCGAGTAACATTAAGCTTGATTTTAGTCAAATCAATCATGAGCCGACCAGAGTCAGCTTGTTAACAACTCGTTCGTACTGTAAACCGCACACAGACTAAAGATTTTTCTTAATATGATGCTATGAATCGCTCATAAACCACAAAACATAAAAAAATATTTTCTTCTTATAACGAATTTCATCCTTCCATAATGGATGCAAAGAGAAAATTGAAAGATTTGAAATAGTTTTATCTTTTAATTATGAGCTGAGTCAAGCTTAAACTTGTTAATAACGAGCCAAATCAGAATCAAACGATCATATTATAAGCTTTTCCCGAGCTGATGTCAATCGAACCACAAACTATGAGCTATTTTATCAGCCCTAATAACAGCTATACTAATATTTTTTTAGCTTGAACACTATTATTTAAAAATGATGAAAACATATTTGTAGATAATAACAACATTATTATCTTTTATTTTGTTTGTATGATGATTCAAGTATGACTCAAAAATGAAAATCCATTAATCATTGATGAAAAGGCGTAATAAAACGGCAATAAATAAAATTAAAGAAAATAAATTTCGGAATTTAATTATCAAACAAATAGGCACGGCTCCAAATTAGGAACGCCAACCAAACATGAAACATCGGTTCACGAAATTAGATTTAAACCTGTTTTAGGTACGTAAGAACTTTCCCACTTGCCATTTCAACAACTCTCGTCAACATCAAAAGCACTCGAACAAAATTTGAAAAGAAAATATAAATGAAAAATAAAACCAAGACAAATAAAAACACAGATCCGCTCTTCGAACGGAGCGCGCGCTTGTCAACCCAAACTACACTCCCACCCAATCATGGCCGCCGCCTCTTCTCCGCTCTCCTCTTCTCTCTCCTCCTCCTCTCTCGGCCACTTCATCTCCAATCCCCACCGACCATCTCTTCCCTCCGCCTTTTGTATCTCCGTCCGATCTCCTCTCCCCTCCCGCCTCCCTTCTCTCAGCTCTCTCCGCCTCCGCCTCCCTCCTCTTCCTTCTCTGTCAAATGGAAGTGGGAATAACGGAGGTAAATCCAATGGTAGTGGAAATCAAGGTGGAGGAGGTGGAGGCGGTGGAGACGACGAGGACCACGAGTCAGGATGGGAAGAGAACCGCGACCAAGCGTTGTTCGTGCTGGCAAATCTCGGCCGTTCGTTGGACAGCTTGCCGTTGGATCTTGCGGAGGCGGTCAGGGATGGAAAGGTTACTGGAGAGATTATCACGAGGTTTGTTAATCTGGAAAAATCGCCTCTGTTTAGGTGGTTGATGAATTTCGGAGGGTTTAAGGAGAGGTTGCTTGCTGATGATCTCTTCTTGGCGAAGGTTTTGATGGAATGTGGTGTTGGTATCTTCACTAAGGTAATGCATGCATTTTTCTCCCTCTTTAATCTCGTTTTATTAGAATTTGTTCTTATTTTTTTGCAAGTTGCATGGTGGAAATTATATATGGAGTAACCTGTTGGCATTTGCAAATAAAAACTTTCATATAGAAAAGCTGGTTTCATTTCTAGTTGAGAACAGGTATTGGATCAGTCCGAGAATTCAGAATTGAAAAGGTTTTTTCCCACCATTTTCAGGTTATAAAATCTGAGTTTCATGGTGCTCTTTATCATTTGTGATGTTTGGGTTTGATCGTGCGGGGGTTAGACTTTATTATGTGCCAGTTCAGTGTTTGTCTGGTTTATGGGTGTTTTTTTTAAGAGGGTTTATGGCAGGTTATTTGCAATCTAATTACAACTTTAGAAGGAAATACTAAAAGCCTTTTTCTATTCACGTTTCATGGTTTTGTCTTGTGCTCATTAATTTTAGTTATCCAATAACATGTTATTCAGTCTATTGCTTAGTTTAACGGTAATAACTGTTTTAACATTGAAAATAATCTCATTGTTTGTCACCACTCACCACACTGTTTCATAGTTCTTTTTTGTAATTCATCAGTCCAATAATACAATTGTTCCAGTGCTGATGATAGTTTGAGCTGCTATTTCCTAGTTCTAATGTACTCTTTCTAATTTTTAGACTGCTGCTGAGTATCAGAAGAGAAAAGAAAACTTTGTGAAAGAGCTGGATTTCGTAATCGCCGATGTGGTAAATTCCAACCTCTTGTTTGTTAATTAAAACATAACTTGTCATAGAATCAGATTTACAGTGCGGATATCTGAAAATCAAGAGAAAATTCAAAAAACGAATCGTCTCCACTAAATAATCAGATAAGGATGCTTGGTCTATTTTGATTGGTTGTATGTTTGTTTATTTGTGCACTCAATTACCTGTATAAAAAACTTACATGACATGCTTCCATAATACAAATTCTTGGTCACCTGCTTCTTAAAGTCATTAAATGTAAATTTCAATGGTTTTCCTTGATTTATTTTAAGCTATAATGGTGCACTTTTTCAGGTGATGGCCATTGTTGCAGATTTCATGCTTGTCTGGCTTCCTGCTCCAACTGTATCCTTGAGATCCTCTATTGCAGTGGGTGCGGGGCCCCTTGCTAAATTTTTCCATGGCTGCCCTGACAATGCTTTCCAGGTATGACCTTGTATCTGTTACCTATACTCTCTCTATGACCAGACGTGACCTGCCCGGGACAATATTTTCATATCTGTTTATCAACACAAAAGGCCCTAATTCTAATTGGGTCTGGAGAACCTGATTGTCTTTCCTTATCAAATACAAGTCAAATACTCAATTATGCAAGGATTGTATACTACTACGCTGTATTGGCGGATTGCCATTTCGTTCAACATTAAGATCCTCTTGACCCACTAGGGCTCTGTTTGAACGGGGGATAACTAGGGAATAAAGTAATATCACCTCTGATAGAGGATGACTTTATCCCCTAGTTATCCCCAACTTATCCTCCTCCCAAACAGGGCTTAATGCTCAGGTCGTGTCAGTTTTTTATTAATTAAAATAAATTCATCAATTAATCCTACTCATTTCCAACCTGTGTACAAAACAGATAAAAATCGGTTAGTATGGAATTGCATATTTTGGTTATAGAACTTTGGTCACTTTCAAAGTATATGAATTTTTGTATATAAATTTTTTTTTTAACTTTCTGAACTTTGCAATGGTTTGGTTTTAGGTTGCTTTGGCTGGAAGGTCTTATTCACTTGTGCAAAGAATAGGTGCTATTGTGGTAAAGTATTCTTTTATTTAGATTATGGATGTTATGCCTTTTATTGAATCTTTATGCAAAGAAACAAATTTATATTCTTATTTATAATCAGTATTTCTGTTTTACAGAGAAATGGATCCAAGCTTTTTGTTGTAGGGACTGCTTCTTCATTGGTATGTCCCCCATTTTGTTTTATTATTATTTTCTCAACTCTGAATTGATTAAGATTAGTTTGTATATAGCAACTGTGATTTCTGGCACTCATGATAGTAGTGAAATTTTAAATCATGTCCCCCATTTTTGTCTCATTTTACTTGCTTCAGTTGACATACTAATTAAAACATTTTTTTTGTTCTTATATCTGGCTGTCTTATTTTTCCATTATAACAGAAGCAGATGTTTTATTGATGCTATGCTCAACACTACAACCTTTTGAATTTTTCGCTTTTTAAGATTTGAGCTGAATAGCTGATTATATTTTAAGATTTGAGCTTATTATTATAATTTTGTATTTTGTATGTTAGATTGGGACCGGGGTAACAAATGCCTTGATAAAGGCAAGAAAGGCTGTTGACAAGGAAAATGCTCATGAAGGGGAGGATATACCTATTATATCAACTAGCGTTGGCTATGGTGTTTACATGGCGGTCTCTAGCAATCTCAGGTACATATTCACCTGCTTTTATTGCGGTGCCATCACAATTATACAAATGTAGCTTCATGTCTCATCCATATTTTCTTATAAATAGAGTATCAGGTTGTCCTGATTTGAATCATGAACATGATGGTATACAAATGTGGCATCATGTCTCATCCATAATTGGATTGGGTTGGTTCAGATTTGGCTTGCTAATAGTAGGAAATTATGTGGCAAATTGGTGTCTGGACTTGAATCTGCATTGATCTGTTTTATGTCTTTTTTTTTTTTTTAATGGGAGTATATAGTTGGTGGTTCAGGTTTTTATTTTAACACCCATAGTAAGTAATAAACCAATATAACAATCTTCCCAATTGAACATATTTTCTAATCGTGTCAGGTCAATATCGCCTGCCCAAATTTTCCAATTTCATTGCTTCTCTTTATGTGTTATTTTTAACAATGAAAATTAGGTAACAACCTTACAGTCTGGTCTCACTAACATGTGCATTTTATTTTAACAGGTACCAGATACTAGCAGGAGTGATTGAACAAAGAATGTTGGAGCCACTGTTGCATAACAACAAGGCATTGCTGAGTGCTATGTGCTTTGCAGTCCGTACAGGAAATACCTTCCTAGGATCCTTATTGTAAGTATTCAGTTTAAATTATTCCGAAAATTTATTTTGCAACAGTTTGTGTTTATTTAACAATTCCTTTTCTAAAACAGGTGGGTTGATTATGCCAGATGGGTTGGCATCCAGTAGCAGGTGTGTGAGTTGAGCAAGTACAGCACCCAATTGAAACCCATTGGTGTATTATGATACTATGATTTCTCATTTTGTTCCATGCTATAATTTAGGGAACATTTTTTCTTACCTTTCTGTAACTTCCATTGGGGTAGCTTTTGATGATTCTTTCTGGATGAATAATTTAGGGCCTTTGCTTTTCCAATCTGTCGATTATCATTGCTGTTTTGGGTTGTCATTGTTAGTGCTTATCATAATAAAATGGCAATTTCTTGCTTTGATCCTAGTGAAAATTGTGGATGTATATTTGGTTGTTCTTGCTTTTGTAATTAGTTTTCATGGGTCACGCTTGTTGTAAGTTCAGATGCTGTGCTTTGGATTGCATCTTTATTACAAGTATAATTGAGTTATTCTAACCTGAGCTTCAACTGAAAATAAGTTACATCCTACGTAAAGAAAGAATAAGTTGTTTTCTTATTATGGAATGAATATTGTAAAGGCTTACCATCCAACATTTGACATTATGAAGTCAGGTTGGCTTTCCTTTTCAAAGTAAGATCTAGAACAACATCACTAACATGATGTTACTGTCGCGAGAATATTATAGAAGAGTTAATCAAAGAGAAGATTATTTAATTGGAAACTGGAGCAGCATCAGAGAATGGAAATTGTCTGATTAAAACTTTAAAAAGAAAAAGAAAAGGTGACTTGTATATGTCCATATTCACAACACTGCAATTATAACAATATCGGTAACAACCAGAATAAATAAAGTTCAATACATTTCTTTTACCTTTTTCCTTACATTTACACATATAATTAACTACAAGCGTGATCTTTCCCTATTTTGCAACTCTCATCTCATCTTTCTACTGAAAACTCACAAATATTTCTCTTGTTCCAGCTGGAGAAATTAGACAGGTAACAATTAAGGTAAAATAAGCCATTCAAACAGTCTGGCTACTCTTACACTATGGGGCATATATGGTGGTGCTCACAGCCATTACAATACCGAGCGCAATTGGAGAAAAAAAAAAAACCATAGACTAGGCCTCCCACTAAAAAAAACTCATGGTGTACGGCACTAGACTAAAGCAGGGGGGCCGTCAGCGGCCTGGGTCTTGCGGAGATTCCAATGGAGGCCCTCATGAATGCTGCGCAAGAAATCGGTGGTGGAGTCCACAAGGCAGGCTGTGGGGACCGGCCATGGTGCCATACTACAGATCAATGCATCACCGGGGGCCAGCTGCTTGCGGTCCTTGCCGTCAAACGAGGCCCAAGCCTGGCCACGGCTGTTGAAAGGCACTTGCACGCGCAAGGTCACGTACTCTGGGAGAATCAAGGGACGGAATGAGAGAGAGTGGGGGCAGATTGGTGTGAAGAGTATCGCTGGAACCTGCATGTGTGATTTGTCAAGAATTAATAAGGGCGTTATTTAATCAGGCAGCCTAAAGACTCTGAATAATTTTTCTTCTAACTGTACTTCCAGAATTATATTCAACAATTATAATGTAATTTCCCCAAATTGGCAACCACAGGACCTGATCGTACCAGTAACAAAGTCTGACAATAGCAAGAGCATTATTTATCACGGAGGTTGATGTTTGACACTTTTAAGAAAACTTGAATAATTCATTCAGTCAGCTATGCACTGAACAAAGTAAGAAAGGTGCATTCTAAAATAAGTAATTACTTTTTTAGAATGCAGTAAATCTTTTTTGTTTAAAATAAAAACACGTACCAAAATTACAGTAATTCTTTTGTTATGTATTTAAAAAACAGGAGGGGAAAAATGGATATTAATGATTACCTGAGGATGGACCATAGATCCTCCTGCAGCTAAGGAGTAAGCTGTACTGCCAGATGTAGTGGATATAATCAACCCATCCCCTTGCACACATGTAACAAAGGAGCTGTCACAGTAGCACTCGAGGAAAGTGAGGTAAGACGAGATCCCACGATCGATCGTGACCTCGTTCAGAACCAGGATCGGCTCCTCCCTCTCCAGTTCGTCCTTGTCTGCATCACGTATGACCTGGCACTGGAGCCTGTTTCGCAGTGTTATGCTGAAGGGGCCTTTAAGTATGTTTCCCAGGCTCTCACGGTATTGCTCACTATCTACACATTCTGTTAAGTATTAACAGCATTTTGTTCTAAACATGTCCACTTTAGCAAATACAGATCTCTGCCGAATTCTAACCTTAATACCCTGAATTATACCCACAATGTTTTAACAAAAGATACTTGATTGTGGACATCTGTGGATATTAAGCTAGGGTTACTGTAGTTTGATTGCAGTAAAACCATCCCATAATATCCATGAGCTACTCAATTAAACTAAATACTTCGTGTAGTTGATTATATGTTTTAGTTCAAGTTGCAAATTTGATTTGCTGAACAATTTAGGTGTCATGAAGCCTGGAATTAACTCTTTCAGTTAAGGAAATTCTAGTTATAGAACCAAATAAAGGATACGGAAAGGAGTCATGAAGCCCAAAGAACCTAGCGCAAATGCAACAACTGGGGGAACTGGTCCTTTAAACAGTGAGGCAGCCTGCAGATTAAAAAGGGAATGTTGTGTTTCAAAACAGGATAAACTTGGGGAAAAAATAATTCCACAGAAAAAGGATAACATAAGAATAAGAAGTTGAACTATGAACAGTTTAAGAATCTGTCAATGCAATAAAAAATCAGTTGAGTAAAAAACATAGTAAAGAGAAATTAAAACAAAAGCTCATAAATTCTCCATCCTAATGCAACATTTTCTAGTTTCAGATATTAGCTCCAATATAGAATGCAATAGAAATTAAGGAAAGAATATAGTTTTAAGTTGTACATACCCAAAGAACTGTTCCGTCACCACCAAGAGTCACAACAAGGTCGACCTTTGTGTGCAGTAGCTTTAAATCGTCATCTGTTATCCTTGCTTTGTCAGTGCATGTTATAGTATTGGAACGGATACCAAGCTAGGTTTGTCTAATTAAGGTTCAAATCAAAGTGCCTTTTTTTGTTACACAGGTGATCAGGAACAAAATTTAATTTTCTACAAGATAACTATCGAATTGATAAAATATCCATACTTTAAGAAACTAATAGGACTCACCATCTTGCCATGTTTGGACAAAGTCAAAGTACGAGTCCTCGGCCAAAAGTTCTTTCCTCAAGCGTGGCTCCACAAGTACATTTATGTTCTCATGCCCTTTCAACCATCTGTGCAACATCCAGAATAGGTAACAATAGAAATGTTATCTTTGTAAAACAGTTAAAAAGGTTAATTTAGCTGTTTGATAGTGAATGATTGAATATGCATTGAAATTACTTAACACACCTGGCGATTTCAGGCAAGATAAGCCGCACTTCATTTGAGTTTGGTTTAGTTATGATGAACACAGTCTGGGGCTGGGTTTCCCATTTTAGCAAAATCTGCCATAATGTTAAAACAGATTGTTTGGTGAAAAGAATAACTTGCAGGATATTCAAACATAATAAGAAACATTAATGAAGTTGATAGATGGAAGTTTGTATACTTGCTTATTGCTTCTACTGGCAGTTGTAATGTCTCCTTGCTCAAAAGATACAACATCATGCTTATGCCGGCCACTTTGCTCCCCATTGTATCCCCACGAAAGTCTAAATGATGCCTGCAACCATCAAAAGTTAACAACAAGTGAATTATTTTTTTAAGACAATTTATGTTTTCTCTGTCTTTTGTGTGGTGGGTGTGGGGGTGGATAGGGTGTAGCGTATATCCTCTGGGGTACCGCATGGTAGAATGAGCTCCCAGCTGAGCCAAAATAATCCTGGTGCCTATTTGGATTATAGGGGATCCACTTTAAGATTCGTGCTTGGTTAAAAGGGACGATACAGATCTCATTCTACACGATAGGGTGCCCCACTGGATCTGAGTTCAGGTTGGGAGGAAGGGGGACAACGGACATAGCACTATGTTTTACTTGCAAAAGTTCCTTGGGACAACTTTCCAACAGCTTCCATTTCAAAGAAACAAAAGCAAAAAAGCACAGCCAGAAAAAAAAAAAACAATAATTGTTGCCCCATTCTCATGGAAAATCAAGCAAACACCTAATTAATGTAGTGTTTGACTTTCATTAATAAAGGGAGTTTTATTCAGTACTTTCTATATTCCAGTGCTATCTAGTTGTGCTAGTGGGAAAAAGAAACAACTTCTCCTGGATTTGCTTCAGCTTACCAACAAGAGTAAAATTGCAACCTTCATCAATTTTAATAAATAAACACTAAGAATCAGGGTAAACCTCACCTTTCTGGTGACCATCTTGTAAGCTGAGTTGGCAATAGGGCCAGAGGCTTCATCGCCAAGGATTTGATGGGAGCAAATTCCATGGTTACCGCAGCATCCATTCTGGTCATGGGATGCATCATGCACTGTCAGTTCATCAAATGTATTCTCCATTGTGCCATTCATGCAGCAAAAACAACCTTCAGGCTCTACCTCTGCTGTTCAAATTATAAAAAGATATCATCATCGTGCTTCCATCAGAGAGTTTATGTTGGTAGGTCGACTTATAGGTGCATTAATCAAAACCCTCGCTTTAATATATGGAATAATAATCACTTGTCAGAAGCAGAAAAGAAAATGCTCTTTTAGATATTTCTAAACTTAAGTTTCAGTGCAGTTGACGCCAAAACCCTGATAAGAGAATTGTCAGTATAGAAGCCCAAAATTTGAGAATTTTTTACAAATTAAAAAACTGTTACTCAGTAGGGATCATAAAGTTCGTAAGCAGTTGTAATAAAAAATGTGCAACGTGTCTGATCCATGGTCAAGCACTAGACTAATTGTCAAATTTTCCTTTTTGTTTTAAATAATAAGGACTAGATGGGCATCGCTTTCAGCACAGAAACCCTAACCTTCATTTTTGTGCTTCAAGTTGCGTGCCTTCTCCAATTCATACTTGCGCTTCCACTCAGCCGCCTCCATCTGAGCTGTAGCCTTTCCTTCAGCAACTCGCCTTAGTGCCTTCGCAACAGCTTACAATTTGAATAATAATATGTTTTAGAATTGCATGTCAGCATTTAGATACATAAACGCAAATTTCCACCATGCCCCTTAAAAAAGGTACTAAGTGATTCGCTTAACTGGCTTAATATCCAGCAAGTCCCCATTCAATTACAAATGTATATAAACTGTAAAGACAAAATGCTAGCTTCCAAATTCAAATGATAAGTTCTCTGGAGAATCTACAAAACACCATAACCAGTAAGGGAAGTGTTTGTAGGTCAGCATTATTGCTTTAAGTGTATCTCAAAACTAAGTAAATAAAAAACAAAACAAAATGGCATGTAAGAAGTAATTCAAGTAAATGGCGAAGTAAACTCGTACTTCTCATGGCCTCAGAGAATTCGACCAGATGTGCATCATTTGACCTGATTGGAGTTTGTGGAAGTAAAGCATAAGCTGCTTTTAATGACTCGGACGAACTAAGTGTTGATGCTGACGAACCAACCGTTTCTAGCTGTGCATTCTCTGTTCCATGTCCACTCTCCGTTCCACTCGGAGAGCCATTGGCGACCAAACTCAAAGACTGAAAGATAGAAATCCGGGTCAATGGGATGAGTACTTGATAAAATTATATGTCTAATTCCATCTATTTGGAGAAATAATATTGCATTTACTATTTACAAACTGATTTCATACTTCGAGGCACTGATCATGTACTTTTGACCAGCACAACTGTTTGAGTCCTTGAGGTGCTTAATCATTAGAATCTCAAAAGCAAAAGGGCATCTCTTCTAAATTTTCCAAATTTTAGAATAAAAAATCAGGATTGCCATTGGAAAAAGGGTTTAAAATTTAAGAAATCAAATAAAACCACTGATTAGAATTGAGAATGAAGCAACTTAATTCACAAAAAATCTGTTTACCAGTTTGCCCACATTGAGTTTTACACTTGACTAAAGAAAACAGAATCACTTGCTCCTTAATAAAATTATGGAAATTTTTGTGAAGGCATTGAGATTAGGACAAATAAAGCATATAATTTTCCAATTAAAAGATAGAGACTTAAAGAACAAAAAAATATTTTGTAAAGTCGAGAAAGACAAATGCACTTTATTTCCTAAATTAAATGGCAACAGTACAATTCTCCAAGAAATTCGGAGAAAAGTAGCTAAATTGGGACCACAACAATCGAATAAACTGGCACCCTTTGCGAATACAAACGAACTACCTCATTAATAATTTCCTCCGGAGAAAATGCAGGAGGAGAAATTGCGGAAAGTCCCATTGTCGATCCCAAGTTCCTTCTCTCCTTCTTCTCCATCTCTTTCTCCTCTCTCTTATAAGAGTTAGGAGAGGGGTTGGTGAGTGTAGAAAGCGAAATCAGAGGCAACAAACGTCTCAGGTCGGGTAGGAGAGAAGCACGAAACAAAACCACCGCGGTTCGTTTATTTAGTGCTTCCGATCTCTTATTGTGATTCTCTTTATATGAATAATCACTGTCTGGATTTGGACCAGACACAAAGGGAGACGTACCATTTGATGAGGGCCCCACAGTCAGTGAGATTAAGTGCAATCGAGAAGGCGTATCCAACTTTTCTCGGTCTTGCATTAGCAAATCGGGACCGGTCTTGCAGTAGTGTGTCACTGCCGGCGTCATGTATCAGAAGTTGGGAACTGACAAGGTATCTTTTGTGACATGGGTCCCACCTGTAAGTGAGATAATTTTGATATTGCGCGGCCTGGTCACCTGGTATAGTGGTATAGAAGAGGGGACAAGTATAATATGATATTTGACAGGGGGGCTCATCACTTTACATATCAGATTAATTCTCAATCGTATCTCTAACTTAATTCTCTTTAACTGTAAGGAGGTCTTCTTTAAGATTCGTACTAAGTTAAAAGAAAGGTCCGAATTGACTAATTTTAAAAGATTTCCTTGTCGAGAACAGCTTGGGTCCAATGCCCATCTTAAATTTGGGTCTGATGGATTTAGAAACCGTCTGATCCACTTTAAGATTCATGCGCACGACTTTTAAAGCAGAAGCGAAAGTTGCGGGCGCGAATCTTAAAGCATATCGAACGGTCATTGCACCCATCGAACTCACTTTGAGTCCGATGGACATCGGACCCAAATTGGTTCCTTCCTTGTCCAGTATCAAAGAGGATCCAAATTCATATAAAAGGAGGTAGAAAGTTTGGAATCTGGATCCTTCTGATACCGGACAAGAGAATCTTTTAGAATTAGTAGATCCTGACTGCTATTTTAACTTTGCACGAATTTTAAAGGAGACTTCCTATGGTCAAAGAGGCACTAGATTGAATTAGACTCGGCTGAGAGTTAATTTGAACTGTAAAGTTGTGGACCCCACAGTCCAATATGTGAGAGGATACTTGTTTGAAAATTTGAAAAGCATTTTTGTTTTTTAACCGTATATTTTGACGAAATTGGATTATGTAGGTCCAATCAACTAATAATAATTTTCTATCCACTTAAAAGTTTAGATATTATTTTTAGGGTTTTAATTTGAACAATTTGATTCCGATGAAACCTAATTTTCTTAACACGTTGTTATTCTCATTCCACGTCACAATCATATGTTGTAGTTGAGTGGACCTAAAGGCGAACAAACTTTCCCAAATTGCCCCTCTATATTAAAAAAGTATGTAAAAATTAAATTGATAAATGGATCGCCGAAAGGTTACTTGAGGAATGACGCGTTATATATTTCTATTGCGTCGTTGACTGGTCAACAAGTAATAAACGATTTTTTGAACTCCAATTCCCCTGAAATTTTTAAAACTACTATTGTTTAAAACAAAATAAACAAAAAAACTATTGTTTTTGAGAAATTTAAAATCTAACACGGCCCACGGAAGGATTATGCGGCCTCAAATGATGGGGACCGCATAAGCGTTCTGCGAATCCAGTCAGAGGTTCACAGAACCATTCTGCGGCTTCATATTTTTTATTTTTGACAATGCAGAACCAATTCACTGCCAAACTAAACAATGCACGCATTTTTAGAACAAAAAAAATATTAAAAAAACAAATTTAGATATCCCCACCTGGTGTTAGATAAAAAAACTTAAAAATAAAAAAAATATGGTGCCGCAGAATGGTTCTGTAGACTCCTGGCTGGATTCACAGAACGCCTATACGGCCTCCAGCATTCTGCGGCCGTGTTATATTTCGAATTTCTCAAAAATAATAATTTTTTTGTTTATTTTTCTTTTAACTGTACTAACTTTAAAAATTTCGGCCAATTCCCCATCCAACACAAATCATTGCTTTTCTCCATTATTCCCAATTTAGAAAGGTATTGGCCAAACAATTTTATTTTTTCTAGGCACGCAAGCTTGACATGATTTTATATCACTATTAAATAAAATTATAAAATTTTAGTACAATATATTTGTATAATAAAACTGCGAGGAAGTAGTGTTTTGCATATCATGGAATAATATTCTAAAAAACTATATAATATATTAAAATGTCAAAAATCTCATTTTCATACCTCCTATCTCCTATTAGGAAATTTTTTATTGGTAGTAATTAATAGAAAATAAGAGAGACAAGATTACAGTAATATTTATATTGGTAGTAAGATCGGTAGAATTTCTACCGATCTTAACTTTTTTTTATCTGATGTATAGATGGCGAGAATTCTTATATTTGATTTTTAGTAAAATATGAAAAGTTTTTCAGAAAAATAGATGGAATGTTTTTGATATATCTAAATTTAAAGATACTTTATCTATTTTTGTAAAAAAAAATATTTTACTAGAAAAAATAAAAAACAAATTGGTTTAGATCGGTAGAAATTCTACCGATCGTACTGCCAATATAAAGATTACTGTAATCTTACCATTTGTCTCTCTTCTTTTCTATTAATTACTACCAATAAAAAATTTCCCTCCTATCATGCACCTCCTAAAAAATATGACCATCTCCTATCATGCACCCCCTAAAAAAATATGATAGAGGTCAAATTCGCACTTGTATAGAATTTTCTAGTTAGCACCACCAATTGGTAGTTCAGGCATCCCTATTTTTCATTCATTTAGTCTTCAATTTCTTTCTTTTTTAAGAGGTGGAAGATTTGTGTTGGTTGAGCAAAATGATTAGCATTTTAAGTCACATATTTATTAGATGAATGTAGATGTAATGATGCTAACAAAATAAATAAACTATAGGCTAAACATATTATTATGTCAACTTGACATACCTAATATCATCTAGTCAAACTTTAATATCACCATTTTCTTTTTATTGACTTGGTCCGTACTACAGATTAATATTTTTATTTTTAAAATCCTAACGGTCGATCTGAACCGTTCAACATGGTCTACATATATGTATATGTACTTGTAAACTAAATTTTATATTTTTTTTAGAATTTATTTTAGATAGGTAGAAAATCACTTGGTCTGAAGATTTTCTATCCATCTAAAAATATAATAAAAAAATTCTAAGAAATTGTTGAACGGTTCGGATCAACATCAAACAGAATTAATGAATTCCTTTTAATATTATTACCCGATAATGCAAAAAATAAATATCGACATTAAATTTGATCACCGGACTCTCCAGTACGGTTGAAAATGGAGAGAATAACGGTGTCAACGAGAACATGCTTAAATTGAAATATTAAAATAATGAAACCTGAGTCAACGAGACCGACATTATTTCCATTCAAATTCCAACTGAGGCCAACAACTAGAGTATATACCCCAATTTCTATTTGAAAAATAGCAGTAGTGGAGTTCATGTCATATAAATATAACAATATTATATAATGTTTAATAGAAGCAGTAGACCAACCGATCGACCAACGACCTTTGAAATAATGTTTTTTTTTTTTAAAATAGCTTAAAAAAATTATATACATAATCGTGAAAACTAGCACGAACGGGATGCACTATATATACCAGCCACTTTATTTAGAAAAATGAATGTGATGTGTTTTTTATTTAATTATATCAGGCCGGGATGAATCACACCGCTCTTTATTTTTATTTTTAAAAAGAGAAAATGAATTTAATTTTTTTAATGTACCGGGCTGTAATATATTTCCCAAAGGCTTGTTTCTTCTTCTTCAAAGTTTTTATTTTCAAATAAGTTGGGTAGACTAGAAATGAAATCCAACCGGAATCAGCAATACAATGACTTCTCAGGAGGTTACCCATCTTACTACTACCGTCCAATTTGTGAGGGCTTCATTTTCACTAATGAATTTGATTTTTTTTATTTAATTGTATTGCCGGGATGAATCATAACAGCCACCTTTTTTAAAAAAAGAAGAAGGAATGAATATGATTTTTTTTACTGTACCAGTCTAATAATATATATCAAATCTAACGGTTTTATTTTGACATATAAGTTTAAAAAATATTGTTAGTTAAAAAATAAAAGGTAGAGACACGATGGAGCAATAAAAAATGAAGGTATTTGACAATTTCTAATTCATGAGAATAATTTATAACGATAGTATTAAAAAAATAACACATACTTCAAATTATTTTTCTGGCTCATATCAACTATATAATGTATCGCCTTCTGTTTATTGTTTTTTTTTTTTTTTTGACGAAAACAAATATCATTTGGCACTTTTAGCTATCAAATATTTTGATAGTGTATTTATGACTACAATTTTTTTTTAAAAAACAGTCAATATTGCAATGTATTAATATAGCTCATTACAACAAATTGTCAGAGAAAATAGTTTTCTCCTCATTTTATTTTATCTCAATTTAGAAAATCAAATCATTTAACATTCGTTTGTGTTTCTAGAGTGAAATCAGGGACGTAGTCAGAATTTTTACTAGTATAATTAGCAGGTTACAATCTACCGTGAATTAACTAATTCATACTGTAGGTTGTTCAGGAGTAGACAACTTATTTTCCCAAAATAAACAGCTGCCAGATTATACATTACTTATGCTTAATTTTCAAAATCCAACATTAAACAGTTACTTACTCCTGATTCAATTTGACTTCACCACTGTCTAAAAATTCAAATCATCATTTGACATGCGTTTGTGTTTCCGTAGCAAAAATCGAAGAACAATCCTAGTAAGAAGTGATTTTGCATCCTCTAAAGTAACTCAATTTTTTAGTTTTGATCCGAACCGTTCAATCAGGAATTTGGACAACAAGGCTCCTTTACTATTGTGATAGAGAAGATCGACGGTCCGGATCAAACTCAAAAATTGAGTTACTGTAGGGTTTGAACTGGAACAAAAAAATATTAAATGCGTGAGGAAGCAAAGGTCAAAGCTTTCGACCGGTCACAGTTTAATTTTGGCGGTTCAAATTTATGTGGTGTGGGATTTCTACCTGCCTGTCATGGTGTGCATGATTTCCGGATATTTGTTTCACCATGCGTGATTCCTTCTTTTGCTCCATGTTGCATTAAAATTGATACACTAAAAGCTGTCCCTAGTTTGACCTTAATTTCCTTTTTGGTGGAATTTTGACGCAGTTTCCAAAGCGTGTCAAAAAGTTCTTTCAAGTTTTGACTTCACCATGTAAATGATTTTGAATTCGTATCCTCTGCATTTAACTCAAAAAAAGAATCTTCTGAGGTAATTAATCTCAACCGTCCGATCTGTTTTAAGATTCGTGCGAATTAAATCTGCACTAATATTGAAAGGTCTCATATGTTATAGGCAGAAACCGGATTGGCTCCGTTTAAAATCAGATTGTTGAAATTCATTATCTCAAAAGATTCCCTTTTGAATGCAGAGAGTACGCGTTCAATGATTTTGTGGGAAATAAATCTTTTGTTATTCTCGAGAAATAACAGGGACCTGTTATTCCGATCTCAGCCGTTCAAACTACAAACTTCGAAGAAGTAAGTTTTTATTGCACGAATCTCAATAAAGACTAATGGTTTGGATTGGGATAGCAGATTCCTTCTTGAGAATAACAGCAGATTTATTTCCGATTTTGTCATGTATCCTTTTAACATTAGATTTTAGATTTGTTCACATAAAAAACTTTACCTAGTTTGGCAATAATTTTTTTTTTATTGCGTCTTAAAGTTTCTATAAACACCCGTGATTTTTATTTTTACCCAAAAAAAAATATATTTTAATATAAATAATCAGGTTTTAAAAAAAAATTTATTTCTACCCAAACCGCTAGGAATATTTGCGTTCGAATTAAAAATTCGAACCGCTAGGATTCCTAGCGGTCTGAATTCTTAATTCGAACCGCTAGAATTCCTAGCGGCCTGAATTCTTAATTCGAACCGCTAGAATTCCTAGCGGCCCGAATCTCTTTTTTGTTTCGCCTAACTTTGGTTCCATGAATTGCCTTTGGTTTTTGTCTCTTTTGGTTATTAAACTCGATAATGATATATGAATACGAGATTTTTATCTCTTTTGGTTTTTGTCTCTTTTGGCCTGCATCTGCCGAGATTTTTATTTATACCCAGAATTCTGAATTTTCTGAATTCAGAAAATTATATTTGTGTCGATCTGCATCTGCCGAGATTTTTAACTTTGTGTCGATCTCCAAAGTTTAATAGAAATTATATTTATATCCAGAATTCTGAATTTTCGCCAAAAATGTCCAAGCCGGCTATTATATGACCGGTTTACTCTCCTCGTAAGCCGGTCAATAAATAGCCGGCTTACTCTTTTTTTTTTTTAGATACACTATGAAGAGCCGGATAATGAAATCTAACACTGAAAATTTGAAACTTTTTTGTTTAAATTATTTGATATATTACTTCTTTTGATATATAATTAGCATATTTATACAAAAATACACTAAATTACTTGAAATTATATTGAATTACACTATATTAAGTTAACTTACACTAAATTACATTACATTACGCTAAAATACGGTAAATTGTGCTAAATTACATATAAATAGGGACGACATCTTCACTGAAAAGGCGAAAAACGACGATGAAACTTCAAACGGTCATAAAACGGTGCTCGAGTGTCCGATTTCAGCAAATGACCACTTTTCGAAAAGTTTGCGAAAATACGCATGTGTCTATGACCACTACGTTATTTTTTGAAATTCAGAATTTCCAAAAAACAAAGGGAAGAGCCTCAAAACTTGAGTTGAAGTTTCCGATTAAGATTTCATTTCTATTATTCAATCTAAGTAGCTCAGTAAATTAGTTACATAATGAACTTGTAGAATACCAATTTTTATTATTTTTAGAATTTATTTACTATTTTTTGTGATTTATGAAAGATGGCACAAAATCAGTCTACTTTAGCGTAATTTACCGTATTTCAGCATAATTAGCGAAGTTATTGTAATTTAGCGCAATTTAACGTAATTCAACATAATTTATTGTAATATAGTGTAATTCAACATAATTTCATGTAATCTAGTGTATTTTAGTATAAATATGCTAATTATAAATTAAAAGAAGTAATCTAACAAAAAATTTAAATTTTCAGTGTTAGATTTTATTATTTTGCTCTTCATAATGTCTCTAAAAAAGAAAAGAGTAAGCCGGCTTGAACATTTTTGGCGAAAATTCAGAATTATGAACATAAAATATTAATTTCTATTAAACTTTGGATATTAATAAAGATCTCGGCTGCATCTGCTACCTAGTCGTATTCATATATCATTATCGAGTTTAATAACCAAAAGAGACAAAAACCAAAGGCAATTCATGGAACCAAAGTTAGGCGAAACAAAAAAGAGATTCGGGCCGCTAGGAATCCTAGCGGTTCGAATTAAGAATTCAGGCCGCTAGGAATCCTAGCGGTTTGAATTAAGAATTCAGACCGCTAGGAATCCTAGCGGTTCGAATTTTTAATTCGAACCGCAAATATTCCTAGCGGTTTGGGTAGAAATAATTTTTTTTTAAAAACCTGGTTATTTATATTAAAATATATTTTTTTTTGGGTAAAAATAAAAATCACGGTATAAACAAAAAGGAAAAAGTAAAAAGTAAATACGCGTCCAACAACCGATCTAATACTTGTCAAACTAAATATAAAAATATAATTGTAAAGTATGTTTGAATGGAAAAAAGTTAATATAATAATAAAAAAAAAAAAGTTCAGATGTCTTCATTTTTTGTGCCTATACCATGCCTCCATTTTTAAAACATTAATAACTCAAAATTTAAATTATAAATTTCATAATAAAACCGTTAGATGTGATTTATGTTATTTTTTCTATGTGCTCATACAAAATTATCATGTTTCGGTTTTGTTTTTATGTAAATCAATAAGTTGAAAAATTAACGTCTAGAAATTATCCACATTAGTACGTTTTTACAAGCTCTTAATGACGACCAAAACAAAGTTGAAATATCATAATTTTTTACATGTGCATAGATAAAATAATGTAGATCATATCAAATAGTTTTATTTTGACTTTTAAGTTTTAAGTTTTGAGTTATTAAAAAATTTCAAAATGGAGACACAAAAATAAAGACATTTGAACCCTCCTCAATAAAAAAAATATAAAATCAATAGTATTCGGAATAATGCTAACTCAAATAAAGTTTAGTTTTCCATTTTTGAACAAAAGGTGGAGCTATAACAATTCAACGCTGATTCTCATATATAATTCTTAAATTTCAATAGAAAGTTGAAGTTACGAGCAAAAATTAGAACTATTTTTTCTATAATCCATACAATATAGTGTTTGCTTTTGTTCTCCAAACTCTATCATTACTTCTTCTTCTTATTCTTTTGACAAAAAGAGGAATGTTATACAACTCCCAAGTTTTCGTCCTGCTAATTATTTTTGGCCAACGCTCTAATATGTACGAGTAGGCATATTGACACCACACACATTTCTATTAGCACAACATCTTTAATAAAATTTAATGTATGAACAATTTTAACTCTCTTTAAATGTTTTGCTAATTACCATATTTTTCCATAATGTAATTAATATAGTGATCATTTATTAAATTATTTGATTTCCATAATTGCTAGATATTTTTTCCTTTTTTATTTTATTTTACATTGCGTAATCTTTTTATGCTTCATTTTTTTTCCTTTTTTATATAACTACAAACTTTACACGAAAACCATCAATTCAATTGAAATTTCAAGCATTGAGGCATCGATTAATTTCCACTCAAACCAAATTAAGTCAAGGTATGTATTTAACTTTTTTTTAATTTTTTTTAATATTATGATAAACTCGCTTTAATTTGTTGTTGTTTTAATATCATCACCCAATATGTACGTATGGATCTTAACGCAAATCAGAAGATTCCGAATCGAAAGCAGAAAAATCTTGACGTATTTTTACCTGTTCAACGAAAAATACTTACAGCATTAATTCATGGAGGTTGTTATCCGTGCATAATAAAAAGTTGAATAATTATTTCAATCCCTCCACTTCAGTATCTGCATTGTACCCGCAACAACAACAGGTAGTACGTCATCATGGATCTCATTTGAAAGAGAAAATTGCGTAGAAGATGTTCGTGGTTTTAAATTTGTAAAATTTCTCACAGATCGTCAGAAATATGACAGTTAAGGTGCGGGTACAATGTGAATACCGGAGTGCGGGTGCTCATATCAGCTTCCTAAAAAGTTAGGCTCCTAATATTTTCATGAATGGATAAAACATGCTCAGAACGACGTCGTGTTTTATTTGCCTATTTCTATATATAGATATAGCCTCAACGATGTTAAGATTTCATTGGTTGACATGCTTGGTGGATGTTTCTATGATTAACAATTTTGTGGCTGTTATTAGAACACATGATCCCTATTATGTTTTTTTTTTTTTCTGAACATCAATTAAATTAATCTAGTATGATAGGTGCTCCTTCCATAGGAATTCATACCATCTAAGGTAACTCAAATTTTGAGTTTAGATCTGGACCATCCGATCTGCTTTGGCAATTAGCACGAAAAATAAAGGAACCCGTGCATTTCACTTTTGATAGATTAGTCTGAATTCTAATTAGACGGTCAGTGTAAACTTAAAATTTAAGTTCAGAGGATTTGGGGACTCCCATAGTCCATATATCCATTCTTATATTAAGCACGTAGATGTCCTGATCCGCCAACGGCTTTGATTAAAAGATAAGATTTCGAATTGAACATCAGCCTCGATTAAATATTCTGATTATATGTATTTTTTTTATGTCTGTTTAGGACTAGAAGTCTAAATTTATTTAGATATGTACTCGCCGCATGTATTCTCAACATGTATATTGCATCATCCTTATAATTGGTCATGATTTCTTTCTATTTTTAATATCATTTAAGAAACTTTGAATGATTGATAATTGATTGGTCATGTCTTCATTTCTTTTTATTTTTTATATTATGTAAGGAATGTTATTTGTTTTAAATTTTTTATATGAAAAATGTTAAAAAAGATTAAAAAGATATCTCATTTAATATGTTATTGAATATATCATTTAAGGAATGTTGTGTACATGTCATTTAAAGAAATGTTATATGTTATTTAGTTTAAATTTTTTTATGAAAAAATGTCATTTTGTATGAGATATTTTTATTTTGTCTCCGATGCAACACATGGGCACTATACTAGTGATTTGATACAGGTCTAATTATAAGGCCATTTTACTAATGAGCCGAGTAATTGGACCTAGTAGTGACTGAATGTGGGCCATCTGTCCAGTTGTAACCAATGCCATCGAGCATTTCCTTCATTTCATTTCGTTTGTTCTCACTTTATTTTTATGAATGGGCCTAGTAATTGCCTAGTAGTGACTGAATGTGGGCCATATGTATAGTTTAAACCAATTCTATCGATCTTTATCTCTTTTTCTTTCGTTTATTTCTCCTTCTCCTCGTGCTAGTCGGGAGCAGCTTGGGTCCGATGGGCATCGGACCCAAATCCAAATTGAATTCAATGGATGATATTACCGTAGGATCTCATCTCTAGTTGAAATCTGATTAAAGGGTTTGATAAATTGACGGATCTTTTTAAAACGAATTTGGTCCATTAAAAAATTTAGACCCAACAAAGAGATTAAACCCACACCGGGTCGCCTGCTTCCTCTCGCCGAATCACCTGCTCGCCAATCATAACTTTGCCGGCTTTCTCTCTCACACACACAGCCTCATCGGCTCTCTCTCTCTTGCACAACTCTGCGTCACCTTTCTCTCTCGCATCGCGAGACTCAGATCAGGTTATAAGATACATGCCTTGCGACTTAGATTCTATTTGCAGCTATAGGGTTCCGATGTGCCATGCGTAGAAAGATTCTCATTCGATTTGCAGCATTTGATTGACAGTCTTTAGAACTAAATGACAATGTTAAATTCGTACTTCTATACAAAACATTCCTCCTCAACCTAAGCTGCTCTATGAATAAATTGAATTACTGGTACCGTACCACTGGTAGATATGAAGACAATAATGCTGATGTTTTGTTGCAAAAGTGTAAATGGCTAGATGAAGACAATAAATGTCTGGATGAAGACAATAATGAAGTTGATGGATGTAATAAATTTTGTGTTTGTTGCAAAACATTTTTTGCTTTTTTTAGATTGGTTAGGATTTAGTCAATTTTGTTATGGTTTGTATTATGTTGGTACTTCTAGATATATTAAGGATTGAAATTTTTTCCATAGTATGTGTTATTTCCATATTCATTTTATTTTTTTTATGTTTTCTTTCTTGAGGGTCACCTCTGAATAGTTTATGGTTGTAACTTCATTGCACTCATTTAGAATGGTGTTTCACTGTTTACCATAACACAAAGGTGCTTTTCAAAAATTGAGATTTACTTGACTTAAACCTAGATTTATTTAGTATGCTTGGACTCAAATTAACTCGGTTTAAGTGTTAAATTACAAAGGATAAAAAAAATTCATTGTTACTGGTTTTTATCAAAAGAAAATATCTGATACATTCAATGTCTTTCAAAATTTTGAATTTTAATCTAAATCTATGCCATAAAAATATCTTCAAGCATTCAAGCAAGATGAAAATATGTATCTGTAAAGATATTTACCTTTTTTATTTGAATTAAAAATCGTATTTTAGTTATGGTCAACTGTCAGTTGACTTTTCTTATTTATTTTTCAGATTCAAATTGTTTAGCTTGTTTCTCCATATCTATTGATCCAAAAAGTCTAAATAATTCAGTAAAAATGCATTTAAGTATGCTTGATATGATGTGTAAATTTTAGAAATAAATTCAAAATAATGAATTAACTAGGGTTTTTGAAAGATTAAGGGGTATTTTTGGTACTGATTTGATGAGGTGTTTTATTTGAATTTTAAGTAAACATGTCTTATCTTTTTTAACAGTAAGATGATTTAAACTACAACTTAGATGCAGGAAGAGAAAAATCAAGAAAAATCAAAAGAAACATCAAAAGAACAAGAGATTCACATAAATAATTAACATTCTGACAAAATATCATCAAAATTTCTAATAAGCATCTAAAAATGCATGACTTGTATAATTAAAATTAACGGGAAAACATACAACTGAATTGTCAACATACTAGCCTATATTACATAATTGTCAATTGACTTGTACCATTAAAATTAACAATCTAGCAAAACATACTACCCTATATCAATGAATTGTCAACATTTGAACAAAACATCACCAAAAATTCTATATAGTCACTAACAAAAAACTAAATAAGAATACAATATAGATAGTTTAGCCACTCTATTGCCCTGGACCTACAAAGTAAATAACAAAGTAATTAAGAATAGTTTCAAAGAATTCAGTTGTGTGAAAAAATAAAAAATTATCTTATTCATCATACCAGCCAAATTAGATGGTGTAGCAGTGATTTGGGAATCTGATGTTAGTAGTAGTACTAAGAGCATGTATTGCATTAAGAAGTCTAGTTGCATATCCATCGGAGAACATCCTTCAGATTCTTTTAAAATGAAGAAGATTTGAATGTAAAATAGGAGTGATACATCATGCATTTATTTATGGAAGCTGATATGAGTACCCGCAGTTGAGTACCCGCATTATACCCGCACATAAACTATCATAACTGTTTTTGGGAACCGCACCTAAACTGTCATAACTGTTTTTGGGGACCTAAACTGTCAAAACTGTAATTTTATTTTACAAGTATTAATAGTAACATTGTGAAGTATTTATACCTATACAAGACAAGTATTTATATCTATACAATGAACTACATATATGATATATGAATTGGGAACCATTACACTGTCAAAACTGGGGACCATTACTTTTACACGTTTTCAAGGTAGTTTTTTTTTTTCTCCGTTCAATCTAACCAATTTTTGGGACGATCTATGAGGAATTTTGCAAATCTAAAACCACGAACTTGTTCCATTTTTTTTTCTCTTTCAAATGAGATCCATGATGACATACTTTTACACGTTTTTCAAAGTATCAAATATTCAAATATGAAAAGTATTCATACAAAATAGAAAGTATTCATACCTAATATATCAAATATTCATATATAATTCATCAAGTATTTATACTTAAGATATCAAGTATTTAAAGAAAAAAACTGGACTCATCTTTTACACGTTTTTCAAGTATTCACATACAAAATGGAAAGTATTTATACCTAAATCATCAAGTATTCATATATAATTCATCAAGTATTTATACCTAAGATATCAAGTATTTAAAAAAAACTGGACACAATACCTACTCATCTTTTACACGTTTTTCAAAGTGTTTTTTTTTCGTTCAATCTAACCAATTTTTGGGACGATCTATGAGGAATTTTGCAAATCTAAAACCACGAACGTATTCCATTTTTTTTTTCTCTTTCAAATGAGATCCATGATGACATACTTTTACACGTTTTTTAAAGTATCAAATATTCAAATATGAAAAGTATTCATACAAAATAGAAAGTATTCATACCTAATATATCAAATATTCATATATAATTCATCAAGTATTTATACTTAAGATATCAAGTATTTAAAGAAAAAAACTGGACTCATCTTTTACACGTTTTTCAAGGTGATTTAATGATTGACAAAGTTAGTTATACCGTTATGAAAGTTAATTGGGAAATGAATCAACTGCGGGTATAATGCGGGTACTCAACTGCGGGTACCAAAATAATTATTCTTTATTTATAGTGTAAAGTCTCAGCACATAAATTCATTTTTTCTAACTTTCAAGATATGAAAGGCAAAAATAAAAGTGATATCAATTCACCACAAGTTATAAAGAAATTCAGTTTGGTGAAAATACATATTTGTTCCTAAAATCAATTCAAGTTACAGGAGCCGTTCTTGCTTTAATAAAGCTAAGAAATGTGAATTGACATGATGGTTGCTCTTAAAGGTAAGAATTTAATGGTTTGTTTGTAGCTTGAATTGGATAGAAATAATTCTAAGTCTGAAACTTATTTGTTCCTAAAATCTGAAATTTAGTTTGAAGAAACTATTCAAGCTATTCATATATGGTTCAGGGGTTAGAATTGTTTCTTCGAGTATCTAGAAATAATCAACAAAGCGAAAAACTAGAAAGCTAGAGAATCCCAGAAAGTCCGAAAAAAACTTCTCATTGAAGCCTATTTAGCTCTTCCTTTTTAAGTCTTCTTTGCTCTCATTAATCTTATTATAAACAAATAGACTCCTAAACTGTCCTTCCTATCGAGGCAAATTTCGCTCTTGGGCCAACCACCGCTCCCGGATTTTCAAGATCTTCAAGAATTAGATTCTCGGCCCATCGTTGTCCGCCGATTTTTTTCTCATGGCTCTCTCGTCTGTATTATCTGACATGGAGTCTTCTATGAGGCGGTTCTTGGATTGTGCAAAGACTCTATGTGATGCTACCCGTCACACATTGCCTACTGCGATTCCGCCTCTTCAATCTCATATTTCACCCGCAGGTGTGATCACGCTCACTGGAGGCACTCTAGCTTCGCCACATGCCGCCTCCAGTTCTCTGCCTCCCCTCTCTGCTAGTAGGACCCCTTCGAATGACGCTCTTTGCACGCCCTCCAATCTGTCCACGCTTCCCCCGCTCTTGCCAAAGACTGCAGCTGGGCCCTCCACTTCTCCGACTGGGGACACCTTTTCCCAATGGCGTCCTTTCGCCTCTGATAAAGCGAGATCTTATGCGGCAGTAGCAGCTACTATTCCTCCCTCCTCGTTACCAGGCCACTCTGCGAATGCCACTTCCGATCCGCTGCATCTCGATACTTCTAGGGTTTCCGACGCCTCTCGTCTTCATTCCAAATTTCAGTCTCTCTATTCCCTCTCTAAAAATGGTTCTTTGGTATGCTTTCGCTGTGGCGATCTCGGTCATTTAGCTAAAACATGTCGTAACGCGGTTGTTTGCTTTGCTTGCAACCGTCTTGGTCATCGATCTCACACTTGTAAGGCCGTTACGATGATGCCTTCTTCTTCTTTTCGACCTCCTCTTTCAGAGGAGATGAAATCGCTTGGTGCATCGCTTCCAGTGTTGCGATTCGCTAGCACAAAGGCAATTAAAGACTTTGACATGATTCTAAGAAGAGATATAGTAATCAAGGATTCTTATAACAAAGGTGCCGAGTTTATTCGTTCTCGCTTGACAGAACGGTTTCCAGTACGAGATTTTCACTGGAAAGTAGTTCCACTCTCTAATGATTGCTTTGTGCTTACCCCACCTGACCCATCTTGGAGACAAATTGCTTTAGAAGAGGGTCGGGTATTATTAGGTGACATTGTTTTTCCGCTTGAGGCCTTTGATCCGATCAAGTATGATGGAGGTTGGGAACCTCAAACTTTCTGGATTAAGATTTTTGGCCTACCTTCTGCTTTATTTCGAGGTCCTGATTTTGAAAGATTGATCAGTGACATGGGAGGGTTTGTTTTGCAAGTTGATCCTTTGTCTCGTAGCTGCGATATTATGAAATACCTAAGACTCAAAATCGGTGTCTCGGCTCGGTCTGACATCCCTCCCTGTCGTAAGGTTTTATTTACTGGTCCAGATGGTCAATCCAGGTACCACTGGATTCAGTTTGTAGTGGAAGGTGAAGGACGGCCTTCATCTGTTACTCAGCGACCCTACTGGCAACGCCGCCAGCCAACTGGGGCTCCCCCTCCATTGCCACCACCAGCTAAGTCCTCCCCTCACTCTTTGGTTACTCCTCATCCACCTTTGTCACTACCACCACCTGTCTCTTCTCAGCCTCCTCTGATTAGACCCACTCCTCCCTTGCCATTACTTCCTGGATCACATACCACTCAGGGGGACTCCTCTAATCGCTTTACACCATTACATGACATTCCTGATACTTTACCAGTTTCAGGTAATGCTGACTCTGGCTTTGTTTTGGATCATGACCCTTGGTCTGAGCCAACTCCTCCCCCTCCCCCTCCTCCCACGGATGTTACAGATCCGTGGGACGTTGCCATTTGTAATGAAAATGAAAAGAAGAGGAAATGGAAACATCAGGCAACCACTTCTACTGAAGAGCCTTGCAATAGCCTTAGGGTTAAACTAAATCAATTGGCTGGGGCTAAATAAGTAACTCCTAAAGAGGGAGTTAAGACTTCTACTAAGTCTGCTAAAGCCACTACAGGTACTCAGTTTCTTTTGGAACAATTTCCTTATTCTTCTTTATCTGATTTAGATTTGGTAAAGTTGTATGATATCAGTGGTTTTAAATTAGGAGATACTATAGAAGATAGTATTAAGATTGTTCAAACTTTAAGAGCTTTATCTAAGCCTCGTTTTGAATCAGTTCTCTCTGACAGTATAAAGACTGGTCACATTCCTGATACTGTGCTATTACAGCAATTACAGGATTCTGGTCCAATAGATTCTTCTGAGACTATTGAGTCTCATTGTAACATTAGGGATTTATCTAAGAATAATGGTTAAATTTCTCAACTGGAATGCTAGAGGATTAGGTCTGTCAGTCAAAAGAAGATACTTAAGTGATTTAATTAGGGACAACAATATTGACTTAGTTTGTATTCAGGAAACCAAAAAAGAAATTTTTTCTGATAGAAATTTAAGAACTTTAAGTTTAACTGTTAATCAATGGATAGTAAAACCTTCTGTTGGAGCCTCTGGGGGTTTGCTTTTAGGTTATAATGATTCTATCTTCTCCTTGATTGCTTCTTATATTAGAGATTATTCCATTTCAGTGCACTTCAAAAATAAAATAGATAACTTTGAATGGTGTTTCACAGCTGTTTATAGACCTCTATCTACTAATACTAGAAGAAATTTTCTTTGAATTAGCTGATATTGGCTCTTTAGGAATTGATGCTTGGATAATAATGGGTGACTTTAACATGATTAGACGTAGATCAGAGAGATCTGGTCCTTCATTTAATCATGTCATAAGTAGTCGTTTTAATTCTTTTATCAGAGACAAAGAATTAATGGAAATCTCTTTATCAGATAGGAAATTTACTTGGGCTAGATCTTTAAATTCTAATTCTCAAGCATTATTAGATAGATGTTTTTGTACTAATGCTTGAAATTCTCACTTCACTTTAGCAAAATTATCCTCTTTACCTAGAGCTTACTCTGATCATAATCCATTGATCTTAGATACTCAAGCAGTAATATTCCCTAAGTCTAAAACTTTAAAATTTGATAAAACCTGGTTAGCTATTGATGGTTTTTATGATCTAGTTACTTCTTGGTGGTCTGAAATCCCCTTAACATCTGACCTGGGACTTAGCTGGAAATTGAGAATGCAATTTTTAAGGAAAAAACTTAGAGGTTGGAGTTCCAATGTTAGAGGAGAGACAAAAAGACTTAAGTCTAATTTTTTAACACAACTTGACTCTTTTGAACAACAATCAGATGATAATTGTCTTACTGATCATAATTTAGAAGCTTGGATTTCATGTCAAAATGAGTTACATAGACTATATTTAGAAGAAGAACAATATTGGCAACAAAGATTAAAACTTAAATGGTTCTTAGAGGGAGATCTTAATACCAAGTTTTTCCATGTGGTTGCCTCTTCTAGAAAGAAGAAAAATACTATTGGTAGTTTAGAAATTGATGGCACTTTAGTGTCTGACCAAGCTCTGATACATAGGCATATCACTGATTTTTATAAAGGTCTTATGGGATCCTCCACTCCTAGATTCATAACCCTTCAACAGGATTTGTGGTTAAGTTCTGAGAATCTAAATAGAGATCAATGTTCCTTTTTGGAGACTCCTTTTACAATAGAGGAAATTAAAAGGGTTGTCTTTGCTTGCAACCCTTCCAAAGCTCCTAGCCCTGATGACATGTCCTTTCAGTTTTATCAATCCTTTTGAGAATTAGTTAAAGATGACTTATTTAGGCTGTTTTCTGATTTCTATAATCACTCCTTAGATGTTTCTAAATTTAATCTTGCATCTATTTGTTTGATACCTAAAAAGGAAGATGCCATTACTGTTAGAAATTTTAGACCAATTAGTCTCATTAATTGTAGCTTTAAACTAATTACTAAATTATTAGCTGATAGATTAGCTTGTGTTATGAATTTTTTGATTGACTCTTCTCAAACTGCCTACATTAAAAATAGATTAATTTTGGATAATGTAGTTTGTGCTCATGAAATTCTCCACCAAGTCAAAATCAAAAAACATAAAGGGGTTTTATTTAAGCTGGATTTTGAAAAAACATTTGATCATGTTAACTGGGATTTTCTATTTGAAGTGTTACAAGCTAGAGGGTTTGGTCATAGATTCATCACTTGGATCAGATTAACATTAGAAGGTAGTAGAACATGTGTCAATTTAAATGGCTCCTTAGGTCCTTACTTTTCCTGTCAGAGAGGAGTGAGACAAGGAGATCCCTTGTCTCCTTTTCTATTCATTTTAGTTACAGATGCCCTTAATAAAATTCTGACTAGAACTCATAGAGGAGGATTTGTAGAAGGTTTAGGTAATTTTTCTAATATAGGTAGTATAGTAAATTTACATTTTGCAGATGATACTCTTCTCTTTCTAAAAGCTGAGAAAGTGATCCTAAGTAATATCAAATGGTTACTTTTAGCTTTTGAAAATACTTCTGGTCTAAAAATTAATTATGAGAAGAGTGAAATGTATCATCTTAATTTGTCTACTATTGAAAGTAATTCTTTAGCTTATGTATTAGGCTGTAAAGTAGCTTCTTTCCCATTAACTTACTTAGGTGTTCCTATTAATAATAAATCTTTAACTGATATTGATTGGCAAATACTAATTGATAACATAGAAAAGAGACTTCAAAGTTGGAAAGGTTCCCTATTATCACTAGGTGGTAGGGTAACACTTTTAAACTCTGTTATCTCTGCAATTCCTTTGTATTGGCTGTCTATATATAGGATGCCTGCCAAAATTAGACATAAAATTGACAAAATAAGAAGAAAATTTTTGTGGCATGGTGGTAATTCAACTAGAAAAAAATATTCCTTAGTTGCATGGGATGTGGTTTGCAAAAGTAAAGATCAAGGAGGTTTAGGTGTTTTGGATCTTAAACTTATGAACAAGGCACTTTTAGCCAAATGGTGGATTAGATTTCTTGACAATTCCTGTCAAGGAAGATGGAAGGATATTCTTCTCAGTAAGTATGGTACCAGAACTTCTCCCACTGTTTGTTCTACTTTCTGGAAATCCATTCTTAAAGATCATGTAGTTATTAATTTAGGACTTAATAAAGATATAGGCAATGGTAAATCTACTTCTTTTTGGTTAGATAGATGGTATACTGAGCATGCCCTACAATTTCAATACCCTACTTTATTTTCTATTGTTACACATAGATTCATTCTGTAGCTGAGGTATTTGCTATCTCTCCTATGCATTTGTCTTTCAAAAGACAATTAACAGGTATATACCTAGTAGAATGGTTAGCTTTGCAACAACAATTCCAACATTTTACACTTTCAAATCAAGTAGAAGACAGATTGATTTGGAGATGGTCTCAGGATGATCATTTCACTGTTCATTCATTCTATAAATGGTTAGAATATGGAGGAATGCCTAATTTAGAGTACACCTCTATTTGGAAATCACATATACCCTTGAAGATCAAAATATTTTTATGGTTAGTTAGAAGAGATAAAAATTCTTACCAAGGTTAATCTAGCATTCAAGGGATGGCCAGGTGATACTACTTGTGTATTTTGTGATCAAGTTGAAACTACAGAACATCTGTTTATCCACTGTTCTTACATTAGATTAATCTGGAACTGGATTGCTACTTATAATAATTTTTCTTTTCATTGTGTTTCTTTGGAGGATTTATGGTTGCTTGATACAGCTATCCCTTTAAAAGACAGATTATTAGTTGAATTATTAAGGGCAGCAGTCCTTTGGACTGTCTGGTTAGAGAGAAATAGGGTATGCTTTAAAGATACTAATCCTATTTCTATTAAAGCTTTAGGTGCTAAGATAATTTCTTTAGCTACTTTTTGGTGTAAGTCCAAATCTGAAAACTCTGTGCTTAAGTTAAACCTAATGCTCCCTTTTGATGTTAATGACCCCCCAGATCAAATTCTAGAGGGAGCAACAAGCAGCCCAGACTCCTCTCAGGTAGTGGATCTTTTGCTCTCACTCAACAGGGTGAGTTCCGAGGACACCTCTACTCAGGATTTTGGAGCTGGCAGCCCCCAAAATCAAATGTCTGGAGAAGAGTTGAATGATGGGGATGACATTAACTGGGAGGAATTAGCTTAATATTTTGCTGCAATTCTGTTATTTTCTTTTATGATGTGTTGTTTCATGTTTGCTGTACTCATTCAGGTTCTATCATTTTGTGAATTTTTAGCTTGTTCTTTGTTAGGTCTTATAGATAGACCCTTGGCACTGTAATCCTGTGATGTAACTGACTCTTATGTCTTGCTTTTGGTATCTAATTTAGATACCAAACATGTTCATATGATTTCTAATGAAATCGGTGAAAATATCCACTATTCTTCAAAAAATATATGGTTCAGGGTTTACTCACAGGGGTGAACGGAAACGCGCACCGTGTAGCCACAATCAAGGAGAGGCTTTGACGCGTACGGAGACTCCAGTCAGAGACATTCGAGGAGGAGAAGAGAAGAAAAAAATGGAGGAAAAAAAAAGACCTTCGTTGGTTTGTAGCGGACCGGAAGAAAATGGAGGAGACAAAGAGGAGGTCAATTTGGGTCCGATGCCCATCGGACTCAAAGTGAGTTCGATGGGTTCGATGACCGTCCGATCTACTTTAAAATTCGCGCACGCAACTTTTGCGTCTACTTGAAAATCATGCGCACGAATCTTAAAGCAGATCAGACGGTCATCAAACCCCATCGGACCCAACCTGCTCTAGACAAAGAAACGTGGAGAAAAGAAAAAACGGGTTTAAAAACAAGTATGAGATGCGGATCCGTTAATCAAACAAAATAACTTAAAATTGAATCGAACGGTACTACCGTCCAGCGAACTCAATTTGGGTCCCAAGCTGCGTATAATTTGAACAAACTGACGTTTACTCACGCCGTACCTCGGGAGCAAAACCCTAAACAAACAATTTTTGATCCGCTAATCATGTCGCGAGCATTAATGGCGACTGAACCCGAAGTCGAAGTCGAAATTGATCGATTGGGTGACGTAAGCACTCTGACTCGGCCTCCATCATCATCTCCGATTTCTTCAATTGGCGCTGCCTTCACACACACTCCTTGCTACTGGTTAGCCTCCATCTTCTCTCGACCTTTTCTTACCCTTTATCTGTAGAACTGTTGAGAATCAGCATTTATCTTTTTAGTTTTTGAATGAGAGGGTTGGGTGTCAAGCCACCAGCATTTATCTTTGATCGGATGAGTATCGGTGATTGTTTTTTATATCTGATTCATTAATTGGTTGTATCTTTTACTTTGATGGATGGATATGATCATATGAATCGGGCAATGTATAAAATTTCTCGCTAAAGCTGATGTAAATAGTGACATGGTTTGTTAATTTATTGACATTATGAGTTTATCTTGTGGAAACTTTACATTATTTCAATTTCAAGCAAACGAGTTAACATGGTGAATTTATCTTGAGGAAATTTTATAATATTTCTTATTCAAACAAAGGCTTGGGTTTACATGTTATTGATATTCCGCTCCGCTCAATTGCAACGAGAAATTCAAGCATTGCAATATGACAAACTGATGTTAACTTAATTCAAGTTGAATGTTAGCTAGTGGTGAACCAAATTTGCTTCCTGCCGTTTACTGAAACAAACTAACGAGAATTGGTATATGAATATGGCGATATTTAGATGTATTGTGTTCATAATTGTGCTGATATTTCAGTCCAAACAAGTGAATAACTCCGACCCACTACTAGATGTACTTGAAAATCTAAGGCATACTTTAGTGTCGTATACTTATGTATTGGGATACTGGTATGACTCACTATCTGCAGTGTCCTCTTGGCATTGTTATTCTACCAAAAAGGATGTTTGGGAACTATTTTTTAGGCACATCATATCAACACATTATTTTGTGTCAATAGTTCAAATTCCAAATTTCAATTGACAAACCCAAATCATTTGTGTTGTTCTTTGTCACAAGTAATACTTGCTCACTGGAAATTTCAAATTTTAGGAGTTCATTTGGTACAAAAGCAATAGCTGAAAAAAATAAATGGACATAATTGATTGCAACTAAGAGTGGCTGTTTATTTTGTGTTCCTTGATCTTGTGCTAAATAATTAACTTTAAATTTAATAATATTTTATGCATATGTGTTACTCGTGGAATAGAACAAGATAAACTGTTAAGATTTGTACTTTAGAATTTCAGAATGAATTAGTAGCGAAACAAATATTAATGTCATGATGTGTCACCAGAGAAGTTGTAACTCTTAATTGTATTACATGTGTTCAGAGAAGTTCTGAGCAAGTTTTTTTCATTTTATTTTAGTGAGGAGAACATCTACTTACTGTGTGAGAAACTTGGCTCTATTGGAGTTGCTGAACCAACTGGGCTTGATCTATTTGTTGTTTTCATATCCAATGAAGGAAATAAGGTAAACAATTTAAATGCCTGGTTTTTTGTTTGCTTCTTTGTAAATTATTATAATGAAAATTCAGATAAGAAAAAAACATATAGTAAGCTGACTCATTAGTCATCCAAATAATTTAAGGCCCTGGGAGGAAAAGCTTCGTACTATGACATTATTAAACATTTAGATACCACATTAACCTATGGTTGCTTAAAAGAAACAATTATCTATATATGAAAAATTAATGCATAGAAATATAAATGTTGTGTTTTTTTTGCATAACTAGATTCCTCTATGGCATCAAAAAGCAAGTCAAATAGAAGAAGGGCTTGTTGTGTGGGACTACCATGTGATTTGTGTCCAGGTAAAATGAATTATTTCCTAAGTTTAGTCATGTTTTATCATTTGAGTGAGCTACTTCTGACTTTGTAAACTATTGAAGCCATTAGGTTAAGTCAAAGGAAACTAAAGAGAGTACAGCGGATTTGGTATGGGATTTGGATTCAACTCTTCCTTTCCCTTTGGCTCTTGACCAGTACATCCATAAGGCCATCCGGCCTCTTTCATTTAAGAATTCTATGTACAGAAGGTATAAATATTTACTATTTGTAGAATGTTTTTAGTAATTTGTGCATACCTAGGTATAAATATTTACAGGAGGGACCTTTTTGGATTTTTTTTTCTTAGAAAATAGTTATTTTCCAACTGATTGGGGAACATTTTACTTTATCATGTACCAGTACAGTACAAATGTGCTACTTGGTCTGATCAGTGCTTCATTGACATCTAATTTTGTAATTGTCTAGTTGAATCCTATCCATTACTTGTATTTTATGACAATATCTTGTAATTTATGGTCTTGTATGACGAATTCATGTAATTTGTTAACAAATTCAACAGGCTATTTCGAATTGTTCATGCCCCTACATTTCTTCAATACTTCGCATCAGATAGAAGCCATATGAAGAATGCCTCTGGAAACTGGATTTCCCCACCCCCTCCATATAACCCAATAATTGCTGAAGGTAAATATAATGTTGTTAGTTGTTAGTTGATAAAATCAAACATTTTCTAATTCTTGGTTTTCGGCCTTCTTTTTCTCAGATGGAACAACACATAACCTCAATGAGTACATGAAAATGCATGCACCAGATGATTGTAGCATGAAAGAGTTGGTAGATTCTGTGTATATTAACAAGTATGGTGTTGTTGTGAGTGAGGTAATGCTGGAAGAATTCTTTTCTCAAATCCATGTATAAACTTAACTTTCATTCTTTCCAAGTTGCCAAGTAAATGTTTTTTCAAGCTATGTTTTAGCTGATTGGGTTTACAAGGGTTTCTTTAATTGTAGTCATTGTACCTGCAACTTTTACAAAGGTTCTATCATGCTGTTATACTAAGCTTTTGGTGGTGCTATTTAATTTGATTGGTTGCAAGTGTATATAATTCATTGACAAAGACTATACGGTACCATTTGGTACCAAGTAATTGGACAACAAAAGGAGATGTTGACTAAAACACCTGAAAAATAATTGTACAATTAAATCTGGCATTACCTGATACTATGTTGTACACTTTTTTTGAGAAAAAAATGTGAGTCATGCCCACATTTAATTTCATTGATAATGCTAAAGCTACAAGAGTTTTGTATGCCTATAAAAGGAAATAGAAATGGAGCTCAAACAGCTGAGCTCAGTGGTTGCTTGAAAGTAAAAATTAAAATAAGCAGCATTCAAACAGTGATGCTGATAACCGAAAATAATTTGACAAAGAAAAGAACTACAGATCTGATGATCTTCGGTGGTTGACATTGCCATCAGTACCAATAGAAAAGCCCACAAGGAGGACAACTCCTATGGTTTACGGTACCAGTTAGAAACCTGTACCAGTACCGCTAACTCCCCTGGTGCATGTCTTCCGTACTGGCTCCTCCTTGATTACGATTCATTCTCCCCTGCCACGGATTTGTTACCCCCGCGGTGTGTGTCTCCCATGCCGGTAGAAAATCAATTGGTCAATTGTCTCGCTTAATAGGTCGTCAGTGTTCTTTTCCTCCTCCGTGAAGCAACGTGCGCACCGTTCCCTCCAAACTACGAAGAGCATTATTAACATTGTCGATTGCTGTTCTTTCCCCATCGGACCTGTCGTTGCCTTGTTGAACATTGCCACTGTCGGGTACTGTGGCCAGCATTGCGATGGCATCTTGGTCTTCAATTTGACATATAATTGCTGGGTGAATTGACATTCCTGAAAGAGATGGGCTACCGATTCTCGAGCCTTTTTGCATAGGACGCATCGACTTGCCAAACTCCAACCCCGCTTTACCAAGTTATCGTGTGTGAGTATACTGTTGCGATTCGCCAACCATGCAAAGAGTATCATCCTCGGAGGTGCTGGAATTTTCCAGAGTTTGTGGATGGATGTACCGATCTTGGGTGCAAATTTTAGCCGCCTATATGCTGATTTGACCGTGAAGCCTCCTACTCCATGGCCGAGCCAAGTGATTTCATCACTCCGTCCTTGGTGCAAGGTAATGGCATTCATTATAGTTGCTAACCGATGCAGTTCCTCCTCCGCCTCCATGGTCAGGTTCGGCCTGAAATTTGCTCGTAAGTCGAGCTTTGCCTGTTGCAATGTCAGATCAGCATCGATTGTGAAGGAGAAGAGAGTTTGAAATTGTTGTCGCATGAACCCCTCGCCCCAATTTTGACTCCACATCGCAATGGTTGAGCCATCGTCCGGTGTCCAGATCGTACTTGTGTTGAAGAAGTTGATCATCTGCGGCGAGACCGCGTCAAAGACCGTTGTTAGTGGCCGTCCCTGGCTGACTGCCGCCGTGTGTCGCATCAGTGGCTTCCAAAGTCTATGGCCCAATGCATACCACCACCAATACCACTTAAGCAGCAATATCTGATTGAAGTGTCTCAGGTCGAGAATTCCCAGCCCTCCCAGCTGCTTTGGCTCGCATACTTCCTCCCATTTGACTCGATACTATGTTGTACACTTGTACCAGCACAAAGAATTTAACTGTCTTGGGATAGTTGACCTCAATTAACATTTTCTAAAAGACTCGTAATACTCTAATTGTAATAGTTATTGACTGTAAACAAAGTAACAGACCTCATATGATTTTGTGACTTACAATTATTAAGATGCAAATGCTTCCTAGAGACAATGGTACATTCAGTAAATGAGATGAGTTGTACTGGATTGCATCTGTTTGTACTAGGCAGGCCCTTTGTTTTTTTTTAAAATACATATTGCATGCGAAATCCTGGCATAAGGATACCTACCATAAACAAAGGCTCTTGTACTGGTGATCACTACCTTGACACCTAACAGTTGGGTAAGCAATGGTTGTTTTAACTGCTCTATTGCTTATCATCTCAACAGTAATTTCAAATTTGCACTCGTGGATTTGGAGGAACAACAGGGAAGCTCATGTTCTAAATGCCTTTTATTTATCTGTACTGACTCTTTCAGAACGCTTGAGGAACAGCCAGGAAGTGAAATAAAAAAGAGATGAAATGAGTACATACAATGTACGAAAAAATTAGTATCATGAGGGTACAATTTGCTTTTATTTAATTGCAACAACAACAGCCCACATAAAACAAACTTAATAGAGACATAAAGAAGAAAAGGATGGATTTCAATGTTACAAAAGCATGAGTTTCTATAATGCCCTTTTTGATCCGAAATCATTTATTCTAATCACGCGTATAACATTTACCATTGCAATAGAAAACACTGTTAAGTGATGTGTGATGCTCTAAATAAGAATGCAATTTATATCTAGTAGCATCAAATCAAATGCCGGCCCTTGAAATCCTTAAAACTATTTTGCTCATTACATACAGCAAAAGAATTACATTCAGGACAAACTCTGAACCTTTTTTTTTTTCTCCTTTTCACTTACTTTAAAAAAAAAAAAAACATTGGGTAAGCATCAATGAAAATACAAAAAAATAAGGAACAAAATAATCTACTTAACAACTTCAGCTTTAGCACCGGTTTTACCGTCAGACCCATCTGAATTATCTGATTTGGACAATGGTACCAACTTTTCTTCCTTTGAACTTGCAATTTTAACCAAAACCTCTCCATTTTTCTCAATTTTCTCATCTACTTTAGCACCGGTTTTACCGTCAGACCCATTTGAATTATCTGATTTGGACAATGGTACCAACTTTTCTTCCTTTGAACTTGCAATTTTAACCAAAACCTCTCCATTTTTCTCAATTTTCTCATCTACTTCACAATCAGCACGAACTGCCTTAACACAAGTGGTTAAACCTGGCTTACCAGTAATTGCCACATCCAAGTCAATTCGAGCCATTAGCTCTTTCAATTTCCTACTGTCTCTCGGCCCCTTCTCAGAGATAACTACAGCATGTTTTACCGGCCTCGGTGGCTTTTTCACACTAACCACTGCCAATTCTCCATCCCCACCAATCCTCACTACCAGGTTAGACTCACGCTTTGGGTTCGAATTCAAATCTGATTTTTTCAAACCATCCCTGCTTATCTTCGAAATGGTCTTTTCTGCATCCACCACTGCACAAGGGTTACCGACTAGACCTATACCATTCCATACCCTAGCAGATACGGTACGGCAGAGCACCTTCAATTGGTCGACCACTTCAGCCATGGATGGCCGCTTATCTTTATTAGGCCTGACACAACTTGCAGCCAATGCCGCCAGCTGATGCCGTACAACTGGGTCCCGTGGTGGCTGGATACGTGGGTCATATATGGCAGCCACTTTCCCCTTTCTAAGCATTGGCACTGCCCATTCCACAACTGAAGGTGGTGAATGCGCAACATCAATGGCTTTCCTCCCACTCATAATTTCAAACAAAAGAATTCCGAAACTAAATACATCTGTTTTGGTACTTAGATTCTCTGGGGTGACATAAGCCGGGTCGAGGTAACCAAGGGTCCCAGCAGGGGGAGTTGACATGTCACTACCTGACCCGTTAGTAGGCCGAAGCGCCAATCCAAAATCCCCCAACCGGGCATCCAAGTTCTGGTCCAACAAAACATTGGCTGCCTTAATGTCCCGGTGTATGACAGGTGGGGCACATGAATGAAGGGTCATGATCGCTCGGGCTACTTGTAAGGCCAATCTCATACGCCGGGACCATCCGGGTGGCCTTGGGTTGGAGTGGAGGAGATCATATAGGGTTCCATTAGGCATTAATTCTACCACAAGTAAAAGCGAAGGGGTAGAATCGGGAGAAGAGGCGAAACCTAAGAGATTTACCAGGCGGGGGCTGTGAAGAGAAGAGAGAATCAAGAGCTCGTTTTGAGCCTCGTCGGGGCGGCGAGACGGTCGCTTGACGGCGACTTGACGGCCGGACTTGAGCACAGCTTTGTAGACAGCGCCATGACTACCTCGGCCGAGGAGAACTGAGCTGGAGAAGTTGGAGGTGGCGTCGCAGAGATCGGCGTAGTCGAATTTGTGAAGAGAAGGCGTCGAAGTAGAGGAGGAAGAAGAAGAAGGTGCGGCAGTGTCTTCTTCAGCGGAGGAGGAGGGGTCGGAGTGGGATTTGGAGAGTTTGTGTGGTTGGATTGGCGAAATGGAGGCAATGGAGCGACAAGTGGCGATCGAGGACTCGGCGCGGCATGAGAGATACCCCATTGAATCGAGCCGAGAGAAAGATCTGGTGCGAAGAGAAGAGTAGAGACTAGAGACTAGAGAGGTGAAGTGAAGCAGAGGAGAGTGGTAGTGGGATTTGAGAGATTTGTATATAGCTGCTAAGAGCTACCTATTTTGGGGAAATGATTGAAAGGAGAAAGAGAGAGAAGAGGGAAGTGGGAGGATGAACAACTGGAGACTCGTGTCCTCGTGTGAATATACAGCACAGCAGGTTGTTTCTTCATGTTCATAATCATATTTTGGTTTCTGGCTATTTTGCTTGCATGCCCTTCAAAAGTGTGTGTGTTTTGCTGTGTTTCAAACTTTGACAGAGAAATTTTGTACATGCGGTATAGTTGCTTTCCGGCGCAGGGAAGTATATTGAAAGCTTTCTTTTTTTTTCTAATTCTTTTTTATATAAGAATTAAGAGAGGGTTTCAATATCTCATGTTTTTCATTAATCATCATATCTCATATTTCATATCTTTGTTTTCAAAGTCTAAACTGTCGATCCGAACTGCTCAACATGATATCTATACTAAAATATGCTTGGAGATGAAATTTTATAATTTTTGAATTTTTTTACTATTTTTTAAGATAGATACAAAATCACTGTTTCTAAATTGTTCAAAAACAGTGATTTTCTACCCATCTTAAAAATAATATAAAATTTTATCCCCAAGTATATTTTAATATAGACATCATTTTGAGCAGTTTGGATCAACGTACAGTTTGAATTTTAAAAACAAAGATATGAAATATAAGATATGATGAGATATAAAAAACATATTCAGTCTTCAATTTCAATATTAATAAAAGTGCATTTTTTTTTTTTTGTTGAAGTTTAATTACTAGTGTATGCTTGTTGATATAGTAGAGGAAATGAGCACCTAGATGTATTAAGAAAGGGATGAAATTAGAAAGTTTATTACGGAATCAACTAATAAGTTGACTATAAATAATCAATATTAAATCAAAAAGGAGAATTTCTTAGGTTGGCCGTTGGCATTAGAGGGATGTATTTTGACAACAGAATTTTCTTTTGAAAAAAAGGCCAACGAGAATTACTCATTTGTGTTTTTTGTTCCTCTATGGAAACTATAATTCCTATCTCCATTCTTATATTAAGCATGTAGATGTTCTGATCTACTAACGATTGTGATTAAAAAATAAAATTTTAAATTAAATATCAGTCATTCAATCAAATAATCTGTCTTTTTCTGATTCTATATATATTTTTTTTATGTTTTTTACGTGTAAAAGACAAAATTTAGTTAGACACATACTTGCCACATGCAAATTATATTAAAATCGAAATAGTAAAACGGAATCATTAATTAAGAAGAAGAGAAAATATATTCTGTTGAAAATCAAAATATATGTAAAACAGAATCTTATTCCGTTCCACTAATTCAAATCCGTAACCCCGCAAACTTAATTAATTAAGAAGAGAAAAAAAAATTGTGGGACGGGTTAATATCCCATCCCACATTTTTTTTTCTCTGCTTAACTTATTAATTAAGAAGAGAGGAAACAAAAAAAAAAAAAAATTGTGGGACGGGATAGATTATTCCATCCCACAAATTTTTATTTTTTTCCTCTGCTTAACCTATTAACTAAGAAGAAAGAAGAAGGAAAAAAAAATGTGTCCCGTCCCACAATTTTTTTTTCTCTGCTTAGTTAATTAAGTTAGCAGGGTTACGGATTTGAATTAGTGAACGGGATAATCAATCCCGGTTTACCTAGATATCAAAATTCACCAAATCAATCCCCTTTCGCGATAATTTATTTATTTATTTTCGATTAATAATAATTTTTTTTGGGGGGGTGGGGTGTTAGTGTTATGATCTAGAAGCCAACCATTTATGGATGTATTCTATGTTTTGTTCATGAAATGAAAGAATCATTTTGTTCCTTGAGTATTTAATACATTATGGATTTTTCGAGTTGAGGACTTGAAATGTAGAACTCTATAATAATAATATAATGAATACTCTAAATGTCTCTAATCTTGGTAATTAAAAGGGAACATTATTTACCGGTACGAGATTAGTATGTGGATTAAATGATGATTATGTTCTACGGATCATATGGTAAGGAGCTACCAATTTAATCACATAAATACCTGATGGAGATCAGGGGATTGGACATGACCCAAAAATGAAACATAACATGGATTGTGTTAGTGTCATTAATGTTTCATTTGTGTCTTGAATTCTTTGGTATGAGCTGATTATTTTTCCTACATGAGATACATGTATCTGTAGGTGTTGTCCAACGCTGACCGTAACTGGCAGCTATACAGATAATATCTCAATATGTGTGTGTTGTGCGGAGGAAAAGATATTTATCAAAAATACCAGTGTCCCTCATATTTCATATGTGAGTGATGATATCTTCGAGCCCCTTGATGGAGTAATAAAATATGCATGCAATTATGATCAATGAGTTTGATCATTATTTACTGAATTATTTGGAATCAAGAAAAGAATAAATTTGCAATGATGACACTCTCCTGCCTTGGATTTATTCCCGATATGATGTGACACGTGAATTGACACAAGCAATTAAATATTGCTTTAGGATCGTGATGTTGATTGGTTCATATCATCTTTATCTGTTGAGTAATTATAATGTATATTGCTAGGTGCCGCTTATAATTTATAGAATTAAAAGAAATTTTGATTCTATTATCAACACGATATAGATCCTACGAGGTCACACCCAAGAGAGAAAAACGAAACAAATAAAAGTGTCATGGAGATGACTAACTTGATCTTAGAATAAATTTATTACATGTTGGACATGGTATACAAATTTATTTCTCAACAAAATTGAGCAAATACAATTAACCGTAACAATTGTCGGGTGGGCCAAAAGTTGGCATAAATGGCAAAAACAAAAATGGCATAAATAGAAATTGGCCCAAGCCCAATTTAACATTAAATGGAGAAGTCCATTTGATGAAATGGTTTGGAATAAAGTGAGATAAAAGTGCATCTAATGGAGAGCTCCATTGGATGACAAAAGTAAAAGTTACTTTTGTCATGTTTAAATCTAGCCATCCATTGTGGTTGAGATGATTAAAACATACCCTAACTTCACAATATAAATATCCCACCTTTTTTCAAATCCTAGCCTCCATTCTAATCTCTCTCTTCTTCCTTCTCTTGTAAGAAAAAAGGGAAAAACGTTTTTGCAAGAAAAGGTGAAAAAGAAGAGTTTTTGTAATTTTGTCTCCACCATTTTTGCTCATGTGTTGAGCACAACTTCTACACTAAAATTAATAGTTGATTGAAGAGGTAGAAGCTAAGGTTAAGTTAGATTCTTGGTTGATTACCTCTAGCAAGGGAAAAATAAGAGTTTCGTTTAATCTCGGATGGATACTCGTAGAGGCTTCGTGCGTTCGAAGCGGGTGTCATTTCGAGGCCGACTTGGAGAAGTGAAGGCTCGACAAGGAGGCAACAACCCTACATCTCAAGTCCCTACTTCTTGGTTTAGAGACCAAGATTTGAGGTATAAAGATTAAACAAGTTAAAATGCTAAATATGGTTCATCGTTAGTCAAATAAGTAGATCTATGTTGGTTTCTTTGAGTTAAATTTTTAAAATTTACTCTTGCATGAAACTAATATTTTCTTCAGGGGGGGGAGGGTGGGGTGGGCGGGGGGGGGTGGGGGGTGGAGGTCTGAATTGAAACATTTATTTTTAAGAGATTTAGTTGTTGTGGAGGAAGAAGGATCTGACTTCTGAGTGCTCTGTTGATGGAGTTGTCTCACCAAGCTTCTGAGTGCTTAGGGTTCTTTGGGTAGATTATTATGTTTTTAAGTGCATTTGAATGTAGCTCTTGTTTTGATCTTTATTAGAACTGTTTTTCAGACTTTGTCCTGAAAAAAAAATATGCTGAAAAATAATTATTTTAAAATGAAATATTTTATATAAAAATTGTTTGCATTTAGCAAAATTTTAGACATAAATATATTTTCTTTTTGAAACGCAAAAGACAAGTACAATGAAAAATTTGAAAAACTAATCTTTAAAACTTGAAAATTAAGGATTTAGTGAGGATCAAACTAGTAGATTTTAAAAATATTATTCTACTAGAATTTTTTTTTACTCATTCACACATATATAGTTGAAAATTCAACTATATATGACCACTTTGTTTTGCTCCTATGTATAGGTGGAAAATAGTTAGGGCCATTATGTGAAGCATTTTGACTTTTAAAACAAAATACAAATAATAATATAGGTGCATTATCATTAAACTATCTTGAATGAGGAGGGTTCACATGCACCATTATTTTTGTGCTCCAATATGCTCCACATTCTTTATCTCTATTTTCAAAGTCCGAATAGTTGATCTGAACCACCCAACATGATCTTCATAATAAAATATGCTTGGATACCAAATTTTATATTTTTTAGAATTTTTTTACTAATTTTTTAGATAGGTACAAAATTACCTTTTTAAGGAGATTCTGGACCATCCGATAAAGTGATATTGTACCTATCTAAAAAATTAGTAAAAAAATTCTAAAAAATATAAAATTTGGTCTCCAAATTTTATTCTTTTTTATTATGAAGATCATGTTGAACAGTTCGGATCGACTGTTCAGACTTGAAAATAGAAATAAAGAATGTAGAGTATATTAGAGCACAAAAATTATGATGCATTTGAACCCTCCTCATCTTGAATATATCAAGTAGAGAATAAATAAAAAAATCTCACATAGGGAGATATATGAAACATAAAAAGTAGAAACCAAATAGCATGTGCAATTAATTAAATAGCAACTTTGAAAGGGCACATATGCAAAACCAAACTTTTCTCTCTAATTTCGTAATGAAGGATTAATCGCTTGATTAACAGGCTGTGCTAGTGCAAATAATTAGAAATATAATTTATGTCCTCAAGTGAGGTATCTTTGTTTGCGTGCTCATTAGGGCAACTACTAACACCTTTTATTTTTTTTCTAACCAAACTAATTTTTAATTGGACAATTGGTACCAGTATATCACCTTTCAGATAAACTGTTATTTTACTTTCTTATCTAAAATTGTCGTCATTGTTTTAAGTCAAGGTATTTCATTTCTGACAAACCCATGTTGTCCTTTTCTTTTCTTCGTTTTTGTTGTGTATGTCTCTCACCTGAGAGCAGGTTGGGTTTGATGTCTATCGGACTCAAATTTGGGTCTGATGGGTTCCGAGATGATCACTCAAAAGAGAGCAATGTTTCTTTTAATATTTATAAACTCGTAAATGCTATCGGTTCGGACTGCAAGCGCACAATCCTATCGAGTAGTATATTCGAGGTCGATCCACAGGGAATATTGGTTCAATGCTTTGAGCGATCGAATCACAATCTTTCGAAAGGCTAGACGAAATCTGTAAATTGAGAGATGTTGTTGTGATCAATGTAAATTAGGAAGCAATTAAAAATAATTAAAATAAAGATAGAGATGAGAATTTCTAGGGTTTCGGCACACCATTGCCACTCAATCCGCCTTGACAATATATTCTTGTTGCGTCTGATTTCCTGTTGTTGTTTAATGAAAGACACCACATAGGTCACTGCGATTTATGTTACGCAAGAATGACAGATCTTTCACCGAGATTCTACATAGGACACTGCGATTTACCTTACGCAAATGTCTGATCTCTCAAATACCCCAAATTACTACACAGATCACTGCGATTTACTTTACGCAAGTGAAAGAATTTGGTACGCGTTTTGTTGGTCTGGTTTATGATTTCCCCGCTAAGGTTTTCTTCACATAAACCTAATAGATCTCAACGAGGCTAATTCATACAAATAGTTTCTCTTACCATTAAAGTACTGTCACTACTCTAACGGATTCAAACTAGATCATTGAAGTTAGATGAAGAGATAGTAAATCACAAAAGCATTTTGTTCCAACAACAAGAAATCATAATCAACAGAAATATATATATCAAAACATCAAGAGTAACAAGGTTTACTGCCTAGCCCTAAGAAAAGGAACTTAGCCGCGGAACGGCATTGTTACAAGCACTCCTCTCTTCTCACTTTAATCAAATCTAACCCTAATTACAAAGATGATTATTCCTTCTGCCCAGGGGCCTTATATAGGAGTGGAGGGATGTGTAGAGGTTGAGTAGGGGCTAAGAAACTGATCTGGAAACAGCTGTCGGCAGTTATTCCCAAGAGATGCCTTCGGATACGGGCCGTATCAGGTGATACGGTCCGTATTAGGTCCTTGACGGTTAGGGTTTAATGCTTCCAGCGCTATCTCCTGGTCTGTGCTAGGCCTGGTCCGTATTAGGCAATACGGACCGTAACAGAGACTTAGTCGATGAGCGTCGCTGATCCGATTGACCCGATTCTAGCTCCATTTGATGTAAAATAGTCCCAAAACCTGTTTTCTGCAATAAAATATAAAGAAGGGTGACAGTAGCCTTTTTCTCTAATAAAGTAAACATAAGTGTGAGAAAATATGCAAAACCTAAGCCAAAACCCTACGTAAATCATCGTTATTTTGACTCTGATCACGAGACCGTCCGATTTGCTTTAAAATTTGTGCACACGAATTTTAAAGCAGACGCAAAAGTTGCGGGCGCGAATCTTAAAGTAGATCGGACGGTTGTTGAACCCATCGAACTCACTTTTGAGTCTGATGGGCATCGGACCCAAATTGACCTCCTCTCATATCATTATATATTTTTATCAAATTTGATTTGACAGGATATCAGAAATAATAGGCTATATTTTGCAGGCTATATTAAGGAAGTGTTATTTATAGATTTCTCTTTTTAGATATTTATGTTGTTATAAATATATCTCATTTGTATTTTATGTAATCATGAAGTCAATGAATACAATTAAGTTTCCTCATAAAATTTTTGTCAGTAAAATTTAGAATATATGCTGTTGCTATCTTGCAAGTTTGAATAAATTGTTCCATTCTTGTTAATTACTTCATGACACTTTTACAAGCAACTCAGAGATGCAGCTTTATTTTTCTTTACCACTAGTCCACTATCAGAAATTCAGAATTATCATAAAAAATGTTATTTTTTAGGAAGAAAAAAAAATATTAGTTATGATTCATAAAAATATTCACCAAAGTATGTTTGAGCAACACATAGTGGCTCTCTGAAATACTGTCATGTTTCACAGTTATAGCAAAAGTTGATTCCCTAAATATATCATTCATTGTTTAAACCTTACTAGTTTTTGGGCAAATATCTTCTCCGGTACCGTAAAAGATTCCTCTCATTTTACGGTTTGAGATTAACTCGCAGCCGGTTTGGAATTCGGGCTGACGGAGGGAGCAGAATTATTGGGCTTTGAGATTTGTGCCAAGTTAAAAAGAACGGTCCAGATCAAGTAATTGTAAAAGGTTTCCTATTACGGTACCGGGGGTGATGTGAATTCACTAGTTTTTGCCATGTGTTTCCGTTTTTTATTAACCAAAGAGGAGGGTTCAAATGCCTTCATTTTTTGTACCTCCATCGTGCCTCTATTTTTAAAAACTTTAATAACTCAAATTTTAAAACTTAAACGTCAAAATAAAACCATTAGATGTCATTTATGTTATTTTCTCTATGTGCTCATAAAAAATTATCACATTTCAATTTTGCTTTTGTGTGAATCAATAAGTTGAAAAATCAACGTCTAGAAATTATCCCATTAGTATATATTTTTACAAGCTCAAGATGACAACCAAAACAAAGTTGAAATGTCATAATTTTGTACACGTGCATAGATAAAATGATATAGTTCATATCCAACGGTTTTATTTTAAATTTTGAGTTATTAAAGTTTTAATAATGGAGGCATGATGGAGGCACAAAAAATAAAAGCATTTGAACTCTCCTCTTAACCAAATTATCTAAAAAAAAAGGATAAATTTCGCTGGAGGTCACTAAACTTTGTCCTTTGTCACGAATTGGTCACTCAACTTTGATTTGTCCCTCCATAGCCATTGAACTTTTATTTTGTCCCAATCAAGTCACCCTATAACTTTTCCATCCAAAATATTAACGGAATATAACTTTTCCGTTAGTATTTTGTACGGAATGAGCATATTCCGTTAAATTTTTGGACGGAATGAGCATATTCCGTTATAATTTGGATGGAAAAGTTATAGGGTGACTTGATTGGGACAAAATAAAAGTTCAGTGGCTATGGAGGGACAAATCAAAGTTGAGTGACCAATTCGTGACAAAGGACAAAGTTTAGTGACCTCTAGCGAAATTTTTCCAAAAAAAAAGGTATAACAGAGACAGAGATGCTCTGTTGGGACCTGACTCAGCTCTGTCCCTTAGAGGGGGACCTTGAATCCAAATCTAATAACTCAAGATGCCCCAAAGCAGTTGCTGGTCTCGCCTTAAATTTTTGAGGCCATTTATTTTGCTAGGTTCAATCCCAATTTGGGGCGCTTTAATTAAAATTAACTGGTCCAAATCCTACTTGCTAGTTCATTCTAGGTACAATTGTACAATGATTCCTAAAGCACTGTGTATTTGTATTTTTTATTCCTAAAGTTTGATTAATTTCTTCTTAAGCATGTTCCATACACATATAATAATCAGGGTGGAGTTTTTGTCCAAAAGGCTTTGGACAAAATCTCATCCGAAGTCAGTTGTAAACCGTCCGATATGTGTTAAAATTTACACGGATGGTTTAGATTTATGGAGCCATTCAGAGTTATTAAGTTTTAAATATGTTGGCACAAATCTTAAAGCAAATCAAACGGTAAGGCCCGGCTTTGGATGAGATTCTGTCCAAAGCCCTTTGAACAAAATCCAATTCCTAATGATTAAGGGGGTTTCAAATGTCCATTTTTTTAATAACATAAATGTTTTTTTTTTTCCAATAAATTCACTGCTAATTTGTAATTATTCAATACTGTAAGATTTAAAAAAAAAAAAAACAGATAAAAGTAGATTGGGTAAATTTCGATCCGAACCCATAAGACCTACTAGATCCGATTTGAAACAAAACTTAAATGACCTGAATATTTTCTATTTTTTAATAAGCAAATAACTACGAAAAGACTTTACTATTACGCCATAATAATTATTTTTTATAGTAGTAATAACATGAAACTTAAATGACCCGATTGATTTGATACCCGAATCCGTTCAATTTAGGATCCAAATAATCGAAAATCAAAAGAATTGAAACCCAAATCGATGCAAGTTTTGAGAGATGATTCGGTATTTTAAACGATCCGAATCTAAGTAATAGTAACTCCATCCAAAATGACTTGAATCAGAAGTAATTTTAATCCAAAATGGTTCCATTTAAATTCGATCCAATCCAATCCAATCCGAACCGTTAACGATTCACAGCAAGGGCTTCTGAATTTTACCCAAAAAAGTTAAATTTGTGATGTTTTGGGAACCAAATATGCGTAATTTTATACTCAATTTCTGTGGGTTTTTTGCACCTAATTCTCTTGATTATAAAGACTAGTAATTTGGTAGAGAGAAAATTAATGTGATCCTTGATTTGCGCAATAAGTAGCGAGAAAATAATAGGCTTTAATTGTGTTCTGATTAAACAAACACAAAACATTTTGATTGTTGAAAAAGCAATATATGATGGTTGGGTCATTATAACATGTAAAGACTAGAAAAGAGAGAGAGAGAGATGTGTCAACATTTATTGCTGAAATAGTGAAATGTCCTTTAGTTTAGTTGTAGATTGGTTGTCACATAATTATATAATATGTCCTGAATTAGTTGGGGGTTAGAGTAGAAAAACCGAGATTTTTATTAATATCCAAAGTTTAATAGAAATTAATATTTATGTCCAGAATTCTGGGTTTTTGCCAAAAATGTCCAAGCCGGCCACAAAATGGCCGGCTTACGCTCCCTCCTAAGTCGGCCATTTTGTGGCCGGCTTACTCTTTTTTTTATTAAACCCGTATTTTACACTATATATACCCCATTTTTCTCTCTCCTCCTCACAACTCTCTATCTCTCAACCGAATTTTCTCTCTTCTTCAAGGTAATTTTTTTTTATCTAATTTAAATTTAAATTTATTTAAGTTAGGGTTTAGGGTTTAGGATTTAGAGTAATTTGTTGTAATTTAGTGTAATTAGCACAGTTGACCATATTTAGGGTATTTTGGCATTTTTTAACATAATTAGGCTAATTAAGTGTAATATAGTCGAATTTAGAATAATTACAAACTTAGACCATTTGAACATATTTTACCGAAATTAGGCTATTGTAGCATATTTAAGGTTATTTTAACCGCAATTAGGTTATTTTAGGCGCAATTTGATCCACTTTTAGCATGTTTAAGCAGAGTTAAGACTTTTTGGTCCCTTGTTAGCATATTTTACCGAAATTAGGTTATTGTAGCATGTTTTTGCATGTTTTCTGTTATTGTAACCGCAATTGACCTATTGTAGCATGTTTAAGCAGAATTAAGCCTATTTTGGTCGTTTTTAGCATATTTTACCGAAATTAGGTTATTGTAGCATGTTTTAGCATGTTTTAACGGCAATTGGCCTATTTTAGGTTATTTTTGACATCATGATGCGTAGAGCACAATCTACCCGTAGTCCAGTAGTGGACGAGCCAATCAGTACCAGCAGCATCGAGCATATCAGTCCTCTCCTGTGGATTCCCCACGACGATCACCGAGTCTCACTGGCTTCTCATGAGGTACATATCTTTTTTTAGGTTTTCTTAAAATTTTGTTGAGTTTGAAGTACTACGAGGTGATGGATCAGTACCTCATCAACCTGGGTCTCTACCAGGTTGTGGACATCGTACGGGCGGAGAGAAACATCATCAATGCATCTCTCATCGCAGGACTGGTGGAGCGATGGCGTCCCGAGACGCACATGTTTCACATGCCATTCGGAGAGATGACAGTGACTTTCCAGGATGTGAGTGCCCTTTGGGGTTTGCCTATCCGTGGCACACCTGTTGGGGGCGTATCTGACAGCACCAGATTCAGAGGTGATATCGACGAGTTATTGGGAGCTGATCCTCTCTATCTCCTTGGGGAAAATGAGAAGTCCAAATTCCATATGAGGATGACGATGTTACGAGAGCACTTCAGCGCGGGTCTCTCGGTAATGTTTCTTGATTCTTGATTCCAGCGGTGACCAGATGTCGGTGGTGTATCTCCCGCTACTGCGAGACCTTGAGCAGCAGTCGCCGTACAACTGGGGTGGGGCTGTCCTAGCCCATCTGTACTCCCACCTGTGCCGTAGTAGTGAGGTAAGTCTCTAACTCTTGTCTTACTAAATTATTTAATCAATCAATCCATCCAAATACACTGACGCCTAATGTTCTTGAAAATGCAGAAGAATGCGAAGCAGCTGTACAGGCCGTTACTCCTGCTTCAGCACTGGTCGTGGTCACGGCTACCGGTTGGCTGGCCTATCCAGAATGAGGCGCCGGATTGGGGAGCGTCAGATACTTAAAGATGCCCGGCATACGGGAAGAAGTGGCACAGTTACCACCACTACTTAGATCTGACCCACGGTGGTACCGTTGGGATCAGGCCATTCCGATCAGAGCTTCAAAATTTATCAACCGATCTTGTTGAGTGGAGGCCGTACGATCAGTTGTACGCGGAGGACCTCTTGCTGGGGATGTGTCTCTAGGAGCAGGAGCGGGATATGTGGTTGTACAGATGTCCACTCATACACTTCTGGGTAGTGGAGCACCACTACCCAGATCGGGTACTCTCAATTTGGACTAGGGTTGTTCATTCCCACAGATACTTCGTTGCCGAGGTCCACGTTCATAGACCTGCATAAGTAAGTCGTATCATATTGTCAAATACCTCATATTACTTGATAGCTTTGTATTGCAACTAACGTTTTACTTACAGGATCAACCACCGAGGGCGAATGGACCGGGACTGGAGCACCCATCTTTCAGTCTACTACAGTACGGCGGAGGATCCCCAGTATCTGGACTTCTATTATGAGCCAGATGCGATCGTTCAGACCTAGGGAGATCTCCAGTTTGAGGTACGATACTTGGTACATGCAGATCTGCATGGACAGTGTCTATCTGCAGGGAGATTACAGTGTCCATCTTTAGAGAGACGCAAGTTCAATTATCGAGAATAGCATCTAAAATATGCTGGAGTGCACATACCGGGACCCTTTAAATAAAAAAGAATTACAAATACATATTTAATATCTTATGATAATGACTGAACTATATAAACACTTTTAAAAAATAAATTCAATTAGATTTCAATATGCATAATTAAATTCTTTAAGCTCACGAAGATGAGTGAACAAGGGGAATTTATATCCTCTGCATTAACTCAACTTTTGTGTTTGAGTTAATGTAGAATGAATCCGGAACATCCAATCTGTGTTGGCACGGATATTAAAGATGTCCCGTGCGTTTCACCTCAGATCTGATTGGCTCGGATCCTGATTAAACGACCGAGATGCATTAACTCAAATTCATCTCTGACTCGCCTATGTTAAATCTGTCATTGCTAATTATGTTCATTTAATGGATACTAAAATTTAAAATTATATCCGCACCAATAATATGTATACAGATAGGTAACAGTGGATATATAAAAATTCAAATTTATTGACATCAATAACAAAAAAATTCAGAGAGGATATTCATATCGATATTCACTTTTAAATCGTACCAGAGATCTGAATTTATTTTCATCTCCTCGTTTGAAATTTGAATTCTGAGAGTAGGTCCTATCTCAAGTAGGTCCGATGGGCATCGGACCTACTCTGGTTCGATGAGTTTAATCACCGTCGATTTGCTTTAAGATTCGTGCAGAACGCTTTAAACTTCGTGCGTGTCTGTTTCAATTTTCGTGTGCACAATCTTAAATTAGATCGGACGGTTATCATGCTCGTTGAACCTAAAAGTAGCTCCGATGGGCATCGGACCTACTCTGTTCTCTTCTTTCGTAGCCTCAATCTCTCAGAGCATGAGGGACCAACAAAAAGCATTTATTGGGCACCTCCCAATCCATACCAATAGTGATGGAGATATGTGATACCTTTCCTCCAAGCAGGGTAATATCAAAGTTGGATATACACAGTCATAGCGTACCTGGACCCAATTGGCCTGAAATGTTTTCTCTGCTTTTCGTGCAATGGGGGCAGCAGAGAGAGAGAGAGAGGGAGACAATTCACTATTGGTATGGATTTGGCAATTTAATGATGGAACTATTCAAGTATTTGGATTTGGCATGTAGTCATGTACAAGTTGAAATTTTCTATCTTTGCCGGTATCTAGCATAAGTCACAAACGAATATTCAGATATAATTCGATAATGATTCGGTACAATAAGGAAGCCGAAAAAAAAAAAAAACCAAAAAAACCCAAATTTTTTTTTTGACTATTGAAGAGTAAATTTGACTATGAAGCTCTTCTTCTACCTCTTTTTCTTTGGTTCAAATCTGAGAAGAGAGGGAAGTGGTCAATAGCCTGTTTTCCTTTTTAATGAAAAGATGGCCTGTTATGTAAGCGGACCTATTGGGCCTTAGTGTAACCTATTGGGCCTATTGGACTAATTAACAAAGGATTAAAAGAATTGGCGACAACTAAATACTTTTTAAGATTCAAATTTGATATACATCATATTAACTACTAGAATATTCATCTATGATTTTAATTTTAAACGGGAATCAATTAATAATATTTATTATTTAGACGATCTTGATTATAGATGAGAAATAAAATTTAAATTCAAAATGATGAGATTTGGTTCGTGTTTTACCATTTTATCAAGTGACTTAAATTTTTTACAATCTAAAATTAATTATCCTTGACCTTGATGCATAATTAAATAATATATTTTCCGGTTGGCTATGTAGCTATCCAATAATATATTTTTTATTTTTTCAAGTTTATTTAAATTGATTTGGAAAGTATTATGAAGATTTTCAATTAATCACTTTGTTTTCATATTTTAGTTTAGCAATATTGTAACAATGTCAAATGATATCATATAAGATAGATGACACTCTTAACTATACCCTCTTTTTTTCTTATTTTTGAGTAAATGATGGAGGTCAAGCCACCAAACTATTTATTATTCACAAGATATTCTTCCATCCGAATTTTGAACCTGCCACTTTTCACACAGAAGGCATTATCTTTGCGACTAAACCAAACACTGATTCTCCTGTAACTACCTATGAATTTATATTTGCAGTCCATATTGTTATATATATTACTTTTCTCTCTCAAGGTTTCTATTTTTCCATTATTGTTCCAAAAGTCAGTGCCCCTCCCTTAATTTTGAAATTCAGTGGAAAAATACAGGCTCGATACCACTTTGTCCTTAGAAATTGTTTTGCCTCTCTCTGAAACTGGAAAGCCCGTCAGACCAATCCAAAAGCACTGTTAATGAAAAACTTTGTTGCTTTTATAGAAATTTTATAGAAATTTAGGATCCGGACCAACTTTGTTGTTTTTTAATATGTAAAATTTATTATTTTGTTATTTTTTACTGTGTAACACTATACTATTTTTATTGTTTCTTATTAGGTTCATTATTTTTTATCTAGTACTCAATTAGTTAATGAGTTTGAATCCAATAAGCTATTTTAACCCGATTTCTGCCCCTTCCTGACATAAATCCTGCGTCCACCCCTGACTATCCACTAATTTTTAAAAAATCACAGGCATTGATTAATTTGCAATCTAGAAAATTAAGAACTAATAATTTACTTATGCACACAATCCGATCGTACTACAATAACTAGGTTAAAAATCATCAAAACAAAATTCCAACATAGAGTATCCTAATTAAAATCATGTCTCATATCATTTCCAAAGTCCATTTATAACATCACAAATCTTATCACTTTTTGATTGGCATTATATTTGAATAATATGAATTCGGATTTTTTTAGAGTTTGTTTTGCATATTGTCAAGATTGTCAAAAGCTTGCTCTGTTCTCTTTCACTTTGATTAATCAATTTTGTTCACAAAGCTTGCTTTGTGAACTTACAATTTCAATTAATTCACTTTTATTTTTTCGTTTTGTTGAAGTATCCTCATATTTTATATATTTGTTATTTGTTATCTATTTGTTATTTATTATTTGATAATTTCAATTAATTCACTATTATCAAAGTGATGCAGGAGGAGGAGATGATCATGCGTCGGGGCAAGGGAATTCGTATCCTCTGCATTAACTCAAATTTTGAGTTAAGATCTGAACTGTCCTATTGAGATCCGCACTAACATTAAAGTGCACATGAGTTATAGAAGTGGACAGAATTGGTCCGAATTCTAATTGTACGGTTCATAAATTAACTCAAACGGTGTGTTAATGCAGAGGATACGTATTCTGACACCCTAGCTAAATAGTAGACCATTAAAATTTAGTGATGTTAAACAATGTTAGCATTCTGTTTTTCAATGTATATTACCTTTGGCAATTTATATAGAAGATGCTTTTATAATAGTTCTCTTTAATATCAAGATAGGCAAGTTAATTATCAGCTACTACTAACATATGACAAAATGCATGCTTTACTGAATTCATATCAGAAGCTTAGCTCATCATTGAATAACATCAAAATGCTTATCTCAGACATCAACTGCCTCTTCATATATATAGTTGTCACCATTCACATCCTAAAGCAATGAAAACAATATCAACATACATTAGATCTTCAAACTAAAATTCAACTAACACATGCATTGTTTTTATTATGATAAGAGAGCTCATATATTCTCATGTTCTCTCTCTTTGTTTAAGAGAATATATTTGTATTGCTCGGTAGTTTTTTCTACATGATTAACAGTATTGTTCTTTATACCGTATATTTTTATGGTTTAAAAAAAAACATTTATGCCTAAAATTATCTGAATGTAAGATTTTATATATAAATATCATTATAATTCTGAAATAAATATTATTTTTTTTTCAAAGCAAAGTCGAGAAACAATCCTATTACATGCATGTTAATGTATATTAGTTGTGACATGTCATGATGTTTTATAGACTACATTGCATTTTTTTTATTTTAGGGATTCACAGCTACAACTTAAAATTTTGCCAAAATATAAGACAAATAATATATATAAATTTGGGTGGCAGAAAAGAAAAAGAGATCAGGAAAAAGAAGAGAGAAAAAAAAATTCTCACTAGTATTAGAGAGTCAGCTAGGACTAGGCAACTGGGCAAGCCTTTCCAGTGTTTTAAAATTCGGTTTATATTCGGTATTCGGAAGGCCACCGAATACCGAATATACGGTATGCGGTCGAATATACGGATTTTTATTCGGATGTATATATGCGAATTTTAAAATAAAAATTCATATTAATAAACAGCAGCATAGTAGAAAACAAGCAGCATAGCCACATAAATTCAGAACCATATATATTCAAAACCAAATATTAGACCGAATACAAATTTTAGACCGAATATTCAGAACCGAATACAAATTTTAGACCGAATATTTAGAACCGAATATTAGGATTACAACCGAGTACGAATATACAGCCGTATATTCGCCGAATAGAACCGAATATTAAAACACTGAGCCTGTCATTTCCTTTGATACATAACCAACACAGCCTCTCCAGTTATAATTAAGCTGGTTTATCCACTGTATAAAAAAAACCTATAATTTTTTTTTAATATAATCCCAAATAAATCCTCTCAGGATATAAATTAGTAATGTAATGCATAATTCTCTCAAGGACATACTTTGAAAAGATAAAAATATTTTTTTACCACCAATTTATTATAAGTAGTTGACTAAGATGTTAGCAAGCTTAATATAAAAAATTTGAGTTCAAACTCTAATGGAACGTAACACATTATTTGCAGAAGTTTCAATACAAATGGGCCGACTAACTGTTATGGGCCTATGTTTCTATGGCTTGGCCCAGATCTTTTGGGCTGACTAAGTCGTTATGGGTCAAACGCATATACCTGTAAGAAGGCTTTTTGAAATTGATAGTCTTGACAACATTATTTTTCGAATGTTTTTCTTCAAATTTTCTAGCTCCATTTAACAAAATGTTACAATTTTCAAGACATTTTTGACGATAATATAAAAGTTACTAAAGTGCTTGTAAAAATAGATACTAAAGTGAACCGGAAGTTCGCTGGCAGTAACATTGAAAAAAAGTAGAACAAAATGGGCCAAGGGCCGAAAGCCTGTTAACAAATCTAGTGGCGCATTACCGGTTCAAACATTTCATATCCGTACCTATTATAAATTATTATTATTTGTATCTTACTCTTACCTGCTACAAATTATCTTATCTGTATTCTATCATTATCTGTTATGATTGTCAGATAATGAAACGGTAGCTGATAAATAATGAGTAATACTAATATAATAATTTTTTTATTTTTTATTAAATAAAAAACATTAAAACATATATATTCATTTCACACATGTACATTACTTTATATTAAAAAGAAATTCTAATCATGCTAAGCGCAAGTAAACCAATTAAAGTATTATTTTCAATGCTTATTAATATATATAATATATATAATTTTTTTTATAATTACCCGATCGGGTAACGGGTACGAAATAGGCTTTACTCGTACCCTTACCCAATTAAATAACTGAAAAAATCTTTATCCGTACCCGTACCCGATAAGTTTACGAATTTTTTTTTTACATGTACCCCTCTTATCAGATACGGTACAGATCAGATAAATAGATAAAATGATGCCATTGAAACCCCTACTTATCAGGTGCATATAGGAATTACTTTTTTTTTTGTTAACATAGTGCTCTTACGGGTAAAATTATTTTTCATCTGTTATTATGTATAATAATTATTAAAAAAAATTATATACATTTATATGAAAGTAGTGCATGATATGACGTAGTTCTATTCATGATTCATATATACAAGGCGGATCCACCTTGAGCCGGGGGCAGCTTCTCTCTCTGGATTTTGAAATTCAGTGACAAAATACCTGTTCGGTATCACTTTGCCCCTCACTAGAAATTATTTTTCCTTTTTCTGGAATTGGAAAGCCTGCCAAGCCAGTTCAAAAGTACTATTAATGAGAAACTTTGTTATTTTATAGAAATTTTATTGAAATTTACGGGTCCGGACCAACTTTGTTGTATTTTAATATGTAAAAAATATTATTTTGTTGTTTTCTATTATATAAGAGTATACTATTTTTATTATTTTTTATTATGTTGATTGTCTTTTATCTAGTACCCGATTAGTTAATGAGTTTTAATCCGATAAGATATTTGAACTCAATTTATGTCCCTTCCTAATAGAAATTCTGTATTTGCCCATATATATATATATATATATGAGGAGGGATCCACTTACAACATTTGAAAGTTACATCATCTTCCAATAATTTAGTTTTGCAATTTTTAAAGTCCAAACAGTCGATCCAAACCGTTCAACATGTAATCTGTATTAAAATGTGCTTGAATATCAAATTTTTACATTTTCTGAATTTTTTTAGTATTTATTAAATATTTTACAAAACTTCTGTTTTTAGATAATTCTGGACCACTGAAAAACAACAGTTTTGTAAAATACTAAATAAATAGTAAAAAAATTCAAAAAAAATGTAAAATTTGATCATCAAGCACATTTTAGTACAGATTACATGTTGAACAGTTTAATCAACTGTTTGGACTTTAAAAATTGCAAAACTAAACTGTTATAAAATGTTGTAACTTTCAAATGTTACAAGTGAATCCTCCTCTCTCTATATATATATTTAACGGCAGTTTTTTATTCGTGTACCCGATTTCGATTTGTACTGTATTCAATAAGAGGGATATAAAAAATTATTATTAGTTTATCGCCTACGGGAATAAAAATGCTTCTACCGATCCGTATAAGATACGACGGTTGAAGGGAACTCATCTGAATATATGATAAAGGGTTCGCTGGATTTACTAAAATTGTCGTTTATCAGCTACAGGTTGAAAAAAATACTATCGGAGACTATTCATTTCTTACCTGGAGTTGGAGGTCAAATGCGCCGACATTTTTATTAATATCCAAAGTTAATTACAAATTAATAAATTTATCCATGATTGTCGAGTTTTTCCAAAAATGTCCAAACCGGCCATAAAATGGCAAGCTTCTTTTTTTTTTTTTTATAGACACTATGAAGAGCATGATAATAAAATCTAGCACTGAAAATTCGAATTTTTTGTTTAAATTATTTGTTAGATTACTTCTTTTGATTTATAATTAGCATATTTATACTAAAATACACTAGATTACTTGAAATTATGTTGAATTACACTATATTAAATAAAGAAAAAATTGATTATTTGCTACTCCAAAACCTTTCAATTTGAAAAATGTCATTCTAAAATTAGAAATTATTCTAATGCCACTGTAAACTTACTTAATTCTTAATTTTGCCACTAATACTGTACTTGTCTTGTTTAAAAAAAAATTTAATTAATGACTAAAATACCCTTCTCCCAAAATAGACGAAAAATTTCTCCCCTTCTTTCTGTCTCTCTTCTCTCCGCCCCCTTTCTCTTTCTCTCCGCTCTTTATCTCTGTCTCTCTTCTCCCGCTGCTACACCCTACTGATCAGATTCAAAATAACAATGATTTACGTAGGGTTTTGGCTTAGGTTTTGCATATTTTCTCACACTTATGTTTAATTTATTAGAGAAAAAGGCTACTGTCACCCTTCTTTATGTTTTATTGCAGAAAACAGGTTTTGGAACTATTTTACATCAAATGGAGCTAGAATCGGGTCAATCGGATCAGCGACGCTCATCGACTAAGTCTCTGTTACGGTCCGTATTGCCTGATACGGACCAGGCCTAGCACAGACTAGAAGATAGCGCTGGAAGCATTAAACCCTAACCGTCAAGGTCCTAATACGGACCGTATCACCTGATACGGTCCGTATCCGAAGGCGACCCTTGGGGAATAACTGCCGACAGCTGTTTCCAGATCAGTTTCTTAGCCTCTACTCAACCTCCACACGTCCCTCCACTCCTATATAAGGCCCCTGGGCAGAAGGAATAGTTATCTTTGTAATTATGGTTAGATTTGATTAAAGAGAGAAGAGAGGAGTGCTTGTAACAATGCTGTTCCGCGGCTAAGTTCTTTTTCTTAGGGCTAGGCAGTAAACCTTGTTACTCTTGATGTTTTGATATATATATATTTCTGTTAATTATGATTTCTTGTTGTTGAAACAAAATGCTTTTGTGATTTATTATCTCTTCATCTAACTTCAATGATCTAGTTTGAGTCCGTTAGGGTAGTGACAGTACTTTAATGGTAAGAGAAACTATTTGTATGAATTAGCCTCGTTGAGATTTATTAGGTTTATGTGAAGAAAACCTTAGCGGAGAAACCATAAACCAGACCAACAAAACGCGTACCAAATTCCATCACATGCGTAAATTAATTCGCAGTGATCTGTGTAGTAATTTGGGGTATTTGAGAGATCAGACATTTGCGTAAGGAAAATCGCAGTGTCCTATGTAGAATCTCGGTGAAAGATCTGTTATTCTTACGTAACATAAATCGCAATAACCTATGTGGTGTCTTCATTAAATAACAACAGGAAATCAGACGCAACAGGAATATATTGTCAAGTAGCAATGGTGTGCCGAAACCCTAGAAATTCTCATCTCTATCTTTATTTTAATTACTTTTAATTGCTTCCTAATTTACATTGATCACAACAACATCTCTCAATTTACAGATTTCGTCTAGCCTTTCGAAAGATTGTGATTCGATCGCTCAAAGCATTGAACCAATATTCCTTGTGGATCGACCTCGAATATACTACTCGATAGGATTGTGCGCTTACAGTCCGAACCGACAGCATTTACGAGTTTATAAATATTAAAAGAAACATTGCTCTCTTTTGAGTGATCACCTACTCCCCTCTCCATTGCTCTCTCTCCCTTCTCCGATCTCCCCTCTCCTTGACTCTCTTCACCCTCTCTGCCTTCGGCCCCCCCTCTGTCCTTGCGATCTTGCTTACTGGAGAGCACGAGATTTGTTCTCCCGTGCCTTTTTCCTTGTGCTCGGTTTGAACTCGCGACTTTGCCCTCTTTCTGTTTGGCTTGGGTACCCCTGGTACTGGTACAGCGTTCAGAGGTACAGTGTACTGGTATCTGAAGGGTATGAAGGGTATAATCGGAAATACAGAAATACATATCCAAAACAGTATGTTTCAATTAAATTTTAATAAAAATAGTATAACAATTGTATTGGAGTGGCAAAATTAAGAATTAAGTAAGTTTAGAGTGGCATTAGGATAATTTCTAATTTTAAAGTGGCATTTTTCAAATTGAAAGGTTCTGGAGTGGCAAATAATCAATTTTCCCTTAAATAAATTATGTTGAATTACACTAAATTACATTAAATTATGCTAAATTATAATAACTTCGCTAATTATGCTGAAATACGGTAAATTACGCTAAACTACGCAAAATTACGCTAAAGTAGACCGATTTTGTATCATCTTTCATGAATCATAAAAAATAGTTAAAAAATTCCGAAAATAGTAAAAATTGGTATTCTACAAGTTCATTATGTAACTAATTTACTGAGCTACTTAAATTGAATAATAGAAATGAAAATCTTAATCGGAAACTTCAACTCAAGTTTTGAGGCTCTTCCCTTAGTTTTTTAGCAATTCTGAATTTTAAAATGGGGCATTACTAGCATTGACGCATGCATATTTTCGCAAGCTTTGCGAAAAGTGGTCATTTGCTGAAATCGGACACTCGAGCGCCGTTTTATGGCCGTTTGAAGTTTCGTCGTCGTTTTTCGCCTTTTCAGTGAAGATATCGTCCCTATTCATACGTAATTTAGCGTAATTTACCGTATTTTAGTGTAATATAATGTAATTTAGCGTAATTTAATGTAATATAGTATAATTCAACATAATTTCAAATAATTTAGCGTATTTTAGTATAAATATGGTAATTATACATCAAAAGAAGTAATCTAACAAATAATTTAAACAAAAAATTCAATTTTTCACTGTTAGATTTTATTATCTTGCTCTTCATAGTGTCTCCTTAAAAAAATAGTTTCTAATTATAAATCACTATGAATATAAAAAAGAAACAAAAAATAGTTTCTAATTATACATCACTATGAAGACACACAGTAATTTACCGTATTTTAGAGTAATTTAACATAATTTAGCGTAATTTAATGTAATATAGTGTAATTGAACATAATTTCAAGTAATCTAGTGTATTTTAGTATAAATATGCTAATTATAAATCAAAAGAAGTAATCTAACAAAAAATTTAAACAAAAAATTCGAATTTTCAATGTTAGATTTCATTATCTTGCTCTTCGTAGTGTCTCTAAAAACAACAAAAGAAAAAAAGGGGAAACCGGCCATTTTATGGTCGGTTTGAACATTTTTGAAAAAACTCGGAAATCATGGATAAATTTATTAATTTGTAATTAACTTTGGATATTAATAAAAATGTCGGCAAATGCATTATGCATAAGAGGTTGAGATTGATTTTAAGAACAAAAAACAAAAATATGCAAGAGACAAATTTTGATTTAAGGATAGTACAGATATCCGTCTAAATAGACCTAGTCAAATAAATTATTTTTTTTTCCGAAAGCACCAACCGAATCAAGAAAATTTCTTGTCTCAGCTCCGTTCCCACTGCCACATGCTGTGATTTATTTATTTACCTGTTCATCCGTACGTACTTGTTTGAGCAGTGAGCACACGGTTTAATCGCCTAATTGACCAGATCTTATTTCATCTCATTTTTTTTTTATCTGAGTCTCTGTCGTTCTAAATTTTTAATGCTTCTTTTTTATTGGAATTCGGAGGACTTGGAATTCAGTGTCAATCAAATAAAGTATTATTCAAAAAATCTTACATGTATCCGTTTTTATCAGATACGGTACAGATCGGGTAAACGGATAAAAGAGTGCCATTGGCATCCCTACTTATCAGGTGCATATAGGAATTACTTTGTTTTTTTGTTAACATAGTGCTCTTACGGGTAAAAATTATTTTGCATCTGTTATTAGTATAATAATTATTAAAAACAAATTTATATATATTTATATGAAAGTAGTGCATATCTGATATGATATAGTTTTATTTATGATCCATATATACAAGGGCGGACCCACCTTGAGTCGGGGGGCAGCTGCTTTTTCTGGATTTCGAAATTTGGTGAAAAAATACCGGTCCAGTATCACTTTGCTCCACCCTAGAAATTGTTTTTCCTTTTTCTGGAATTGGAAAGCCTGCCAAGCCAGTTCAAAAGCACTGTTAATGAGAAACTTTGTTGTTTTATAGAAATTTTATAGAAATTTACGAGTCCGAACCAACTTTGTTGTATTTTAATATGTAAAATATAATTATTTTGCTTATTTTATTATATAAGAGCATACTATTTTTATTATTTTTTATTATGTTGATTGTCTTTTATCTAGTACCCGATTAGTTAATGAGTTTGAATCCGATAAGATATTTGAACTCAATTTATGTCCCTTCCTAATAGAAATTATGTATTTGCTCATATATATATATATGAGCAAAACTAGAGTGTGATGTGCTCACCAAGAGGGATTGGTGAGCACACCTCCAAAAAGCTATCGGATTGACGGTTTGAATTCGTAGTTCGAAGTCAATCCGATAGCCTTTTGGAGGTGTGCTCACCAATCCCTCTTGGTGAGCACATCACACCCTAGTTTTGCTCTCTCTCTCTCTCTCTCTCTCTCTCTCTCTATATATATATATATATATATATATATATATATATATATATATATATATATATATATGAGGAGGGATCCACTTACAACATCTTACAATAATTTAGTTTTGTAATATTTAAAGTCCAAATAGTCGATCCGAACCATTCCACATGTAATATGTACTAAAATGTGCTTGAAGATCAAATTTTACATTTTTTTTGAATTTGTTTACTATTTATTAAGTATTTTACAAAACTGTTGTTTTTAGATAATTCTGGACCACTGAAAAACAAAAGTTTTGTAAAATACTTAATAAATAGTAAAAAAATTCAAAAAAATGTAAAATTTGATCATCAAGCACATTTTAGTACAGATTCATGTTGAACGGTTTAGATCGACTGTTTGGACTTTAAAAATTGCAAAATTAAATTGTTGTAAGATATTGTAAATGAATAAATGCATTTTTATTCCCGTATAATTCGATAAACTAATAATAATTTTTTATATCCCTCTTATTGAATACAGTACAAATCGAGTACACGAATAAAAAACTGTCGTTAAATATATATATAAAAAATTATTCGTGTACTCGATTTGTACTATATTCAATAAAAGAGATATAAAAAATTATTATTTGTTTATCGAATACGGGAATAAAAATGCTTCCACCGATCCGTATAAGATCCGTATAAGATACGGGAAAATTTCTTGTCTCAGCTCCGTTCCCACATGCAGTGATTTATTTATTTATTTATTTATCCGTTCATCCGTACGTACTTGTCTCAGCACGGAAATAAATAAGTTAGAAATTCTGAGATCGGGGAGTAACCAGTAATGTTGACTCTGAAATTTCTGTAATTTAAAATTCAGTTATCGAATTTTTTTTCAAGAATCTATTTCGAAACAGCCGGTTTTTTCTTACACGTATCTCAGAATAGTTCGACGGTTGAATTCGAATTGCAGAAATTTCACGATAAACAGTACCGATCTCGGATATAAGCAGATTCGGATCCGTTTGAGCACACGGTTTAATCGCCTAATTGACCAGATCTTATTTCATCTCATTTTTTTTTATCTGAGTCTCTGTCGTTATAAATTTTTAATGCTTCTTTTTTTGGAATTTGGAGGACATGGAATTCAGTGTCAACCAAATAAAGTACTGTAAGTTAGAAACCATTGAATATGATTTGAAGATTATTATTCTATTCTTGTAATAAAAATGTAAACAAATTAGGTAAAGAATCATTCGCTGATTCATTTTGTCCCTTAATTAGAAGCAAACAACGCTGTTCGACAGTCCAAAAATTTAAAATCAATAATTTTTCTCTTATTAAAAAAAACAGTACAAATTTTAAAAATATAGCTAAAAATTTATTGAGTGAGGCTACGGTGCTATGCATAGCACCAACTGGGTCCGTGCTACGGTTTAAAATTTGACTTTTCAAAATTCTAACGGTCGATCCGAACCGTTCAACATGATTATAAAATGAATATGTACTTGCAAACCAAATTTTACATTTTTTTGAATTTCTTTACTATTTTTTCGAAAATCACTCGATCTGAACATTCTGGACCATCCAAAAACGGCCTATCTAAAAAAATAGTAAAAAAATTTGAAAAAATGTAAAATTTGATTTGCAATTACATATTCATTTTATAATCATGTTGAACGGTTCGGATCAACCGTTAGAATTTTAAAAAGTTTTTAAGCCGTAGCACGGACCCAATCCATGCTATGCATAGCACCGTAGCCTCACTCAAATTTATTTATATCTGATCATTATATCACAGAACTTTATATATAAAAAGGTCTTGAATTAATTAATTGAAACTTTAAAATTTAAGTTTAAAAATTGTAGAACCGACTCAAGGATGCTCTGTGTACCCACTGTAACCTTCACCTTACAGATTCAAATCTGTTGAAATTCAAAATCATGAACAATAACGTTGAAATTTCTGAAATTCCAAATTCAACTGTTGATCTGTTTCAAAATACGTGTACAAAAATACTAGTTATTTCGAGATGCGTGTGCATAAAAAGTTGAACGACTGGATTCAGAATTTTAAAAATTTCAAAAATACTGTTCATGTATCTTGAATTTCAGCTGATTTGAATCCTTCACCTTCTATCTATAATAGTTTTGTTAATGCATCTTCAAAAAATCCATAATATATTAATCTTCGTGTGAAGATTTGCCTTGGTTTTTTTTATTAGCAGTAAAATTTGGACGATGACTTGGAAACTAAAAGGAAAATTTATGATACCAATAAAATCAATGCATACAAGTCAAAGTTTAGAATCTTGTTCTTTATATATATATATTTTTTAGAGGAGGTTCAAATGCACCATTATTTTTGTGCTCCAATATGCTCTACATTCTTTATCTTAATTTTCAATGTCCGAACAGTCAATCTGAACCGCTCAACATGATCTTCATAAGAAAATATGTTTGGATACCAAATTTTATATTTTTTAGAATTTTTTTAGATAGGTACAAAATCATTTTTTTAAGGAAATTCTGGACCATCCGATAAAGTGAGATTGTACCTATCTAAAAAAATAGTAAAAAAATTCTAAAAAATATAAAATTTGGTCTCTAAACATATTTTATTATGAAGATCATGTTGAACGGTTCGGATCGACTGTTCGGACTTTGAAAATAGAAATAAAGAATATGAAGCATATTAGAGCACAAAAATAAGGGTGCATTTGAACCCTCCTCTTTTTTTTAAGGTTGGTCAATAACTTGTGCTGGAGTAATTGACCTTATCTTCTCCTGCTGTCAATTTGGACAACTTTAATTATCTCTAATAACTTCTCAAATAACCTTGTCTTCTATCATAATTATGTAATTTTGTGTTTCATGTAATTATTATTATCTGTTTACAACTGTTACAATCAGGGGTACAACCAGAGAGACCTAGAAAGAGTCACTTATTAAGGTTTGACTAAAATAATTACAAAAATATACTTCTATTTTTATAAAAAAAAATTTCAAAATTATCATATTATATCTAATCCTAATTTTTTTTTTTACAAAATATACTTTTATTTCCTATGTTTTTTAAATATAAGAATATATTTAATATGAATAACAATTACAAAATTATGTATGTCATCTTACTAAAAATTTAGACCCCGTCTCCGGCAGGGGCGGAACCAAGGCCTGGGCCAGCTTGGGCCTTGGCCCCCCCTTGGCCCAGAAAATTAGCAGTGCCCCCCCCCCGTCACTTTAGCCAGCCTCTGGCGACTGGACTCCGCGACGAGGTGACGAGAAAACTAGTTAGGCCCTCCCTACCAGTCATTTCTGATGCCGTCACTGGTCTCCGGTTACAACAAAAATAAAATAGTCACTACTAAGTTAAATATTATGTCTTGGTGGAGTACTTTCGATTTCTTTCTCAAATATCCTGTTGAAATAAGTCGTGTTCATACTAAAAATCAAGGTTAAAAAGAGACTAACCTATCGTGAAAGCATCGGCATTCAATTCATTTGGGATTAAAGTATGATGTTAATTTTCTCACCTAACACAGGAAAATTCCTTTGCGGCTCCTCCGACATTTTTATAATATCCAAAGTTTAATAGAAATTATTGAATATATCCAGATCCGCTGGGAAGTTATAAAAATGTCCGCCGGTCAATTTCTGGCCGGTCCCCAATTTAATTCAGTACCGGTCGGAAAATAGCCGGTACTCAATTTTTTTTGGTACAGTACCGGTCATTTTCTGGCCAGTACTTCAATTTTTTTTTTTTAGGTTTTTGTTAGGATAGGCATAACATAGTTGGCTAGAAGAAAAAGTCGTAGAAAATTCGAATTGAAGTTTGCACTCGGTTTGGCTAAGATCAAACAAGTACCGATCAAAAAATAGCCGGTATTGTATAAATTTTTTTTTTGAGTACCGGCCAGAAAATAACCGGGTACGAACATTTTTATAACTTTGCAGCAAATCTGGATATATTAAATAATTTTTATTAAACTTTGGATATTAATAGAAACGTCGGCGGCTCCTTGAACGCACTAAAATCGTTGAACTTTATAGGTACGCATGATTTGAGCGTTGCGTCATATACAAATTGATCCATAACGTGTCAAGCCCAGCTGGATAAGAGTTCATGTTTGCTCTTTGATTCTTCACACGGTTTCCTCTGCTTAGATCCGGCTATTTTTTTTTCTCTCCATTTGTCCAAAATATTGGGAATTATTTTGATTTTGACGATGTTTCATAATATCAATTAAAAAATTTAAAAATGGGGTGTGGTTGGTTAATAGATAACTTAGTACATATTTCATTTGATGTGAATTAATTAAGTTCATAAGAATCGAGAAAATTTAATAGTTTGATCACTTATCATTTTATATTAATTTCATCTTATTTTTATATTATTTTATATTATTTAATACTTTACTTAACAAAAATTGTTAAATTAATGCTTATTAATTGACAAATACTAAAAAATACATCTGTGTCATTTGTAAAGTACACTGTTACAAGTCAACCATATCTATCTTCTCTGTCCATTTCTAAACAAAATTGAGATGACCTTAACTGCCTCATCAATTGGCCAAGTGGCCAACAAACAAAATAAATTCTTTCTTTCCTGATTCGTTGAAAAGAACTCAACAACTCTAATCCTACACGAGGCACCACCATTTCGGTTCCTTCTTTTCCTCGCAAGATAGATCTTCTCCAAACCAACAAAAGCAAAAATTACTGAAACATCAAAACCAAAAAAAGGTTTCTTAAAATCCCCTACTAGATCAATGGAGGTGAAGCTCCGGACGGTGCGGTTCCTCGTACGGCGTCTTTCTACGGCCTCTGACGAGCCCTCCATTGCCGCAGCCGTGGCCGAAACCCGTCTTTTGTCAAAACATGATCCTGAAATCCGCCTCCCACTTGCTGAAGCAGGTGTCGTTCCATTGCTATCGGCACATCTATGTGCCGGCTCCACCGCCAGTTCCTCAGTCCAAGAAGATGCCGCAGCATCTCTCCTCAATTTATCAATTGCTGCTCGAGAATTGCTCATGTCGACGCCTGGTCTCGTAGATGCGCTTGGCAACGCTTTGGAACTGCCAAACACTGCCGCACAACATGCTGCTGCGACTTTGTATAGCTTGTTGTGTGTCGAGTCATATCGACCGATCATCGGCTCAAAACGGCTGATTCTTAGTTCTCTGATCTCTCTTCTTCGAGCCCCCGTGTCAACTCGAGCAAGGAAAGATGCCCTGAAGGCACTTTTTGGTGTCTCACTATATCCGCTCAACCGACTTACTTTGGTTGAATTAGGCGTGGTGTCGGCTCTCTTTTCGCTAATAGTGAAGGATGGCCGTGACGGCATAGTGGAGGATGTGACGGCAGTGATTGCACAGGTTGCGGGATGCAGCGAGAGCGTAAATGCATTTCGTAAGGTTGCCGGGATTAGGGTTTTGGTTGATCTGATCGATCCGCTAACGGGAGCAAGCGAAAGATCGAGAGAGAATGCGGCAGCAGCTTTGCTTAATCTGGTAACAGCAGGTGGGGAGAAAGCGGCGGGGGATTTGAGGGAGATTGGCGGAGGAGAAGAGATGGTGGCGGAGATGGCTAGGGATGGTGCAGTGAGTGCCCGAGGCAAGGCGAAGGCCGAGGCACTTGTTAAGGCATTGGAGAGCATGAGAAGCGTGAATCGACATGATTATTGGATGGGGGTAAGTAGCATTAGTTTTGATTCCGACGACGAGGATCACCGGCCATCGCCACCTGCCTCGTCATCTTCAATTTCACATTCATATAGTGTTTCTTTTAATTAATGTTAAGAGATTGAAGTTGTAAATTAGTTGTTTTGGAGGTGTTTTTAGCAAAAATTAGGTACTAATTCAGGTTCAGTGGTCTGCAGTTGTGTTGCAATTAATTGCAAGGATGTAGGCATCTTGATAGATTGTTAGCTGTTCTTTTCTTTTGTACAGGAAAGTTGGTGAGAAAATGTTGCTTTGCAATTAATTAGTTGTATATGCCATTTGCATATAAGTTTGCTTAATTCGGAGAACTCTGATATCTTGCCAGTAAAACTTCATATCAGTTGCAATTTTCTCTTCAATTAAATACCAATTGTAGATTTGTAGGTCATCGATTTTTTTTTTTCTTGGCAGTTCTAAAAATTGAATTTATTTACCACACCAACCATCTAACAATTTTCTTTAAATCAATTTCAAAATTTTCTTACTCCTATATATTTTATTTTGCTCACGTGATAAAAAGGATTAACTTTCAGTATTAATAATTTGCAATTTTAATATTGCATTGCTGAAATTAGTATTTGAAAAGTATGATGTGACATTTTCAGATAAATTGTTAATTTAGTAAAATTGTGAAATTAGTAATTAGTGTACATTTATGTAATTGCAAATTCTAATCAAGTTGATTGGAAAAAATCTTAAATAGTTCTAATTATGATATAATGGAGATCGATTTCTATGACTTCTATTATCTTTGTAATATATTACGGAAAACTGAAACTTAGAAATTTGAATCAGAAAATTAAAAATATGAAATTCAGAATTCAGAAAATCAAAATCTAAAATCTAAAAGTTATAAATTTTATAATTGTGGGTACTGTATATATCAAATCCATATTTTCAAAGATTTAATTCCCTGGACTGGAGTGACATATACATTGCCAAAGTCGGAGCTACGAAACTCAGAATTTGAAATATGATTAGAAATTTCATATTTTGAAAAAATTTATACGAAATTCGAAATAGTGAGCTTCAGATAATAATGTTGAGCAGTGGTATTTCTCGAATTCCAAAACCGAAATTTCATTGAAGCAATTAAAAAATTTAAAATTAAAAGAATCAAAACAATTTAGAATTGCAAAAATTGAAGTATCTATTACAGAATTAACAAGTTCGATATTAAAAACAGGACTAAAATGATCAATTTTCCACTATCCTATCTAGAAGTTTAAAATTATCCTAAAAGAATCTTAATTCAAAATTCTAAACGACAAAGATTTTGTTAGATTACTGAGAGAGCGAGGTGTACACGGTCCGTATTGCCCATATTATTAATTTAGTAGTTCAAAATGGTATCTTAAATGGGAAACACCTACACTGGAGGTGTATTGCACATATTATTAATTTGGTAATTCAAGATGGTTTGAAAGAAATGTCTATTTCAGTTGCTCGAATTTGAGGTGCTGTAAAATATGTGAAACAATCCTAAAAAGGTTACATAAATTCAAAGAATGCGTGAAAATGGAAAAAATCGATAGTAAGGCGATGTTGTGTTTAGATTGTCCCACTCGATGGAACTCTACATATTTGATGTTGGATGTGGCTCTAAAGTTCCGAAAAACATTTGAAACATATGCGGAGCAAGAACAAAATTTTATTTCTGATCTTGCTAATGAGGATGAGAAAGAATGTGAGGAGATGGTTCCAAAAAGAAAAAGTATTGGTGCACCAACCGATTTAGATTGGAGAAATGCCAAAAAAATTGTAGTTTGTTTAAAGCATTATTATAATTTAACTAATCAGATTTACATATCTTTTTACGTGACTGCTAATATCTTTTTCTATGAAATTACTAATGTTGAGTCGTTGTTACGAAAGTTAAGAGAAATTAGTGACATGGAAGTACGTGTAATGGCATATAGAATGGTTGATAAGTACAACAAGTATTGGAGTAATATTGAGAAAGCTAATTCTTTGATCTATGTTGCGGATATTTTTGATCCTCGACATAAATTAAAATTCATGGAGTTTGCTCTCATTGAATTGTATGGACAAGAAAAGTGTGAAAAAATGATAAAGAAGGTGAAAGGTGATTTAGTTTTGTTATTTGATGAGTACAAAAGGTTATATGGTTTAGGTTTAGATGAAAAGAGATTAAAAAATGACACTCCAGTAGAGGTGTCTATCGGTACAGAGGATGTACAAGTGCTGACTTCGATGTTTAAGAAGCACAAATCTGTCACAAGTGGAGGAGAGAACTAGTCGGAGTTGGATAAATACGTTAAAGATGATGTAGAGGTGGATAAAACCGATTTTGATATTTTGGGATGGTGGAAGCTTAATGCTCCGAGGTTTTCTATTTTTTCACACATGGCACGTGACATTCTTGTTGTTCCTGTTCCCAACAGTGGCTTCCGAGTCAACATTTAGTACGGGTGGTCGTATACTTGATGCATTTAGGAGTTCGTTGACACCAAGAATTGCACAATCTCTCATATGTACCGAAGATTGGCTTCGTTCAACACGTCCAGTTAGTGTTGAAGAAAACTTAAAGATTCTTGATCAGCTTGAAGAAGGTAATTAAAATAATCTATTTACTATAATTCACTTTTCATTTCTCGTAAATTATGTACTACAATGGTTTGTGTATTTTTTTGAAAGAATACAATGGTTTCTGACATTCTGTATTTGTATTTTCAATATAATATATACTACTTTGAGAGTGCAGGTGCAGCTCAATAGAATGTATTTTCAAAAGTAGGAGTGGAAAGTGCAGGTGCAGCTCCCATCTAATACTTAGCAAAGGTGGATTTGTGAGATGTAGCTATCTGAGTCCAGATTCCGGGTAAGGCAAAAGTACCTCAGATTTAGAGTTTTCTGACTTTTGTATTTGTTAGAATCCTTGTGCTAGTTCAAGTCTTGTTGTAAATCTGAATATCAAATTGTGTCTTGTTGTTTGTGAATCTAAAGCTTCAAATTAGGTTCACAATTTGGTTTATCAGATAATATTAATTTGGCAAATCTAGTTTTGAAATAATTACAAAAACTCCATCATCAGTTGCATCATTAGTTGTTCAAACAGTTCCATCATCAGCTCCATTAATTAGCTGGAAATAATGATACGGTACCACTGGTACCTATTTCTTTAAGAAGTTAACCTAGTTGCTATTAGACTATACTATCCTTATCTAATTAGTTATATTTTGAGTCAGTATCTTGCATATAATCAAACTTTTATGGATTTTCAAGAGTCTCTTCTAACAAACCCTAGTCTACATAAAACAAATCTACCAGCACATTTTAGTGGTATTAAAGTACAAGTTTCTGAACAACAACAAAGTAGGCACTTTTCGCGAGAGAAAAAGCGCAATGATGACGGTACTCCCTCGCGAAAAGTACCGTCGCAAATAGAAAAAGCACGTTTATGACGGTACTCCGTCGCGAAAAGTCACTTTTTATCCTCGCAAAAAGTCTTTGATTCTTGTCGACGACTTGTCACAGAAACAGTAGTACCACGAGTAACTGAACAATCTTGTCTAATCGGTTCTTTTAATGGAGCTAATAACCCCTCCCTTCTTGAAACTAGTAAATTTACTACAAAAAGAGAACTAGGTGCCTTAAATAGAAAAGTTTGGATTTGTAAACGGTCAGTAATTTTTAATTAAAGTGTTTTCTATCGCTTATAAAATTCAAAGAATTTTATTAGTTATTACGATATAATTTGGCTTTTCTCTCCAGGATAATCTAAATATCAGTATATAATTATTAATTACTTCTGCCCCACTACTAAGTCTTTTTAATTTAGTAGTATTTCAAGCTACCGCCCTTTTGTAATGGTTACTTTAATAATGCAATTAAGTTTGTATTATGCTAGAAAGGGAACAAAGATTTATTATAAACAAAGGAGTTGTCTTTGTAGGATCAAAATATATGAATGAATATATGTCTTTATTTTTAGTTGACTATAATATAGAATAGAGAGTTTTCCGGATATTTTCTATAGGTAGGTAGATAGAATTTTATATAGTGAGCTAGTATAGTTTAATGGTAGAATCATGTACTTCCAATATATATTAAACTCAAAATTTAAAACTTAAAAATCAAAATATAACCGTTGGATATGATCTAAATCATTTTATCTATGCACGTGTAAAAAATTATGACATTTCAATTTTGTTTTGGTTGTCATCAAGAGCTTGTAAAAAAACGTACTAATGTGGATAATTTTTAGACGTTGATTTTTCAACTTATTGATTCATATAAAAATAAAATCAAAATGTGATAATTTGTTATGAGCACATAGATAAAATGATGTAGATCATATCCAACGGTTTTATTTTGACTTTTAAGTTTTAAATTTTGAGTTATTAAAGTTATTAAAAATGAAGGCATGGTGGAGACACAAAAAATGGAGGCATTTGAACCCTCCTCTTATAATAAAGTGACATGAGATTTTATTTATTTATGTTTGACGTTGTCGGTTTGATTTAGTCGATCTTATTTAGTCGGTTTAGATTAACTAGTTTGACTTAGTCGGTCTGATTAACTAAAGGGGATTTGTTAAGAATATAGTTCACTACTCAGTTTTTAGCTTAAGACCTCCCGAAAGTTAGGATCTTGATGCAACTAATTGTAAACATTTATTATTTGATACAGGTAACTTAGATAGATGTAGCCTGCTTGAAAGAAGATTGACACAACCTTTTCTGTATATCAGAGCCATTGACACCACTGATACAACCTTCTCATAGAATTATTTTTGTACCATTTATGTTAATTTTAGATGTTAGATGGTGTTCTCATTTTTTTTGGACTTAAAATGAAGAACAAAATTTTGGTTTAGAACTTTGGATATTTTTGAACATCTATGTATTTGTATGAAATTGAACCTGTGTAATGGTACGTATTTGTATGAAATTGAACATGTGTAATGGTATCTTGATTTTTATTTTTGTGAAATTCTGAATGTATTGGTGTATTGAGTTTTGATTTTTTGAGATTGAATTCCTCTGTTCGGTTCAACCGAACAAACTGAAGTTTAAATTGGTTTAATCAGTTCAGTTTTAATTCGATTTGCTATTTTAGTTCGGTTGAATTTTCAAAAATCAGAAAAAAAAAATTGATTTGGTTATTTTAGTTTAGTTTGAACCGAACCGACCGTTTGAACACCCTTATACACGGACAATGATATTTCTAAAAAAAAATTATTATGACTAGCCCGATAATTTTGGAACTTTAGTTTGATTTTGAAAGAGAAGAAGTTAAGGCAAGACACATGTGTTGATCACGTGTCATAATTCTTTTGTTTTGTGTCGTGTGTATGTGTTGAAGAATGATCTCAGATTATATTTCATCATAGATTAAGGGTATATGTGTAAAGTGTATTAGAGAACTTAGAAAATAATTCAAACAATACACTGTAGCAAAAAGGAGAAATAGTCTCCAACGGTCATATTGGACCTTGTAATATAAATAACCATTTGTAATTGAAAAAAAACACAATATATCAAAATACAATCTTTTTCTCCTCAGCTGTGCATCTCTTTACATAAATCAACATGGTATCAGAGCGTCAAGTTCTGTGGCCGCAAAATATAATCACAATACTGTACCAGTAAACTGGTATTCACAACACGTAAAAAAATCCATAACAGAAAAATCAGCAAAAGAGCAAAATGGCTCAAGAGGGGCAACACGAGGGGACCAATAATACCTCTAAGCTCACAAATACTCTGCTCAATAGCAATAATTATCCTTCATGGGCAAATGTTGCATCTAGAGTGCTCAACGGTCAAGAGATGCGAGAATACATCACATGAGAAAATAAAGAAACCCATAGTAGCAAACCCAAAGTTGCCAACTGAAAAAAAAAAAAAGACAACCAAGAAATGGAGAACCCAAAATGACAAAATCATAACTTGGCTCATGAATTCCATGGAGCCATCTGTTTTAGATATCTTTCTCATTTCTAACACAGCTTTCGAACTATGGGAAGCTGTGAAGGCCATGTACGGGCAACTAAATAATTACTCTCATATCTATCAGCTCAAACAAGAAATCCAACAAGAAAAGCAAGGCATGAAAAAGCATATCGAGTACCTTGGTGCTCTAAAAAAGAAGAAAGATGAGCTCCGATCATATCGGCCGCCAACCACTGACTTGGCCATAATAAAAAAACGAGAAGAAGAAGATGATATATTTGAGTACCTTGCGGGATTAAACCCTAGTTATGAGGCCGTACGATCTCAGATCATGAATACCATTCCGCTTTCGTCATACTCTCAAATCCAAAACATGATCCAACAAGAAGAGAGCAGAAGAGAGGCCATGGGTGGTCCACAAGTCTCAATTGACGAGGGACACGAGACCCACAGCCTCGCCGTAACCAAAAAATCAAATTTCCCAAATCCAGTCATAACCCTAATTCTCAAAATCGCCAAAATCAGGGAGGTGAGAAGTGCTCAAACTGTAAAAGGAGGGACATACTTAGAAGAACTGTTGGTTTCTTCACCCTTATCTCAAACCAAAGCACTAAAGGGCGAAGGAGAAAGAAGGGAGAGGCGACGGAAATGAGGAAAAGAGAAAGGAGAACGAAGGGGGCAGGAGCAACACGAGGGCCTGGGGAGAAACAAGTGGGTTCACGACCCAAACCCGACCCAACCAAATTGATTCGACCCATTTCGCTAGCTGGTCAAATGGGTTGAGCAGTAACGGGTCAAACAGGTCTGGAGATCAATTGCAGTCTATTGTTCAATAGCTCTCTGTGTTGCTAGCCAAACAATCTTCATTTTCAGGTATTTCTTCACACTCAAAGAATTTAAATTTATTAGATAGAGTAATTATTGATAGTGGAGCTACGGACCATATGTTTGGTAATAAAAAATTTCTAAAAAATTTAGACATGACCAAAAATAACCAATTTGTCTTGGTAGCTAATGGTATGAAGGCTCAAATAAATGGCATAGGTGAAACAAAATTTTGTAATAAAAATATTTATAACGTGTTATATTTGAAATCTTTCATATAAACCTACTTTCGGTACAAAAATTAACACAAGAGTTAAATTGTGATGTAATTTTCTCTTGTAAAAATATTGTATTTCAGGACCGAAAAACCGGAACGAAAATTGGTGAAGAATATCTCGAAAATGGACATTATTTTTTTAACTCAAAAAATTATCTTTGTGCTTCCGCTAAATCCATTAATATTGATCTATGGCATAGAAGACTTGGACACTCATCCGACAAGATTTAAATTGTATTTTGGATTGTAAAAATTTAAATTGTACTAATTGTGAAATTTGTAAGTTGGCGAAGCAAACAAGGCTTCCTTTCCCTCATTCTATTAGTAAAAGAGAAGCTATGTTTGATTTGATACCACTCAGATGTATGGGTCCGGCTCCAATTGAATCTTATAATGGATTTAAATATTTTGTTATTTTTATTGATGATTTTTCAAGAACCATTTGGTTATATTTACTTAAATCTAAAGATGAAGTTTTTTTGTAGATTTAAATAATTCTTTTCTCATAGAAAATCAATTTAAAGCCAAGTTCAAAATATTTAGATCGGATAATGGAACGGAATTTGTAAACAAAAATTTCTCAACTTTCTTTAAAGAAAAATGAATTATACATCAAACAACTTGCATAAACACTCCCGATCATCTCTCTACATAAATCAACATACAATCTTTTTCTCCTCAGCTGTTCATCTCTCTACATAAATCAACAGTATGTGTATCTGTATGTTGTGATTATTATTTTTCTTTTTGACGAAATGATACGATATGGATACTGATTTAGTCATGTGATCAGGTGTAATATTATGTAAAGAAAATAGTTAAACGTAACTGATATTTGATCACGACACGCATAGTTACAATGTGACTATTCAAACACAGTGATCATTTACAAAAAAAAAAATAGTTAAACATAACTAATATTAGAGGTGCTATCGGGTCGGGTAGGGTCTGGAGACAGTTATATTTGGACCTGTACTCTAAAAGTGTTCGGGTCTGAATTTCGATCCATATACTTATTTGTTTCAAATCGGATTGGATCCGGATCCAGATACCTATCTACCCGTAGATATTTCGGGTCCAATCTTTCGGTTCCGGGTAGATATATACCCATAACTTGTTTATAGATTATCGGGTCCGGTTCAGATCCGGGGCGGGTCTGGATCCGAAGCAGGTACATGTCGCAACTCACAAGTATTTGAGAAACACTTTACGTTTAAATATATTTATAATTTCTTAAACATCTCACATAATATATCATTATAATATAAATTAAAATCTGCTCCAAAAATTGAAGGTGAGATAATTTTAGAAAGTAAAATATTAGAGATGGTGATTTCATTATATGGTTTCAAAAATCCAAGAATAGAATATTAATATCAATTTGTTTCAATCAGCGAAGAGCAATAAATTTCAATAATCCGTGCCAAAAGGTAGATACATGATAGATAAAGAGATCAAGAAAGGAATTAATTAGCTTCGAAAATTTATAAACAAAAGATGAACATGACATTTGATTTCAATAATCTGTGAGAAAAAAGCAATAAATTTTATTCAAAAAAATTTAAAAATACTACAAATGATTGTCTTTTCATAGCTATTAATATATGTGTTTATATTAAATGATTATAAAAAAATGTTATTATCATTTTATCGAGTATTTATAAGGATATCAGGTCGGGTTCGGTTATGAGTCAGATAACTAAATAAAACTCATATCCTATCCATTAGTATCGGTTCCGGTTAGGATTCAAGTCGGATATTAAATTAATAATTTTGTAACCGTACCCATAATTTAACCGGTTATACTTTTAAACCATATCCTATCCAAATTAATCGGATCCGGGTCGGTTCTGGTTTAGATCGGGGTCGGTTCCAGATCGGATCCGGGTAATCGGATAAAAGTAGCACCTCTAACTAATATATGACCTCAACATGCATAATCACAATGTGAAATCACACAAATCTGGTTTTCGCAACATTTTAACGACCACGTTGTGTAATTTTCTCTTTATTTTTATTATTTTCTATATTTGTTTTGAATACAAAAGAGGACCGATCAGGCGACCAGCCACCTAAAATGTTTCAAAAAGTCTTATTTATTTTGTTGACAAAAAAATTATGAGAGTTGACTATCTACATTTTGACAATTTGAAGTCAAAAATCATGTGGGACAGTGGGACCGACGAGCCAGCATCAAAATTATGTAGGTTTTGACTACCTACTGAAGTCCAGAAGCCAACTATTTTCGTCACATTTTTGTGATAAATGAAGACTATTTGAGAGACTTAAAAATAACTAAATTACAAAATTTGTTGAAGTCAAACCATCCAACAAAGTAGAAATCGATATACCTTGGGGCTGACATTACTATAATTTTTTTTATCTTTTTTTTTTTTACTTGATTTAAGAAATTTGATCAGTTAATTCATTGCTGTCTGCCCCTACCAAAACAATCTTATATAAAGAAAGAAATATTTAATTGAATGTATTTATGGCTAATATAATATATATATATATAGAGTATGGCTAATTTGCTGCTGGCAGTATTTCGGCCAGCTGCTGTCGGGGCTATATTTAGCCATACGATATTCAAACAACAAATCCAAACCGTTAGATGTGATCTCTATATTAAAATCTACTCGGAGACCAAATTTTACATTTTTGGAATTTTTTTACTATTTATTAAGCCACTTTGAAAATTCCAAATCATATGGTCCAGACTGTTTTTACAGTTCACCCGGATCAGCAATTTTCAAAGTGGCTTAATAATAGTAAAAAAATTCCAAAAAATGTAAAATTTGGTCTCCAAGTAGATTTTAATATAGATATCACATCTAACGGTTTGGATTTGTTGTTTGAACATCGTATGGCTAAATATAGCCCCGGCAGCAGCTGGCCGAAATGCTGCCAGCAGCAACTTAGCCATACTTTATATATATATATAGAGCTGGGCTATGGTGAGTTGCGAAGTAAGAGGTCATTTTTACTTCACGCTCATATTTTCTTTTTGAAAATTCAAACAACCGATCCGAACCGCTCAACATTTTCTCTATATTGAAATGTGCTTAGAGCCTAAATTTTACATTTTTTGGAATTTTTTTACTATTTATTAAGCCACTTTGAAAATCGCTGATCCGGTGGTCCAGAAAATTTTACTGTTTTTTACTGTTCACAGTGGATCAGCGATTTCAAAGTGGCTTAATAAATAGAAAAAAATTCCAAAAAATGTAAAATTTAGTCTCCAAGCACATTTCAATATTTAGAAAAAGTTGAACGGTTCGGATCGGTTGTTTGAATTTTCAAAATGAAAATATGGCTTGAAGTAAAACGACGTTTTACTTCACAACTCACCATAGCCCATCTCTATATATATATATATATATATATATATATATATATTGAAAGAAGTGGATATGCATATAGAAAATAGAAAAACACCTACATAGGTATTACGGTCAAATATCTAAACAGATATGTATATACCTAAACCAGGGTTCTAAATAACTACGCAATAACTGCGCTATAACTTTTTCAGACCTCGAAAGCTATAACGCTATTAACCACTTTTCTTTTATAATGATTATAAATAGCTAGCTATGGTTGCGCTATAGTTTTTTCAGACCTTAAAAGCTATAGCGCTATAATCGTTATTTAGAACTTTGACATAAACAGACCTAAAATAGTAACATAAGTCTTACTCAAAATACAAACTAAAAACTAAAAAGAAATATAATAGACTCCATTAAGCAATGAACATGTTCTTACGAAAGGACTTTAAGACCAAGATTGGATCGACTTTTATCTGATTTAATACATGTATTGATCTGTAATCAAACATTTATTTTTCAAATTAAATAAATTTCAACTTGTATATAATTCTTACAAATTAAATATACGTTGGTTGCCTGTATACCAATGTTTAGTTTCTGATTCATCATTTATACCAGTAGCCCGTTGGTAACCGTTGCATTCAACTATTTGTCAAAAATTCAATGATATAAAAACCTCCTGTCTACTAGTCTAGATAATTTGCATGCGTATAAAATAAATGAGCATATGCTACCAATTGTAGAAATGCTGACATAATATATGAATAACTTTTAAATCGTCACAACAGCATTCTAGAAATTTTGTAGATCAATTTTCAAACATGCAAACACTAGAGACAGAATATACAAGAAATGTTTTGTCAGACCAAAATAATACAGTATAGTAAATTAATTGAACTACAGAATAGGTAAGCATTCATGCCAGCTACACCATAAAGTACTTGAATCAATTGAATTCTCTTTAAACAGGAGGCAACTCAGAACCTTTGTCATGATCAGATTCCAGTTAATCATGTATGAAAGAATACAAGCAGCATACACCCACAAGATTACCACCCCCCCCCCCCCCCCCCTCCATCCCAATCTATCATCTAATTATTGACAGCCTAACCATATGTAAATATCAATCGGCTGTCGCTGCTACAGCGCCGTTGTCGTTGTTGTCGCCACGTGGACGGATGACATCTGACGGCTTGACAGCTTCAGTGATGAGGGAAGGAGGACGATGTTCAATAATTTCATCAATGAGGCCGAATTCCTTGGCCTCCTCAGGAGACATGAAGTTATCCCTCTCCATGGATAGTTCAAGCTTATCCAGCGGCTGTCCCGTATGCTTTTGGTAGATCCTGTTAAGCTTTTCCCTTACCTGACATAGTTTCCAATAATTCGGTTTTCAGAACTTCAATCAGAGTTGACATTTTGTGACCCATTAATATAAGAGAATTATTAGAACTTCAATTAAAGTCGAGAGTTTATGACCCATTATTGTATGAGGTGGTATCTAATCAGGCCTCCATATCCTCCCCGGTACCATAAAAAAGAATCCTTTACAATTACAAAAAGAACGGTCCAGATTACTCCCAGCCAGTGCCTATTCGGGGATAGCGCAGGGGGGCAGTATTATTTGTGCTTTGAGATTCGTGCAAAGTTAAAAGAATGGTCCGGATCCAGTAATTGTAAAAGATTCCTTTTTATAGTACCTGGGAGGATCCGAATTCATCTAATCAGGGACGGAATCAGTGTGCCATTCATTTTCAAAATTTATGTGCTTATACATGATTTTCTATATAGTTTAAAGTAAAATGCTATTGGTACTGAAACATTGGCCTCGATACTCAACATGCAAATTTCATATGATTGACCCCCATGGCTTGAAAGTCTGTATCTAACACTACAAGTTTTTGATACCATTGCTACTACTCCCCTCTAATTACAAACATCTATTTGGTTCCTAATGCTGTACTATATTTAACTTGAATCCAACAATCTTCTCCATTATCCTTACATCCTTATACTAATTTCCTGTTTTGAAATAAGGGACCCATTCCCGACATCCTTTGGATAAATCCTTTTTACTCTTAATGAATTAGTTCCAGCAATATAATTCTCGTGATTAACCAACCAATAAGAGATATTTTTGTTCAATTTCTGTTTACTGGCAATTTTAAGCCTGAATTAGCACTCATGATAGCTTATTTCTCTCTTGGATGTTCCCAAAACGCCACAGGCGAAAGAACAATGGATTGAATCACACAGCCAACTACTAATTACAGGTCAATAAAACTGCATATCAAAGAAAATTAACAAACCTTTAAGATCTCTATAGCTCGAATGTTTATGTCTGTAGCCTGCCCCTGGGCACCACCCGATGGCTGGTGAATCATAACCCGTGCATTAGGCAAACACCGTCTCTCACCTGGTGCACCAGCCGCAAGCAAAAGCGATCCCATGGAAGCAGCCTGACCGAGGCAGAGAGTAGTAACCGGGGATCTAACTAGCTGCATCGCATCGTAGATAGCCAATCCAGATGTCACAGAGCCACCTGGGGAGTTAATGTACATGTATATCGGCTTTGATGGGTTCTCTGACTCCAAAAATAGAAGCTGCGCCACAATAATCGAGGACATGTCGTCGTCGACTGGACCGTTGAGGCAGATGATGCGCTCTTTCAAGAGGCGCGAGAAGATGTCATAAGATCGCTCACCTCTGTTGGTTTGTTCTACGACCATGGGAACCAGCATGGAGTTGATGGCACGGCGGAGGGTCAGGGATGATCTTTTGTTGGGCGATTTGGGTAAAATGAGGGAGGTTCGGGAGGGGAAGAGGAGAGGCGATTTGCGAGAGGAGGCGGCGATTGGAGAGACGGCGGAGGGGGATAGATTGGTGAAGATCGCCTCCATAGATTCAGAGTTCAGAGTTTGACTTGGAGCAAAAGATTGGCTAGGTTGGAGAGACGGATAGAGTTGTATAATAATATAACGAGATCGGAGGAGGAGAAGGCTGTATCGTGTTCAGTCGATTTACCAGTCGGGGAAACTGAGTCTAAAACCTCGGAGGTAACAAAATATTTGAGTTTAGATCCGGATCGTCCGATCAGAATCAGGGTCAATCCGGTTAGAGGTGGAATGCACATGGATCCTTTAATAGTCGTGCCAAACCAGATCGAACGGTCTGGATCTAAACTCGTTCTGTTACCTCACCTGATAGGAATTCCTGCTATTTCAGTTTTTTTTTTTTTTTTTTTTTGAGAGACCTGCTCCTATTTGAGTTTACTTGGGTTTCATTAAACTTGGGAACTGAATATTAAAAAAAATAGGGGGAATTTCACGTGTACCCCTCTAAACTTTAAAATTACATATTTTCCCTCTAAACTTCAAAAACTCCCAAATTTACTCATTTTATTGTCTTTTATATTAAAACTCATTCTAAAATTTTAAAATACCCATTTTACTCTTTATTAGAAGCATATAAAACCCCATCAGACTCAAATTTGAATATGAAGGGTTCATCTACCGTCCGATCCGCACGCATTGCATTGAGATCTTTGCGCAACACTTCAATATTTGTGCTGATCTAGCACGCACGGATCTTAATGCAATTCTGATCCGCACACATTGCATTAAGATCAGTGCATGTCACTTCAATATGCGTGTGTATTTGCATCAAGATTTGTGCCGATCTTGCGTTCATAGATCTAAAAGCAATTCGGACGGTAGATGAACCGTTCAGATTCAAATTTGAGTCTGATGGGTTTTATATGTTTTTAATAAAGGGTAAAATGGGTATTTTATAAATTTAGAATGAGTTTTAACATAAAAGACAATAAAATAGATAAATTTGTGAGTATTTGAAGTTTAGAGAGGAAATACGTAATTTCAAAGTTAGAGGGAGAATTACATAATTTTGAAGTTTTTTAGGGGTATAAAATCCCAAAAAAAAAAAAAACTTAGGAACTGGGATAGTTTACGCCTTAGACCTTCCTTTTAAGCTTAATTCGATACACCATGTGTCCATGCGCTTTTACAGTTTTACTGCGAGATATTTCATGATGGATTCTAATCGCTGCTAGTACTTTGTCGCGGACCCTCCTACGCATATTATCACTGTTCGCACGCACAGTAATGATGTGATATGATTAAAGAGAAGTCTTAACACACGCAACTGGAAATTCAGATCTTCCCGGTACCGTAGTAGGGAATCTTTTACAATTATCTAATCTGGACCGTTCTTTGTAACTTGGCACGAATCTCAAAGTCCAATAATACTGCTCCCTCCGTCAGCCCGAATTCCAATGCGGTTGGAAGTTAATCTCAAACCATAAAGTGAAGAGAATCTTTTACAGTAATGGAGAGGATACTTGTCCCGCAACTGTGAACAAGAAATTTTCTCTTGCTTATAGAAGAGCTTTCATGGTTGCAATTTTTATTTTGTGAAGAGAGATAACACTAACACCTGGCAGTCACTGCCCGGTTTTACTCAAAAAAAAAAAAAAATAAGAAACGAAAGAAGAGAGATAACACTAAATTTTCGGAGACGAGGCTTCATAAAATTTATTCTAATTTCTCAAATTTGGGCAGAATTATAGTTTTATTTCTTAAAACACTCAATACTCGTTGAGCTACTCATTATTTCTTTTCTTTTATTATATTTGTAAAAAAAATTAAGTATAACTTAGAAGCTTGACTATTTCATTTTTTTAGCCGTTCAAGAACTTTTAGGGCCGGGCCGGGCCGTTAGTTTAACCCATTAATTCAGCTCGTCAACTTAAATTCCTAGAAAAAATTAATAAATATGATTTTATTCAACTTAATTTTATTAAAAATCATGTAATTTCCCGTCGAAATTACTTCCAATTGTAACACAAATTTTACACACTGTTGAAATAATGAAATTTCAAGGAGCATTTTCTCATGTTTAGTCACTCCTTTCTAAATCCATACCATATAATTTGGATCCTATCATTCCTATGTCCACAATTTCTCAAACGATGGTTGAATCAGCGCCATATATAGCGAGAGCCAATTAAGCTCTATTAATTAGACAATCACGCAATTAATCATGCCATCATCCAATAATTAACAATCTTCCTTTAATCAAAAACAGCAATACCATCTCTATCTATTGATAGAGAACCAACTCAAGGTATCAATCCTACCTCAATTTCCTGACGACGATGAATCGGTACCATCGGCATACTTCCTCGCGAAAAGTTTTGCGATTTTGAGCTGCGTATTGGCGATGATCTCGGTGCGCTTCAAATCGAGCTCGCTTCTCTTCGCCTCTGCCTGAGCCCGCATCGTCTCGATCTCTCTCATTGCATCTATTCTTGCTTGTTCTACCTGTAGCGCCACCTCTGCGAATAGTTGTATGCTTTTCATCACCATGTAGCTATCTGTTTTCCTCCTAAGTCTTTTCTTGCTTCTTTCGTTTCGTCTCTTTTCTTCCGAGGATGATTCGTCGGAGCGAGGTGCGCTACATGCCGCATCGTTGTTCGTCTCGTTAGCGATGTGCTTTTTGGCTGTTCGCTCTCGACCCTCTCCCTGCAATGGTAACTAATGAAACAGTAATTAAAATTAAAATCATGCAAAATTCTGCATGACATATCTGATCGCTTGAATAGGCAGATCAATTAATTATGCATATATACAAAGTTAATGATACAAATTTATAAATAAAATTAGTTATACATGAATAAGAAAAATACAATATACTTAATACATAATTTAAAATTCAAATAATGTTAATAATTAATTATTGAACTAACCGATGCGATGGCGACTTCTCCATTAAGCTTCGGCAACTCCGGCACCGTCACAACAGTACTCCCATGAGCGATTGCAACCGGCATCGGTGCCATCTGCTTCTCCTCATGATCTGGCTGTTCAACCACCGTCACAACCGTAACCGGCTCGCGACACCTAACCAAACCATCAAGCCGCGCATATAGCGGCCACCTCGATCCATTGCCCGTGGATGACTCTGACCGGTACCGTTTCTTCATCGACTCAACCTTGTTCTTGCACTGTGTTGCCGTCTTGCTGCTCTTACCACCCTCGGCACGTGCCGAGACGGCATGTGCCACGTCTTCCCAGTCTTGCCCCTTGAGCTTGGCACGATTACGTAGCACCCATTTGGCCTCGTAAGCATCAAGTAGGCTTGTCACCGCGCCTTCGCTCCACTCGTCGCGTTTCGTCCTGTCTACGGATGCCATAGGTCTAGATAGATCACCGGACGGATGATGCTCGTCTTTGGCGGCATCAAGCGGATGCCGGGTTTGAGAGTTACCAACTTGGTTTTGATGTGCTTCCATGGTTAGCTAATTACTTGATGGTTTGTTGTGTGGTGACATAAATTAGTTTGTTAAAGGAGAATTGTTTGAGTGGGCTGAGGCAGGTGATGAAGTGGAATAGTGACTGCTTTCTTTTGTTTAGACTTTAGATAGTGGAATAGCGATTAATTGGTACGGGTCCGGTTTTTGTGAAACCGAATCCATTTGTATATTTTATTGGGTTACCTTCTACCTTGTCTTGATTTACAACTTGGATCCTTAAATATACATAATTCGTTATTTTTTTATGCACTGAATAGTACTTAAATATACATAATCCTTAAATATATCTATTTTATTGCAATAATAATCTATTACGCAAACAAATTAATCAAATATTTTTAAGCTTCATCTTTCCTAACGGATCGGACATAGCGGGCCGGATTGAATCCGGTATCTGCTTAGAGACCCAAGTGGTTTATTGCTTGGCATCCAGATCCTCTGTTACGCGCTTTCCGGCGTACGGACGAGTTGCACATTTCTCGTATTTTTTATCATTGGATCAACAACAACACAGATATTAAAGCAATCGGACGGTCTGTATTCTTAGCGGGAGAGTAGTGTACGGTAAAGGATCTCAACGGTATTACTAGTGACGCTTCTGTTGGTGTGTCATGAACTCATGATTGATGAAGGGAGAGTTTGGACATTAGAGGATTAAAAAGTGTGAGGTTAGCTTTCACGGTTGTGGCATTGTGCGTGTGTGCGTGTGTGCCTGTGTGGGAGCCGCTATTGGCCGTTAGCGTTGACGCTTCTCTACCCACTACGAATCCGGATTAATTGTGCCCATGTCGCTTTGATATTCTGTGGCGCTTTATGCGGCTCTACTTTTCTATACCTGCAGTCTTAGTTAATATCTTAAACTATTCACGAGAATAAAACTATATTATTTTACCACTTGCCGACACCACTTAACCGTTTAGAGTTAGAATATACATGCTACTTGCATACGCCAATCACCTCCAAGTAGAGTGGGAAAAATGGCAAGCCGGAGCCGGTTCCGTCACGGAACGGCACGGTTACGGCACGGAACGGTACGGCATGCATGTCATTCGCGTGCCGTGACTCGCCTGTTCCGTGCCGTGACTATTCGCGTGCTGTGCTCATCTTTTGAAACTTTGGCACGGCATGGCACGGCACGTGAAAAATTTAGTCACGGCACGACACGTAGTCACGCGAGTCACGTGTAATTAGGACCATTAGATATTGATTTAATGGTGAATCTTGAATAAACTAACTTAAATTATGATTAAATGGTCACGCGAATCACGCGGGTCACGGCACGTTTAGGCACGGCGTGACTTACGTGGCATGACCATTCGCGTGCCGTGATCACCCCTTGACATTTTAGTCACGGCACGAGACCAAAGTCACGGCGTGTTAGTCACGGCACGGCACGGCACGTTTTTTCCACTCTACCTCCAAGTCATGATCCATTCAATCTCTTGACAAACACACAACACATAAAAAAAAAGGTTGGAGGGAACAAAGAATCAAGAAAAATAAGGTAGCGTATTGAGGTGACCGAATGCAAAATCAAAATTGTGGAAAGAGTAAGTGGAGGTGACGGAGACTCCGACGGTCTAGTGGGGGTGCCTCTTCTCTTCTCTTCTCTTTTCTGTGGGCCACCCTCATGGATTAAAAAAGCAATCGGATCCTCTCCATCCACAAATCGTTATAGGTTGGTACACAATCTGAATGGATTAGGTTTTAGATAGTCTTATTTAAAATCGAATCTAAATCATTCAATCAGTGTCAAAATTTACACGAACGGTTTAAATTTATGAGACCGTTTAAATTTATTAAGTTATAGATCGTTCACACAAATCATATGGTTTAAATCTGGTTTGAATAAAATTTATCTAAAGCTCTTTGCACAAATCTCAATTCTAATATGAATAGACTCTCTATGATTGAGACCCAAAAAAATTTTATTTTAAGAAATATTTCAAATATTTTAAACATGAAAAAAGAACCAAATAATTATATTTTTTTTACTTTTAAATATTTTTCAAAAATTGAAATTATTGATTCGGTTCTTTTGAATTTGTATGTAGATTTCGTTTCTTAGTTACTTAAAAACTCTAAATAAAACGCAAAAAAACATATAATACGATTTATTCGCAAATCACGAACTATTCATGAGAAAAATGTGAAAAAATGCGATTTTTTTTTTTGCTTCCTTATTGTACCGAATCATTCCCGAATTATACCCGAATCACGAATTTTTGACTCCACCGAACCGAACCCGAACTATTCATTTGTCACTATGCTCACTAAATGCAATATGGTTGAGACGATTGGAGAGGATCCGAGTGGGAAGAGAGATACTCTGCCTATGAATTGGTGGTTTCCTCGTTATTTTCCACTGCTTTTCTGGAGCTATGCTTTTCTTTTTATTCTGTGTTTCCACTCTCAGTCTCTAATTCTCTGTTGTGGCCGAAAGTGCGCCTTTGTGTGTTTTCCTTCCACTTTCTTTCTTAATAATAAGAAGAGGAAGGACCCAATGCGTATCAGATTAAATTTCTTTTATTTTTCCAGTCAGAATCATCCCATCCGTATTGAAGTTGTCCACACGAATCTTGATGCAGATCGGACGGCTCTAATTGGATATAAAATTCTTTTGATGTCTAATCTAAAATGTTTGTCGAGATTCACGCAGACAATTTAGATTTACGAAGCCTTTCAATATTAATCGGACAGTTTATGTAGAGCAGCTTGGGTCCGATGGGTTTCGGGACCGTCGGATCTGCTTTAAGATTCGTGCGCACAAATTTCAAAGCATGTGCGAAAGTTGCGGGTGCGAATCTTAAAGCATATCGGACGGTCATCGAACTCACTTTGAGTCCGATGGACTTGTTAATAACCTTTTTAGCATTTTCGTTTATGTATATTTATTTTTTTATGAGTACAAAAATAGACAAGGAAATGAAGACGACCACATGGAATAAAAAGATTGTTCTCTCTAACCGTGTGGCATGCAAATTTTGCTTTCTAGAGATAGTATATGATTCCCACAATGGAATTGCTTTTGTTGTTGAATTGTTGTCGTCTAAATTCTAAGCCACTGGAAGTGGGCAAATCACACAGGCTATTAGTTGTGGTTACTTGTAGCGCACGAGAACGGAGTAGGTGCGATGCCCATCGGACCTACTTTTAGGTTCAACGAGCACAATGACTGTCCGATCTAATTTAAGAACGAACATTGAAACAAACGCGCACGACCTTTAAAGTGTTCCGCACAAATCTTAAAGCAAATCAACGGTGATTAAACCCATCGGACCTACTCTCAATTGGTAGCGCACAATCAACAACTATATGTCTATATGATACATTTAAGAAAAAAAATAAAAATAAATGGAGCCTGTAGTAGGTAAGTTAAAAAGTGAGATTGTTGGGAATTTTGGTTTTAAAATATGATATTTGAATAAGAATATAAACAGAAATTTTATTAAAAACAAAATAACAGAGGAAATTATCAAAAATGATGACATAATAATATTTGTAAAATATTTTTTTGTAGGGAAAAATTAGAAGCTTATTAGATGTGATATGATATAGAGACCAAGAGAGAGAAATCTCATTTTTATTCATGCTATGTATGTAAGATAAGCATCCTTATTGACATATCAGTGCATATATAGGAGTAGAACTGGGGTGCTCCTAAGCTCACCAAGCCCTTCGTGAGCGCGACTCTAAAACCTATCGAATTGACTTCAAACGATATTTTCAAACCGTTAGATGTTCAATCTATATTAAAATGTGCTTGGAGACCAAATTTTACATTTTTTGGAATTTTTTTACTATTTATTAAGATGGTTTGAAAATCGCTGTTTTCCAATGGTGCAGAATTTTAATAAAAACAGCAATTTTCAAACCATCTTAATAAATAGTAAAAAAATTCCAAAAAATGTAAAATTTGGTCTCCAAGCACATTTTAATATAGATTGAACATCTAACGGTTTGAAAATGTCGTTTGAAGTCAATTTGATAGGTTTTAGAGTCGCGCTCACGGAAGGACTTGGTGAGCTTAGGAGCACCCTAGTTCTACTCTATATAGACGTCCTAACTTGTCTCCTTTTTTTTTTTAAATTTTAATCTATGGCTATTATGCCCCTCATGTATGAAATGTTAACATGTTAAAGTTTGCAGATAATGCAATGACTGCAATAACATGTTAACGTTACAATATCAATAAGATAAGATGTGTAATTGAAGTAAAAAAAAAAAAAAAAAAAACAAGAGTGAGTCTATGGTACTATGCATAGCATGGATTAGTCCGTACTACGGAGTCATATTTTTATTTTGTAAATAATAATGGTCGATCTGAACGGTTCAACATGATCTCCACATAATTATGTACTTGAAGACTAAATTTTATATTTTTTCAAACTTTTTTTACTATATTTTAAGATAGGTAGAAAATCACTCGATCTGAAAATTCTGGACCATCCAAAAACAGTGATTTTTTACCTATCCAAAAATATAGTAAAAAAATTCTAAAAAATAGAAAATTTAGCCCACAAGTATATTCTCATATAGAAATCATGTTGAACGGTTCGGATCGACCGTTAGAATTTTGAAAACAAAAATATTGATCCGTAATACGGACCAATCCGTGCTATGCATAGTACCATAGACCCACTCAAAAGACAATGCGGAAAGAGAATGAAAGACAGTTAAAACCGGTCCATGTTTTGGCCCAAGTTGGTTTCAAGGCCCATATTAAGGTTTGACAATTAATGCCAGAATTTTCTAGTTTCGGATTTTGGGCTACACTAGGGATATTATCAAGAATTCTATGCTGTGCAACAGTGCAAGAATATAAAACAAAGAGATCTAGTTCTTTTTGTTTTTTTCAAAAAATTACTGGTATTGAGTTTACTAATTTGTACATTAAACAATGAATTAACATGTTAAATATCCATGGACAAAAAAAATTTGCTTAGTGTGGAATATTTGTATGTTGTTTGTTAGAAATTATTTTATATTGTAGTAGTAGAATAAAATCTGTTGTGGATTAGAGAACCAGTGGAGACTTGAAAAATATTTTATATCTCAAATTATTCATTTATAATTTATGTAGAAGATCTGGTTGTGTCACTCAACACAGACACAGACACAACATATAAATATTCTGATTTAAATGTTGGGTTTGGAAATTAACCCAAATATAAATCCAATCCATGCATTTTACAACACACCATGTGGTACATCTGACAGAATTTAAATCTGCTGAAATTTGAGATCCATGAACAGTACCCCTGAAATTCCTGAAATTTCGAATCCAGCCGTCCAATTTTTTTATGCACGTATCTCGAAATAATTGGTTTTCTGTGCACGCATCTCGAAATAGTTTGACGGCTGGATTCCGAATTTCATGAATTTCAGAGTTACTGTTTACGATCTCGAATTTCAGCAGATTTGAATCCACATCTGACAACTATAAAGATTCAATAAAAATTAAAAAATTCTCAGGGATTTAACACATAGAAAATATAAATAAACAAAGATTAATTTGACAGCTGTCTCATATGCACAATATAATTGTGTATCTTTTATCTCAATTTAAAGATACTTGACCGTACCAGTAGATTCAGTACCGTATATTTTGCAAATTCTTAGTAAGCAAACACAAAATAGATAATTATCTTTTTATAGTAAAATAATTAAGGATGAATCCATAAACAAAATCTCAAAACTTTTGAAAAAATAAATAAAGGTACTGGTCTTTCCTGTAATTTTACATCAGTGATGTTAAATTAATATTTAGTGTTCTGGACACTACATAAATGACTGTAGAGCGAGCATCTTGGTTTCCATTTTATTCATAAAAAAAATTAAAAAAATATATCTATATTCTTAGAAATGGGATAATGTCATCAACTCGTATAAACAACGTGATCTTATTAAAAAAAATATAATTATCTATTTTGGGTTTTATTTTCATAATCGTTTTCGAAATTATTACAACCGATAAGATCTGCTGACATGCACAACTTGAATTAGAAATATTTCCTATGACAGCCTTGAGTTCATTGAACCCTCTAGAGGAGGTTGAAAAGAAAAAGGGGGCCCCGCCTAGTCGCCTAGTCATATAATTCATACGGGAACAGCTTGCGTCCGATGTCCATCGAACTCAAATTTAGGTCTGATGGGTTATTTGACCGTCTGACTCATTTTAAGATTCGTGCGCACAAACTTTAAAGCAGACTCGAAAGTTGCGGGCGCGAATTTTAAAGCAGATCGGACGGTCATCGAACTCATCGAACTCACTTTGAGTCCGATGGACATCGGACCCAAACTGTTCCCAATTCATACCTCCTAGTCCTAGGCATATGTGAAATTTTAAAATGAAAATTCCTCTCAGTTATCTGATGGATCCAACTGCTAGCACAATTTTACTGAGTTTAGCAATTAAAAAGATTCATAATTTTTAAATCATTTCATTTCAAAAATTTAATTAGAGTTGTTTATTTAATTAAAATTATTTTTAAAGAAAATTAACTAATTGAAAAACTATAGTACATCGCAGCAATTATATTATCAATTAACACATCAGCTTAGCAATTTAAAAGAAATCACCGTTGTAGTTTGATTAACATTTTTTTTAAAGTAAGAGTTGGATATCAAGCTACTCAACTATTTAAAATTTAAAAGTATTCTTTCATCAGGATTTCGAATCTTCGATCTCTCACAATTATATGCTACATAAATTTATAATATCAACAGGATCTCTCACACTTATATTTGATCAATTTGCTACATGCATTTATAATATCATCTTTTGATTTTAATCGTTTCTAACTTGAGTGAGACAATATAATAAAAATTATATAAAAAAAAAGTTTTACCGGATGAGTGTGATATTTTATCAAACATGCCAGGGTTCAAATATCTCATTTTTTTTTGTCTCTTTTTTAAATCTTTAATAACTAAAAACTTTAAAATTAAATATCAGAATAAAAATATTGGATAATCTATATCATTTTTCTCTATACATATGTAATAGTATTTTGCAAAAAATACACTGATGTGAATAATTTTTAAACGTTATTTTTTCAACTTATTAGTTTGTATAATTAAAAATAAAAAATATTTTATTAGCATATAAAAAATAATATAAATTACATCTACTTATTTTATTTAATATTTAATTTAATTTTTTTTGTTATTACGAAATTATAAATACAAGCATGACAAATACAAAAAATAAAAACATTTGACCTGTCCTATTAACTCCATTAACAGAGAAGTTAAGTTGCGTCCAATCTTTTGCTGAACTTTGATTCCCCTTTATATGAGAAGCAAAAATTAAAAAAAAAAAAAAAAACAATGAATGTATTTTTCACTAACAATCAACTCCAAATTTCTTGGGTAAATAGAGACGTTTGTGCAACCAAGAAAACATAAAATAAAGAGAATTTTCTACCAGGCGTTATCCTTTAAAACCACTAACCCATCTATATTAGATGAACCAAATTGACTTACCGCAGAAAATATCCAATTGTGAGTAGAACTATGGTGTTCTTAAGCTCACCAACAGGAGCGGATTAAGAATTTTCGTCGGGAGGACAAAAAAATATCGAATCGGGTTTAAATTTATTAACCAATTAGATACTCGATAAAAAATAATTCTTTAACTTATACTTTTCAATGCTTTGACTTTTAATTTGTGATGCTCTGACTTGTAATTTCTGATGCTCTGACTTATAATTCTAATTACCAATCAAAATTCAACAAATTTATTTCAATTTTAACCCTAAATTTAATCCGAATTACAAATCAAACATCCAGAGGGGGGGCAAAGTCGGTCGGGACCGATAAATCTCCACTAAAACTCAAAATCGAAAGGGGGGGGGGGGTGGCAGCTGGCCCCCCTGGAACTACCTGGGTCCGCCCCTACTCACCAAGTCTCTTTGTGAGTTTAACTCAAAAACCCATCGATTGGTTTCAAGTGACACATTCAAATGGTTGATACCGATCTACTTCACGAGTGATGAGTTTACATGTCAAGTTTTTATATTTTCGAACTAATTTAATATAAAATCAAGTAGTAAAAAATGATGAAAAATGAACACATTAAAATTAACTTATAAATTATTATTTTTTACTGCTTGATTTTATACTAAATTAGTTCAAAAATTTATAAATTTTTGACATATAAATATATCACTCGTGAAGTAGATCGGTTTCAGCGATTTGAATGCATCTTTGAATCCAACTTAATAGGTTTTTGGATTAAGCCCAGGAAGAAGAAAAGAAGCTTAACACCTCTTCTACTCTCCAATTGTTCGTAGAAAAGGAGCGGCCTTTATGCATAAATTCTACTTACTGTTTTGACACGTCAGCTAACCCCACAAGTCTCCTCTATGCCCATGAAACAGTTGTCTTTTCTTACAAGAAAAAATATCATAAGAAAAGGAAAAGTTATTATCCGTCTTGTCATTGTTATTTTTTTCTTTCTGTACGGCTGTTACATCTTTTTGCTCGTTCATTGAACCTGAGATGCAAGTGTCAAGTGTGTCCTTTCAAAAAAATAGAAAAAAAAAGTTTTGTGTGCAAGTTGGAGTTCTTGATCAGGCTCTCCATGCAACATTGTTGCGCAGTCTCTTTATTCATCCCCTCTTGGCTTTCACCCATCACTGTCGCTGACAGTGGACCACACATGAGATCCTCGCAGTCTCGGCAATACCCGTACCCATTTTGGTACCACGTGGGATGTATACCGTTAAGTTAACCAATGGTACATTGAAAAATTAAGATTGAGAATTAATAAATTATTGTAGGAACTACCAAAATTAATGTAGCAGAAAATAATATCATCTATCAATTTCGACAAATTTTAGTACTTAATTGACACATCACCGCACCTATCAATTAGACATCTCTTCCTCATTTGTAACTTTTTTGTTCAACTCTACCACATTTCCTTTTTCTTTCATTAATTATTTTTTACCTACTACAAATTTGCAATGCATCATTTTCCTCGGTCTCTCCGAAAGGTCCTCTCGCTATCTCACGTGCAGCGCACGCGATGCCTCCTCCATGTCTTCCTTCTATATATCTAGTCAACAGCCAGACAAAAACGAAGGGAAGAGAGGAAACAAGCTAAAGAGAAAAAACAAAAAGAAAAAAAGAACAGATACAGAGATACAGAGGAATTAACGGGACAAGGGCACAAAGCCTCTTCAATATTACTTTATAACTCTCTTACAAAGAGACACAAAAACCACTAAGATACATAGCCAGAGATAGAGAGAGAGAGAGAGAGACGATCATGGGTCATTCTGGCAACGGTCAAGTGATTGTAATGATGACGGTGGCGGTGGCAGTTGCATTGCTTGTTCTACCGTTGATTCTCCCTCCCTTGCCGCCTCCACCGCCTCTATTTATGCTAATCCCTGTTTTTCTCATCTTATTACTAGCCTCTCTCGCTTTCATGCCCCAAAAAGCCATCGATGCATCCTCTACCTTCCCCAAATGAGACCCATTGTGCGGCATTGATCCCAATTACATGAAAAAGGGTTCATTTATGAGGATTTTTTTTTTTTTTTGACGAAACTTGTTGAGATACAGAGAACAAGGGGCCTATCTATGGCAATGGCAAAGGAAACAGAAAGCAAGAAAGCTTTGATGGGGGTAAAAGGAAAAGGAAAAATGTAGAGAAAAAGAAAAAGAAAAATCCTATTGGTTGGAGGGGGTCTGAGGAGGAGTCAGGCAGTAGAGAACTAAACCGGCCACGAGAACAGCTGCACCTGAGATGAAGCCTCTGGGAAGAGGAGAAGCAACGGCGATGTACGGCAGCGGAAGCGTGAAGGCGTAGATGGATAGAGGGACTGCAAATGAAAACAGAAATGAAAGATAAGAGGTGTTAATTAATATGAATTTACAGTGGTTTTTTTTGTCTCTTATTTGGAAATATAACAGAGGAAAATATGACTAGTTGAGATGAGAGCAAGGCATGTGGTGTTTTGGCTCCTTAATTATGTTGTAATTTTTAATTTTTTGTTGAATTGATGATGATTTTGTTGAATTGTAATTTAAAAAAAACTTACACCTGTTTGCAGTGTATTTGATTGATTGCTCAATTGCGCTTAAAAAAGACAGTAGTTTCGGTAAAGGAGAAGGACTTGTACGTTCGAATCTTATCCAGTTTAAAATTTTAAAAAGCAAGGAAAGTAAAAAATCTTAATCAGGTCACAACTAACCTCGAATCTACAATACTTCTAACGGTATCCAAAAAAGCTTTAAGCTGTAGCAGTGTAGCTCAATGAAACAATGGCAAAGATTGCTAATATAAGCAATTGGTAAAAAAATGGATAAGAAAACCCAAGATAAAGAAAGGGGTACAGTTGGTAAGACCAGAGACAAGTGGATAGGTGGTCCAGATCCCCTAAAGTAACTCAATTTTTGGGTTTTGGACGAAGACAGTCAAATTCGAATTTGTCACTCAAGGATTGATTCGGGATTTGAAACCATCGCTCGGGATGTGTGTGCTCTACTTCGGAATGGATTGTCGCGAATTCAAATCGGACGGTCCCGATCTAAAACCCAAAAATTGAGTTACTTCGCTGTATCTGAATTCAGTGGATAGGTAGGTAGGTTAGACCAAAATTTTTATTAATATCCAAAAAAAATATTAAATTTTAAAATCTACACTTGTTTAACAAGATTTCAAAAATTATCTAAATCGCAGATTTATTTTCCGGTTTTAAGCCGAATTACCGTAAATTTATTTTTCAGTTTTAGTTTTGGAATTCCAAAACCGGAATTAAATTTCCGGTTTTAAGTTTTTTTGTATTGAAATGTTAAAAATATTTTATATTTTTTTTAAAAAAAAGATAGAATTCTATATAATTTGATTTATTAGAAAGACTAACAAATAACCCGATCAACATTTTTCAGGCTGAATTTTTTGCGACTGTAAGAAAATTAAAATATTTCTTTATGTGTTATTGGAAGAAAATAAAAATGTTTTGAATCTGAGTTATTGATCCCGGTTCAAAAGTCACTTCTAAGTAAATAAATAAAATATTATAATCTTTCTATTTTTGAAAAATAAAAAAAATTGTGAGAAAAAGACAATTTGTCGAGAATCTTTTTATTTTTTAATTTCCAATTTGCCAAGACAAAACCATCAACCAAGTGCAGAACTTAAAACCGGAAATTCAATTTTCAGTTTTGAAATTCCAAAACTAAACGAGAAATTTATTTTCCGGTTCTGTAAAAATAATACGGTTTTGGGATGCCTAAAACCGGAAAATAAATTTGCTTTAGGTTTTGCAAGTTGTACCAAAAAGGAAAGGGAAAGAAAGAGGTCATATGTTAACAGCCTGCATCCTATTAAAGCGTCAATAAAGAGACCTATCACCTATGTATAGTGTGTAGATCTTTTTTATTTATTCACATATAGTGTGTAGATCAAAACCTAAAGCAACCACCTCTCGTCCTTGATTGCGTACAGTAAGAAGCCGATGGGGACCTCAACTGTTGCACACATAGTACGATCTGTGTACCATATATGTACCTGTCCAGCGGGTCAGAGGGAAGAGGCTATCTGCTCGCTGGTAACCATCCCCAAAATGCCACCAAAGACGGTAAATAAAAAAGGTAATTCTAGCTCTCATCTAATTATTTTATTTTATATATATCTCTTCTTAGCATACATCCAATAATATGAGTGAGGATGAGGCTACGGTGTTATGTATAGCTCATATTAGTTTGTACAATGGATCAATATTTCCGTTTTCAAAGTTCAAATAGTTGATTCGAGCTGTTTAACATGATCTCCATGTACTTGTAGATTAACTATTTGAACTTTTAAAACAAAAATATTGATTCATAGTATAGACCAATATGCGTTATGCACAGTACCATAGTCTCACTCCAAAAATATTGTCATTCATTTTTAAAGGACAAAATATTTTTTTCAATAATAATAGAAAATTGAGTATCTTTAATATCCTAAAATTTGTAATATAAATATCTAATATTTAATCGGCAAATTTATACATTTAATGCTAAACTATTTCTAAAATAATAAAAATATCCTTTTTCTTCGATTAAAACAAAAGTTACTTAATTTCTCAAGTCTGGCTTTTTTTCTTCCATAAAAAGGGTAGTAACTAAATTTCTTCATGTTTAGATTCTAGCCATAAGATGTTCGTTAAGATATTATTTATATAAAAAAAAGGTAGAGGGGCAATAGTATTGCTCAAAATAAATATCTAAATGACACAAGAGAAAGATCACCTAATTTTCTCTGCATTAACTCAAAAGAGAATCTTTCTTTTGAGTTTAATGCATCTCGGCCGTCTGATCAGGATCGGAGTCAATCCGGCCACCGCCTATGACGCACGGGACCCTTTAATATTAGTGCGGATCTCAATCGGACGATCCAGATCTATTAATGCACGGTACGTTAATGCAGAAGATACGAATTCATTTTTTTAGGAAGCTAGTTAAAGTCTAGAATGTAAAATGTTATCACACTCGCCTCGGTTAGGGAACTGTAGGGAATGCTTTATTGCAAAATTAATGACAACTGGAATTATCCCATGCGCTGGAAAATTTTAGGTGATCAAATGCTAGAGATCATGGTAATGCTAATAATTAACTCGCTAGATTTGACCCACTGATGTAAACGCTGTGTTAGTGAAAAACCATAAACCTGTACGCTGTGTTAGTGAAAAACCATAAACCTGTACGGGGAGAAGAATCAGCCTTTATTCTCCCCCGTGAGAAGTCACAAATTCGAAACCGGTTGGAGATCCTTAGTGGATTGGAACTTGGAATGCTTAATCACATCTTTATTCAAAAATAAAATAAATTAACTTGTACAGTTGTACCGAGAGACTGAACATGCTCACTGCAAGCTTTTAAATGAAGTTTCTAAGCGCATTAGCCGTTTTACTATAATACTATTTTTATTATTTTGTTTCATGATGTTTAATTCCTAATTAGCATTTTTTTTTAGGTGATCCTAATTTGGGAGCGATTAACTGCTTTGCTCCAGAATATGACATATCCTGCTCCATTTATTGTTATTTTACTCTCAAATGCTGAGATTATCTTTGCCAAGTTGCAATGAAACAGACCAGATGCAGAGTACTGCGGTCCAGCTTCATCCCCCCTCTACTACTAATAATGGTTCCATTGTGGAAAGTTTTACAAGTTGCACCTATTGGGAAACAAATCAGTGACAAGTTGGTACTGCCCTTGTAGGTGACACAGTTCTGTGAACTACTTAATAATAGAATATGCCTCAAATCACTGTAGGTGATGTTCATAAAATTAATTTAGGTGCTTTGATCAGCAATCTATTGTATTTGTTTCTTGACCTTTGGATAGAAATTATCTTTGTTTTTCATAAACCAAACTGAAAAGGGAAAAAGACACAGACCTGAAAATGTAGATGCAAGACAAGATACAACGGCAGAACAGATTTGAAGTAGGTGCAACATCGATATATTATATGCCATGTTAACAAGCACAAACAGCAATGGTAAAACTGGCGCACCATTGCAACCTACCACAAGTCATAATATACGTTGTGAGCACAGGGAAATGGAATAGCATCTAAATAGCATCAAGTTATTAAACCGCAATCATTAAGAACAGATAAGTGCATACCAGCTGATAGTGACCCAATATTAAGAAAACATCCGGCGCCATTTCTAATATAAGCAGGAAGGAGATGGAAAGGAACTCCCCATAATTTTGACAAAAAGGGTAGTAAAAGACACATGAAGAGAGCCTGTATGAGATGCATGCATTGGTCAGGTGGTAAATTCATAAGCAATAATTTTTGGTAACAAAGTTAATGAAGCACCATAGAACTCAGTATTCATACCACACACAGACAGCATTAAGGTTCCAATACATTTGAGTCACTAATCGTATTATAGGCTTTCATGGTATCATTTTTTCTCATTATTGCTTTCCTATTTCTACTTGTATCCAAAATGAATTGGTTGGATGTACTTTGTATGATTTTCCATAGAGGCTGCACTGGTATTGCTATAACTATCCATGGCCTGTGAGTATATACTGAATAGTTACCTGATATGCAGACCCAAATGAGTTGACAACAAAGAGATCGACAGATCCTCCCTGCATCAATTTAGAGCGGATCAAAACATGTGTCGCCTATATTACTATTGCTTAAATGAACCTTTTCGAAATTTTGCGAAAATCCATGGTAATGTCAGACTGTAGTTGAGGAAATTTTGCGATATAACATGATATTGCAAGGAACTATCTAACAAGACTACAAAGAGTAGGGTTAAAATGCCCCATTGTTACGTGCCCCAATCATGCCTCACATACTTATTGCCGTTTTCAAAGTTCAAAGAGTCGATCCGAATTGCTCAACATGATCTTCATATTAAAATATGCTTGAAGACCAAATTTTATATTTTTTGGAACTTTTTACTATTTTTTTAGATAGGTACAAAATCACAATATCCAAAAAAAGTGATTTTGTACCTATCTAAAAAAGTAGTAAAAATATTTCAAACAATATAAATCTGTTCTCCAAGCATATTTTAATGTAGAGATCATGTTGAGCTGTTTGGATCGACTCTTTGAACTTTGAAAAAGGTGATAAGGATGTGAGGTATGATTGGGGCACGAAAACAATAGGGCATTTTAACCCTACTCATTCAACAATTAAATGATGCTTCTATTAAAAATATTGTATACCTTCAACCGCTTCCTAGCATCCAAGAATATTATTTCCTGCATTGGTAGAAAGTAACATAATTGAAAAATATAATTTGCTAAAGGCAAAGAACATTTTACTGGGCTTAATGAATGTAATAGAGCCTGAACCTTTAACACAGTATCAGCAGCTTGGAATAGAAAGGAAGTTATCATTAGAAGTGGCCAAAAAATACCAGCATCTTTTAGTGATGCATTAGCTCCAGATCCACTGTAAAAATAATCATATTTTTTATTAGGTGCAACTACAACACAAATATTGCAGAAGTAGGTGACATTTTTTTACTACTAGAAGATGAAAAAGCGTTTCAAATGGCACTCAATATCTAATCAAGAAGCAGTAGTGTTTTCGCTAATAATTTATTCATTAGAAATAACTATAACAAAAATAACAGTTTATTTATTAGTATAATTACAGCAGTAGTTGAAAAGTAGAATAAAACCATTTTACCAGTAAAGAAAATGACAGCATTTAATGTCTAATCAATAAGTATCAGTCCAAATTGGATTTTGATCAATACCCTTTTTGTCTCTTCTATTAAAGAAGTTTTCAACAAAACACGTACTTTAAACAAGCTACATTATTTTGGTAAGGGATAGCACCAACATGTGGGAATAAGATTCAAGTAGAAAAAAGCCTTAAAAAATCAATCTGCTAATACCAGCCATGTTCCGGTGATAACCAGTACATCATGGTACCATATACCTTGAAACTTTTGAAATGAAAATTGTAGATAGTAAAAGTAACTACCTTGCAACAGTAATTACTACTCCAGCAGTCACAAGAAAACAACCAAGTATTTGATTGAATCTATATCGCCTCCTTAGAACTATTGCTGAAAGTAAAAGTTGCCATACAAGAAAGGTCTGCAAATGCCCGCATTAAATATAGTTTAGCAAATCATGCTATTATACGCACTTAAATAGTTCTTTAAAAATGCTTGTAGACCATGTACCTGAGAAAGTATGGGTATTGAAGCCCCAGAGAGAACAGCTGTACCAGTAAAAGAGAATCTTTAGTTGATAGATAACCTCTAGGAATACTTAATTCATCAAAAATGGTAATTAAGCTGTTACTGAATTGCTCATCTAAGAATTATTTAGAACGAACTAAAGCTTAAACTAAACTTAAAAATTTTGTAGGGCTAATACAAATAACATACTAACATCATCAGTCAAGCACATGTTTGGTACAGGTGTTGGTGGTAATACTTAGAAATGAAAAAAATATTCAAGTGCTGACAAAGAGATCAGATGACATAAAAAAAGGTCAGAAAATTTACTTGCAGCTGCCATGCCAGATGCAGCCGCTATGGCTTCTACAAGCCCCACAGCTAAAAATGGTGTCTGTGGTAGAGATAGCATCTCATCAGTGACAAGTCCAGCTTTTCGACGAATGTATAAGATGGAGAAATACACAACCACATACCTTGCAAGGTTAGGTATGATAATTCAGAATTAAAATTATTCTTATGTATAAATATGAAAAATGAAAATTGCAGTCTGTCAAATTACTTGTAAAGATGAATAAAACCAGTAGATTGAGTTCAAAATAATGAGAGAGGCAGCAGTTGCCTGAACTCGACGCTGTTTGTTTGCTTTCCTTTTTGGTGATTAAAATTTGGAGAATATTACTTGTACAATTTTTTTAAAGGTTATGAAAAGATCCTCTTTTCTCCTCATAGGAAATATGCAAGTCTATTATGCAAAATTGAGGCTACAATTACCAATTAGGTCAGCTTCCATGGCTATTCATCGAATCTTCACATAGCACGCCATGTATACAGAATTCTCAATGCAACATAAATCACGCATGTTTTATACTATTAAACCAGGTTTTTCAGTTCTCCGTTCAAGCCGCAATATCAGATTAACAAACTGAGCAGAAAATAATCAGAGATTACGATTTGTATGTGATATGCTTTATCCCAATCGTACATTTGTCCCTTGTTTAGAAACAAGAATCCGTTCAGAGACTAGGGAAATTTTTGTGACAGTAATGCACAGAAAAAGAACTGTGCAAGAGCAAGATATTTTTCATTTTAGAGGCCGTCCGGTTTTTTCTCTTATTAAAAAGATAGCCCACAAGATCTATGGCCCAAAATTGGAATCACAATGAGGGCCACAGATGAGTTTTGGAAGCGCACCTGCTAGTCCAGCCCCATAAAATTTGACTTGATCATCTGTGGTTGTCAAGAATATTTGGTGTTTTAAAATGACTGTGACTGTGACTGTGTGACACGGATCCGTATCCTCCCAGGTACCTGACTCAAGCAAATTGAAACGACAGCCCAGATTAATCCTATCTTGACCAAACTCAATTTGGTACCTATGGAGACCGTAGGGGGTCTGTTTTGAGATCGTGTCATGTTAAAAAGACCATCCGATCGTAATTGTCTTTAGTAAGGTAACTGAGGTGAGGTGATGTGAATTAGTGTGACACCAACCGCTAAAAAAGAACATATGCCTCTCCACATCCTGACGTAAAGGCACACGTCAAAATGCATTTGCGGGTCTCTGCAACGTCAGATCTACTATAACTCTTTACTATTTTTTTGACTAACCATGTGGCTTATAAAATGAGATAAATTGCAGAGACTTTGAGATGTTACTGATTGCACTAGATGAGTACATCAGAAAAGTAGTTTTCAGTATTGCAATATAATGATGAATTGGTCATCCTTCTTTTTCTAAATCGAACTTCTGACCTCTATCCATATTTTTAGTTAATATGAAAGACCAAATGATGTTTTTCAAAATCACAAATTTTAAGAGATAAGAAGTTCGTGCATAATACTGGCAAATCATTTTTTTTATTTTGCAAAAAGAAAATATTTTGATTAATGGACCAGAAATAAATTTGATTTATTGTTCAATTTTGGACCCCACAAAACACTTTTTTATTAGTGTATTAATAAGAAGTGTCCTTTGACTACTGCGAAATTTTTTTTTTTTAAGTGTCCCACAAAAGTAGTCACATTCCAGGGCCACAGAATCAAACCTCATGTCCAGTTCAACAATTGACGTCCAAAAAGGTGTACTACCCAGGGCCCACCTACCCACTAGTGTTAGATTCGCATGCCATTAAACACAATTACACAAATTGTACCCGCTGTTGTTATGAAAATTTGAACTCAACTCTTAACTTGTGCTTTCTAAATTTATTTCCTTTTCATCATTTTTTTCTTCTCCAATTTTTATACATTTTAGGAAACGGACAAAAAACATTTTTCTATTTTTCGAAAAAAGACGGATAAACATGATCGTATTCTCTCACGCATTTGTTTTTGTCACAATCTATTATCCTCCTCCCTTTCTGTTCATTCTCACTTTTGGTTTATGTAAAGAAAAACAAGAGGTCCGTGGCAAAATATAAAGGAGAGAGAAACGTGAGAAATTGATATAGTTGTTGTTTGTTTGTTTCTTACAAATGAAAAGGACTTGACTGCATTTAATTAAAAAATAAAAATTTAGCATCCTCAGATAATCGAATAAAATATTAATTCAACCTGATAAAGAGGGGGCCCACTTGCGTATTATCTTCCCCGCGTATATCGAAAAGTGATATTAAATAAATGCCAATGTTGGATTATTAGGATTGTATATTCACGACCGCGAACTACAAAATTGCATGATCAGATTTCTACCATAACAAATATAGCTCCAATTTTATGGATAATTTGTTTCAAATCATCTATATACCCGTTAATCACTAAATATAGCCTCGGATTTGCCCGTCGTGAACTTATTTTGTTTTTTTTTATTAGTATGTAATTATCTATCTTTCCTTTCCTTCCGTCTCGGGATCGTAATCGCAAACCTCTTCTCAGGTTGCATTTACCACAACTAACCAACACCGTAATTTATAACTGAAACACAGCGTCTAACTGTCGCACATGGATCTAATTAAAATAACAAAAAAAATTATAAAATAAGACAAAAGGTAAAACAGCATAAACAATTTAGGAATTGAACTGTAAAGCTTACCCGAATGTGGCAATCTGAGCAAGGAAGAAAGGATATTCTTTAAGAGGCACCAGTGCCAGCTTGTTGAGAACTCGATTCGCTGTGCCCAGCACCACTGTGGCCGATGCTGCTATGGCTATCTGCACTGCCGTTCCCCTTCTCTCTGCCGCTGCCACGTCATCAGGTGACGTCCTTACTGCACTGTAGCAATTTATCTCAGTCGATCGCCTCACTTGTGGACTCCACCTGATAGCGACTGTGTCATGGGATCGTCTGATCCTCCTTCCGATTGAGGGAAGGGACTGGACGCCTCCTCCATTGATTGAATTGGTTGTTCCGAGATGGTTTGAGATTGAGCTGTAGGGATGGAAACATGAGCACGGTTTGGGAACTGATCGAGGAATTGGAAGATTTGAAGGTCGCCAATGGTACGTCGCCATGGCTGAGTCAGATCAGAGAGAGAGAGAGAGAGATGCTTCGTTTCCTCTCGCTCTATTTTTTTTTTTTGTAACCTTGGCAGGGAAGGGATTGCCAAGTGACTCTCTCTCTCTTCCCTCTTATACCTTCTGTTTTTGTGAATTTAAATTGATTGATGGTGGCGAGTGGCGACAGAGATAATTTTTTATTTGAACGCAGGAGCGAATTTTATTTGTCTCTCTATTTGCGGAGCTTTTGTTGAATTCTTTTTGCACATATGCCCTAGAAACCTTGTCTATTTGTGGATTTTTGATAAAGGAAAAATCCAATTTCTGCATATATTGGGAACAAAAAGAGATGTGCAGGTAGTTTACAACAATATCTAGTTTTGAAGGCGTCTATCGGAAAACCTCTCCAATCAATAAACAAAGCGACACTGAATGTGACGGTGATCCAATCTGACATAATCTATGTTGAGGAGGGTTCCAATGCCTCCATTTTTCATGCCTCCACCATGCCTCCATTTTTAAAACTTTAATAACTCAAAATTTAAAACTTAAAAGTCAAAATAAAACCGTTGGATATGATCTACATCATTTTATCTATGTGCTCATAAAAAATTATCACATTTTGATTTTGTTTTTATGTGAATCAATAAGTTGAAAAATCAACGTCTAGAAATTATCCACATTAGTACATTTTTTACAAGCTCTTGATGACAACCAAAACAAAATCGAAATGTCATAATTTTTTACACATGCATAGATAAAATGATATAGATCATATCCAACGGTTTTATTTTGACTTTTAAGTTTTAAATTTTGAGTTATTAAAGTTTTAAAAAATGGAGACATGGTGGAGGCATGAAAAATTGAGGCATTTGAACCCTCCTCATCTATGTTTATGTTGAAGCAACTTTGCAAGAAAGCAGGAAAGAATATTCACGCTTAACTAGGTAAATAAATACTAATAAATAGATGAATAATTATTTTAGTAGCCGCGCTACAGTATCCGCACTGTACCTGCGCTACAGTACTTGCACTTAGAGAAATAATATACTATGGTCCCCACTAATTATTATTCTAAAAGATATTATATGTTTCTCACTAATTATTATTCTAAAATTCCAGCAACACCCTTCCTCTATGATACGCGTCAACATTCCTCTAATGAAGTAGTGGGGACCCCATATCACCGCATCAACCTTACCCAATCATCACCGCGTCAACCTTCATCTAACAAAAATAGTTGACCACATAGGTAAAAATACTTTAGTGCAGATGTATAAATACTTGCAGTACTTGATATTAATACTTTCAGACGTCATCTAGTGTCATATGTAAAAAATATTTGAGTGGTCCCCTAATGCGGGTACGACGCGAGGATTTTTCAAGAAAAGGTGCGGGTACGGTTATTTAAGGAAAATTCATATATCATATATGTAGTTCATTGTATAGATATAAATACTTATCTTGTATAGATATAAATACTTCACAATGTTACAATTAATATTTGTAAAATAAAATTACAGTTTTAGAACGGTTGTGTGGTCCCCTAATGCGGGTACGACGCGAGAATTTTCAAAAAAATGTGCGGGTACGGTTATTTAAGAAAAATTCATATATCATATATGTAGTTCATTGTATAGATATAAATACTTATCTTGTATAGATATAAATACTTCACAATGTTACTATTAATATTTGTAAAATAAAATTACAGTTTTGAAACAGTTGCGGTCCTCACAAACAGTTATGACAGTTTAAGTGTAGATTACAGTGCGGATACTCCACTGCGGATATTCATATCAGCTTAGATACAGAAGAACAAGGTTCAGCCTTCAGAGGAAGAGGCCCGCATGCACGCCGACCCTTCTTTTTAGTGAAAAGGAGAGGCCCTCGTTTGTCGTCAGGGATCAAATCATCTAGAATTGCTGTCAGTACAATTTTATGAAATAAGAGATGGAATCCTTCAATAATAATTATCTTCATAATTTTGGTAATATTTTTAAATTAAATTAGAAAGTAAATTAAAGGGTTTAACATTAAAAATTAAGTTTATAAGTACATTGCTGAATATATAGGTCGGTTAATAACAATATTTCATCAATTTGAATATTTTTGTAAGCACTAAAAATGATTTACTGTTGAAATCAAAATCAAAGGAACAATACAATATACACAAAATCTCATTATTTTTACAGACTTAATACATGCATTATATAAATTTTGTCTACCGGGTTTCACAATTAAAATTTATTTTTGAATTATGTCATCAACCGATCCCTCGTCCGTATAATATATAAAGAAATAATCAAAACACGTTAAAAATCTAATTTATTTGTGGAAAAAAGACATTTAATTTAGAGTTTGGATTTCTCAAACGCATATTTGACAATTATTTTTTAATCATGCTATGGCCGATAGAAAATGAGGATAAGAAGAAAACTCTTATTATTATTCTCGCATATTGTATTTGGTGGAAATATAGTTTAGGAATAAAGTTATTCTCGTTTATTTTGTTAGATTATAATCTAACGTTGAGCATATATATATAAATATAATTATGAATTGTATACTGTCATATATGATTATCACAGTTAAGTGATTTAATATGGAATTAAGATATTAAATAATATATGTATTTAATAGGGGTGTGGTCCATAAATATGCAGAATAATTTAGACAAAGATCAAATCATTAATGAACTTATTTTGATATTTGCAATTCAGAAAATTGCCTTTCCAGAGAACCTGTGCGGCCATAGCTGCAACCCAGTGTGGCCACACAAATTATGTGCTGCCAAGCATGGGCCATGCGAATTCTCTGCAGCTAGGCATGGCCACACAAAATTATGTGCTGCCGGTCGTGTGGCCAGACTTGGCCACACGAAATTTCAGATTTGGAAACTTGGGCTGAAAGAAAGGCGATTCGCAGCACAACCGACTTGGTTTGTGCGGCCACACTAAATTTGGTATGGCCACACGCGGTTTGGAAGTGCACCCCTATATAAGGATGGAGCTCCAAGGCACAAGATAATGAACAACTCAGTTTTCTGAACAACCGCAACTTTACAGACCTGAGTGACTTCTCTTCTTCTTCCACCATCAAAGAAAAGAGAGGAGAGATATATTCAGAAAATTGGAGATGATCTCTTAAGGGCCACATCTTGCTGTCTTGGAAGATATATTCTTACAACCATATGAAGAACCAACAAGAAGGATTTTTTGTTATTAGAATCTAGTCTCAAGACGGTAAGCGATCTCTCAAAGGATTAGTGTTTTGACAACGGGCCGGTCCGGTCCGGGGCGGTCCAAACCCGGCCGGTCCACGGGTCCGGCGGGTTGGACGGGTCCACGGTCCCGGTCCGGATGGGTCCGGTTTTCAGAGACCAACCCCGGCCCTTGGTTGAACCAAGGGTCCGGCGGTCCCACGGTCCGGGACGGTCCGGTCTGGTCCGGCGGTTTTTTTTTCTGCTTTTTTTTTCAATTCAATAGTTTGTTTTGAACCGAACAATTTTATATTACAAAAATTCAGTTTTGATATTACAAAAATTCATTAAATCAATTGCTTTAGGAAAAAAAACGAATTATTTGATCTTAAAAACCAAATTATTCTAAAACAATTGATTTAAAAACAAAAGTTACCATGCTCCTTTATTCCAAGCTTGGGACCGGCTATGTAAAATAACATAGGCGGAGTTATAACTTTTTTTTTTTGTTAGTAATTTTTTAATAATGAATAATTTAAAAAAGTAATTGAAATGTTTAAAATTTTAATTTTAGAAAAACAAAACCGAATTAGATCATTTTAAAAACAAGACCGAATTAGATCATTTTTTTATATTACAAACATTCGGTTTTGATATTACAAAATTTCTTAAGTTAATATGTTGTCAATATTTGTGTTAATAAATTTTAAATTACAATATTCAATTTATTAGCTATGTTGCATTATTATTCTTAAGATTTAATTAGGATACAAGACCTATGTTGCATTATTATTTTACAATTCATTTTTTATTGGTTTGACATTCAGATTATATATGAATCTTAGTATTAGTTGTTCCGCAGGTGCGAATCTTAAGGCAAGCCAAGAGATGCTTAATCACTCCTATAATTTTAATTATTTAATTATGGATATTACCATTTTATTTTTATTGTCTTAAGATTTGGGTTTAAATTATAGGGGCTGTTATTTTCAACGCATAATTTGAGTTATTGAAAGCAAAGAGATATTTTTCTTCTAAATACCGTTTTTGTCCTTCTTAAAACCTTCCTTATTTTTCTAATTAAATGCTGCAATAATTAAAAAATTAAATAGGCAAGTAATTTAATTATAAGCAAGTAGTGTAGCATATAAGGAAACGTTCAATACAATGGCTGTATTTACATGTTTGGAAATATAATGTTCGTTTTATTTGAAAATATATTTGACATGATGTCTTATTTTCTATGTGATATATATTTCACCATTAAGATTTTTTCTCCTCTTTTATTTATTTTTTGGTCATGACTAATTAAGTGCAGTTATAATTACGTATTAAATTTATCTACACAAAGAAACAAATTAGCATCAATTAAATCATTTTTATACATAAAGTTCAAATATCAACATCAATATAATGATATAATTTTACTTTACTAAAAATATATTGATATAATTTTGCATATTAGGCTTAAATATATTAATCTTCATATATTTACAAAAAGACAATAAACTCAATTTTAGAGTTTAATTCATCATATTTTGATTTTAAAATACTTGAACGTTTTTGTGGGAAAAATTCAAATATCAACATCAATATAATGATATAATTTTACTTTACTAAAAAAATAATGATATAATATTTATCTTCATATATTTACAAAAAGACATAAACTCATTTTTACAAAAATACTTGAAAATCACAAAATTTCTCTATATTTTGATTCATTTTAGTTATTGTTTACAAAGAGTAACAATAAACTAAAACCAGGGTATGCATATTAACACCACAAACTTTTATATTAACACAACAATTTAAAAATAAATAAATGTATGGACAAATTTAACCCTCTTTATATCTTATCAATTATCATATCTTTCTATAATGCAATTAATATTGTGATCATTTATTAATGATTTGATTTCCATAATTACCTACATCAATGTATCCAAATTTAATCAATTTCTAAACTCGAAGATCCTGAAATTTAATATCCTCCTTGTTTATTATATAATCTTCATCGGTGATGGTATGAATATTCTAATCGGACGATAAGGATTTCAAACTTTATTACAATTAGATATATTTGAGGACAGCTACATAAATATCAATCACTAATTTAATTGTATTTTATAATGGCAAATTGAACGTATTGATTTTAAGACAAATAATTTGTCTATAAGTTTAAAAAAAAATTAAGCTAAATCTAAAAATATATTGCTAAATTTTTTCAGATATTTATTATCAAGAATCTCAACCCATAAAATTAATATAGTTTTTCACTGGAGATGAATTTAACAGAGTCATTGAATAATATATATTCTTTGATCGGATTAAAGAGAGAAATTAATTTCTCAAAAATCTATGAAACCCCTCAATAATATAAATTCTTTGATCGGATCGGATATATTAAATATATTATTAAGTAATATATATATATATATATATATATATATATATATATATATATATTTATTATTTTAATTATATTATTAAGTATTATATAAATTAAATATAAAATATGGGTACAATAACGCAAGATATGTTAAACAAGAAAGGTGAGTGGCTGTGGTGGTAAAGCAACATTGTGCTTGGCAACCAACGTGGGTTCGATTCTTGCTTTGCACAAAACAAAAATTTTAGCCTTGGGTGAGTTGGGTCTATGCGCGGTGCACGGAGCTTGGGTGGTTTGGGTCTATTCGAGGTTCACGTTGCTACAGTAACAAATTCGGGTCCAGCGGGTAACGCGGGTCCTGGTCCTGGTCCAGGTCCGGGTCTGGGACGGGTCGGTACCGCGGGTCAAATATAGGGGGTCCGGTCCGGTCCAGTGGAAAGAAAACCAAACCGACCCGTCCCAGGACCGGACCGTCTCTAACCCCGGTCCGGGACGGGTCCTGTGCACGGGACGGGCCGGTCCAGGTCCGGTCCACGGGTCCGACGGGCCGGTCCTGGACCGGCCGGGTTTTTTCAAAACTCTACAAAGGATTGAGTTATTCCATGGAAACATCCATGGAATCAGGTATTATGTTTCGCATTTCAGATTTACGTTTATGGCTGGCTTTTGGTATAAGATGGTTCTTAGGTTAAGGTGGAGATTGTTTCTTCTTTTCCGGAATATAAGTGTTTGATCTCTAGATGAGATGTAATTATTTGATCTCTAAATAAGACGTAATTGTTTGACCTTTATGATTCTCCAATATATTCTTGCATGTTGTGTTTGGTGAAAATTTTACATTTTAACCTTTAAAATTTTTTATATTGCAAAAATAATTATTAGTAATTTCCCTTCCAAAATAAAATTGTAAAACACTTATTCACTCAGCTCCAATTTTTTAGTTTCTGACTTTATATTTTATATAAAAGAATCTTTATCTTTATTTTAAATTGTTGTCAAACATAAAAAAAAAATGTGAATTATTGGACAATATTTTTCGACTAAAAGATCATAGGTTCAGAATGCGATTGTAAAATTCTTATGAATATTAGAAAAAAAAAATTATCTAAGTGAAAAGGTATGAATTGCTACATCGTTCTCGCTCGGTCGCTCTTACCAATGCTTTCTTATGGCCCATTTTACTTTGGGCAATAAGGACTTGAATCTTCGGCTGGCTAGTCTTGAAGCCTGAAGTAACTCAAGGCTGATGGCACAGTCGGGATCGAAACTCAAAATTTGAGTTATCTCAGATGATATGAATTCCATGCACTCAACATTTGTAGCCCTCTTAAAAACACAAGGGATTGGTTTTGTAGTTTTTTATTTATTACTTTTTTTTTTTTATGAGAAGTTTGTGATTGTCGAACATCAAACGGACAAGATACCAGTGTTGTAAATAACAGTATGCGCTCATCAAACAGACAAGATACCATTAAGTGATTAATCAACACATAATCAGAAATAATCAACCAATTAGTCAGAAAATTCGTGATGGTTTGATCACCACCAACGGCTAATCGGCAGATTAGTCAGAAAATTCGTTGGCGGTTTGATCACCGCCAACAACAAACATTAAAAGCCGTATAACATATTTGTACTTCCAATTACCTCAGAGGCTCAATGCCATGCTAAGAGAAACGGTAATAAATAATATATTTTGAATTCCATCCTGGAATGAATTAAACAAAATGTCTTCTGCAACAGAACAAGGCACAACACAACTTTGATTTACTAAAATCACAGGTTCTCGGACCAAACGACTGAAGCAGTTTTCTTAACTAAACAAGTATATCAGCAACAAAAACACAAATTCTAACACATGTTTACCAAAAGCCTCATAATAAGACTCAACTGATCTAGAACTAACAAGGACCTCAAACAAGTGACTGCCTAAAGCATTATTCAATCATCATCCTCATCATCAGCAGCACCACCTGAGTTGATGGCATTCAACCGCTGCAACAAGCTTGCCTTCCTCTCTTCATATGTCAATTTCTTGAAGTTGTACCTATAATTTTCAAAAACCAAGGTGTTAAGTAACCCAACAACAACATCCACACTAGATACTAAACCCTAAGGTACCAATAAAAGAAAACTCAGTTATGTACCGCTTGTGTTCCTTCGGAGGCTCCTTGGTGGATTTGACGAGGCTGGGATCGGCACGAATGGCTGCATGCACCTTCTTGTACAAGGCTTCCATGTTGTCAGCATCAACGCCGTGCTTAATGTACTGGCTGAAGTGGCCCTGGTATTTCTCTGGCTCATCCTCCAGCATCTGCCGCATGTAATTCGCAATGTGTTCCCCGAAGATGTACTTGCGGTGCACCTCTGCATCAAGCTGTTTGCTGTCCTTCGAAAATCCTGCGAACCTCTTGTCACTGTGAGGGATGTCAAGGCCTCCATCCAAAGCACCCTGTACTCAACAAAGTAATACACAGCAGTGTAAGCGGCAGCTGCTATGATTTTTTTGCTCGTAGAAAGGTCATGTAGGTGGTGTTTTCTGTACCTTGAGAGCACCAAAGACACGGTTTCCAGTAGTAGTTCTGAGCAGGCCAACATCAAGTAGTGCACGGAACGGCCTCCTTGTCTCTGATGGCTCCACCTGATAGTCTTCTCCAGTAGCCTAAAAGAATAATTCAACAATTTCATTCTATCTTCAAGATATCATAATTTCAGATTTGAATGAACCTCCTGTAAGGCCTACAACATTTGTGACTTCATTGTTATATAATATTTTGTGAATGAGCCAAGGCCTTTACATTTTTACTTTCCATAGTAAAACACCTCATACTTAAAAAATATAAACGTATGTTACTATGTTTCAATAAAAAATATTATGAGCAGGTTGCAGGATCACAAGTTTGAAGATAATGGATAATTAAACTATGATTGCATTGATCAGAAATCTCTAAACATGAAAAAGAAATAACAAGTCAAGTCAAACTTTAATACCTCAACTTGGCCTTCATATTCAGCATCCATCTCAAGCTGCTTAAGAACACGGCGTGCCAAAAGAAGCCCAGTACAGTAGGCTACACATCACAGAGTTTCACATTTAAGCGGTGATAAATCTTAAATTAGTAGGAAAAAAGCATGTCATTTTAAATTAATAAAAGAAAAGGGCATACCAGCAGCATAGTTGGTGAGACCAACTGCAAGACCATAACGAGGTAATTCATGCGAATAGGCAGCTGCCATTACCACATCACCCGCAATAGTAGCAGATATGATTTGCGCAGTAATATCCTTGTTTGTGAACCGTACCACAAACCGATACTTTGGTGTGTTGTACTTGTTCTTGTCCTGGTTTATCAACCGGATCCTTGCTCTATAATCAGTCTTTCCCTCTATTAAAACAAACAAAAGAGCAACATTAAAAGAGTATGTTAATAGGGAAAATATAAGAAAAAATCAAGATATAGATGAGATAAATAGAAAAGCATTTCTTTCATCCTGGGATTTTAGCAAAAGGGAGATCTTTTTATCTTTGATTTTTGTAATGGGATAGGTTCAAAATTGTTGCTTTCACTGGTGGTTTGCTTTGTGTTTTGCTAGAGTTATATTTAACAATTTCAGTAATGAAATGGGCTTTCTGCCTCTTTTCAAAATAAAGCAAAATAGGAAATCATACGGCGCCTTCTCTTGAATTTGACTTGATAACGCTTGAAGTAAGCCCTTGACTTTTGGGCCTTCACGAACACCTGCAATTACATATGTTGTATCCATATTAAAATAAAAGCAATGCAGCACCTAAGAGAGTAAAAGGTATGTATCTAACTTATTATGCAGGTAAGTATATTTAACCAGATATGCCGTTTCCCGTAATATTAGTGGTTCCGAATTTCAACACAGGACTACTTAAGTTTGAAGTAAGCAACAGGACATCTTTCAAATCATCTAATTATTTTCGGACAAACATTAATTTACTATCAAATTATCATTCAAAGAAACAAATCTAGCCAAATCAAATAACTAAACAAAATTTTCAGAAAGAATAACAGTTTAGATAGCCACAAGTTATAAACAGTTTCTCACTAAGTAGACATCTAAGTTAAGAAATACAACATAGCTTAATCATAATGCATAACCGAAGCTCTCTTATCACCATTAAAACAAACATCCAATTAACAAGTATTACCGAGATTATTAGAAATCAGATTAGTTACTAGATAAATGCTAGATCTAACTAATTGGTGCCCGCATATAAAAAAGTTCATCAAATCAAAATCGCGAACATATCAACGATTTTACACCAACTAAAAATTGGTGCGCAATCTAATTAGAGCTACGAAGACCTAGAAATCGGGAAGAAAACGAAGGTCGTGGGAAGAAAATTTACCATCTCTCAGGGTTTTTTTTCTCCTACAAAACCTGCCGCTAATCGATTCAGATAAACCCTCTAGAGAAAACAGAAAGAGGTTTACGGCGCTGAGGCTCTTTACCTTTGTACGATTGAAAGCCCTAGGATCGCATTTTTAGTCAATTACCAAAAATAACCTCAAACCTATGTAATGTAGAGCATTAAGGCTGGGGGTAAAATAGTCAATTCCTGAAAGGAAAATTTATGGGCCCGAGTTTCAATACAAGAGAGCCGAAAATATTTTGGGCTCGTTCGGCCTGGTTGGGTCCAGTTGAATTAGATTTGGATTTAATTGTGAAATTTCAAATTATAGCTTAAAAAACCAAGGATATCCAAAAAAAAAAGGGGAATTATTTTTACAGAAATGAACCCCCAGAGAAAAATTAAAATTTCGAATAAGGAATCGAGGGTTTCAGAAATATATAATAGAAAAGATATTTCAAAATTATTTTCAGAAATGAGATAAAGGTGCAATGTTGTCATTATAATTTCATTTTTTTTAACCGTAAAGAATGGGACATAAATAACAAAAACTGGAAGGTTTGAATATATTACTCATTTAGCCTCAATAAAGTTTTTAGTTTGAGCAGTCTTGGAAATAATGGTTAGTGATAAATCATTGTCAGAAAAATCACTGTAACAGCCTACGACACATTATCACAGCTAACGGTTTAAATAGCATTTATCACGTTATAGTGGAACGGCTACAAAAAAAACAGCATTATGTCCATATTGCACTGCTATAGCGTCGATAGTACCATAGCTTTTATAGTACAAAAACACTATAACGCTGCTACAACGCGCTATTTAAAACTCTTATTATAGCTGATAAATAATGACTAATCTTAGTGATAAATCATTTTCAGAAAAATCACTGTAACAGCCTACGACACATTATCACAGCCAACAGTTTAAATAGCGTTTATCACGTTATAGTGGAACGGCTACAAAAAAACAGCACTATGTCCATATTGCACTGCTATAACGTCGATAGTACCATAGCTTTTATAGTACAAAAACACTATAACGCTCCTACATCGTGCTATTTAAAACTCTTATTACAGCTGATAAATAATGACTAATCTTAGTGATAAATCATTTTCAGAAAAATCACTGTAACAGCCAACGGTTTAAATAGCGTTTATCACGTTATAGTGGAACGGCTACAAAAAAACAGCACTATGTCCATATTGCACTGCTATAGCGTCGATAGTACCATAGCTTTTATAGTACAAAAACACTATAACGCTGCTACAGCGTGCTATTTAAAACTCTTATTACAGCTGATAAATAATGACTAACCTTAGTGATAAATCATTTTTAGAAAAATCACTGTAACAGCCTACGACACATTATCACAGCCAACGGTTTAAATAGCGTTTATCACGTTATAGTGGAATGGCTACAAAAAAACAGCACTTTGTCCATATTGCACTGCTATAGCGTCGATAATACCATAGCTTTTATGGTACAAAAACACTATAACGCTGCTACAGCGCGCTATTTAAATCATTTTCAGAAAAAAAAATCACTTTAATGGTGAAAATGATAATGCTGAAAATGATTTGTTAATGGTTAATTTGACATGTATTATTTGTTGGCCATGGGTACTTTATATCAGACTTGGAGCTGCAGTTTCCTTTTAATATATGCAATTTTAACTCTTAACATAATAGTGGAAAAATTAATAACAGAAAAATGGAGCAAGTTGGTTTTGAACTGATCTACTTTAAAAGCGATGCATTTATATGCAAAATTTATAATTATTCAAATTATTTTAGTTTTAAGTCAAGTGATCAATAAATGATCAAAAATGAATGCTTTAAAACTATCTTAAAAAACTCATACATTTGACCGCTTGACTTGATACTTAACAAATTCAAAAAATTATTAATTTTGCATGTAATAACAACACTTATGAAGTAGATCGGTTTAAAAAGTTTGGAGTCGTAGTTTGAAGTCGCTTTAATAGATTTTAGAGTTGTAGTATTTAGGCTAAAATGAATAATTTTGATGCTAATCGGAATTATACATTCATATTATTTGTCTTTTTAATTCGTCCAAAAACGAAATGAATAATTTTTATATACTAATATTTTTTATTTTGTTTTATTTTGATTAATTTATTAACTGTTTGAATTTTAAAAATTTACTTCAACATTGAGCATCTTCATTCAAGCAAACGTTTAAAAATTAATTTGAGCCGCATCACTGAGTTTCCAATTAAAGAGATTCATAATTTCTAAATCACTCCATCCCAAAAATTTAATTAGAGTTGCTTATTTAATTAGAGCATCTACAACGATGATTTCTTTTGAATTGCTAATATGATGTGTTAATTGCTAATATAAGAGCATCTACAAAGGTGATTTATTTTAAATTGCTAATCTGATGTGTTAATTGCTAATATAATTGCTGGAATGTACCACAGTTTTTAAATTAACAAGTTTACTTTAAAAGCAACTCTTTAGAGCATCTACAATAGTGATTTCTTTTAAATTGCTAATCTGATGTGTTAATTACTAATATAATTGTTGGAATGTACCACAGTTTTTAAATTAGCAAGTTTGTTTTAAAAGCAACTCTAATTAAATAAGCAACTCTAATTAAATTTCTGGGATTGAGTGATTTAGAAATTATGAATACCTTTAATTGCTAAACTCAATGACGTGGCCCAAGCTAAACGTTTGCTGGAATGGAGATGCTCTAATTGTTATGATGTACTACAGTTTTTAAATTAGCAAGTTTGTTTTAAAAGCAACTCTCTTCATTCCAGCAAACGTTTAACAATTAATTTGAGCCACGTCATGAGTTAAGCAATTAAAGAGATTCATAATTTCTAAATCACTCAATCCCAAAAATTTAATTAGAGTTGCTTATTTAACATCTCCCTCCCGGCAATTACATGGACATAGAAAGGTGACCCTGCATTTTATTAAATAAAGAGTCGCACAGGGATCCCATTTTGTGTGTGGCAACATAAAAGAGTTAGTTCGCACGCTATGGATTTGTAAATGCAGTGCAAAAATTCCGTATCTGAGAACCCACTTATAATATTTGTAAGTTATAATATTTTGTAATAATTCGGTTTGTAATTTTCAAGTCTCAACAGTCGATTCAAATCGTTCAACGTGATCTCTATATTAAAATGTGTTTGGAGATTAAATTTTATATTTTTTTGAATTTTTTTACTATTTATTAAGCATTTTACAAAACTGTTGTTTTAAAACTATTCTAGACCACTGGAAAACAACAGTTTTGTAATTTACTTAATAAATAGTAAAAAAAGTTAAAAAATATAAAATTTGATCCCCAAACACATTTTAATATAGAGATCATGTTGAATGGTTGGATCGACTATTTGAACTTTAAAAATCACAAAACCGAATTGTTGTAAGATGTTGTAACTTACAAATGTTGTAAGGGGATCTCTCCTCTTGGAAAATATTTATTTTATCAAATTTGTACGGAAGAGTGAGGTTAGGATATAATTAGATGTATTTTATAATTTTATTTTTATTAATATTTTAATATTTTAAAATAAATAATAGTATTAAAAAATAAATATTCAATCCGTATCTGTATCCGTATTTGAAAAATAAAAACGGATATAAATAATTGATTTTATCACTATATGATCAGTATCCGATTCATTTAATTTTTTTTAATTTGAAATCCGTAGGTATATACATTGAATTGGAATGCAGATTGCATCAGAAATAAGCTGGAAAAAACAGGAAAGTAAAAACTACCAATTGATCCCTACTCTAATTTAAAATTCTTAAACCTATTTAACTACTTCAAAAGCTAAAATGTATCAAATAATTACTAATCAGAATAACTCTGGTGTTGTAGCATCTAGTTGTTGTCTAAAGTCTGTATTTATTCTCTTCTTGCAAATGACCTGTACCAGTGTTGAACTCCTCTGAGGGAATGTATACCAGTATTGATTTTTGGGCTTTGTCGAATAAATGGGCCTTAACCTTTTGGATCAACTCAACTCAATTACTCCTCCGTCTGCCCTCCACTCTGTTCAAATCGGAATCCGAATTCTCCGCCTAGGGGTGCAAACGGATCGGATGCGGATGGATAGTGATAAAATTATATCCGTATCTATTTTTATTTTTCAAATATGAACACGGATCAAATATTTGACGGATACGGATTGGATATATCCGTAGATATATATATGAATATTTTTATAATATATATTAAATTATACTGAAATTTTTATTAATCTCCAAAATAAATAAATAATTTCACAATCTACATCCCTCTGAGCTGGATTTTCAAAAATAATCAAACCGCGGACTAAATTTCCGGTTTCAAGCTCACTTTCTGCAAAAAAAATTTCCGGTTCTAGAATTTCCAAAACCGTAGATAAGATTTCCGGTTTTCAAAACCGGAGATTAAATTTGCAGTTCTATACCAAGAAATTGAGAATAAAAACTGCAGTTTCGAAATTTTTCACTATTTAAACACAACCCAGCTCCCCATTTCTCCCACAACTCACAACTCTCACCCCTTCCTCCCTTTCTCTCTTCTCGTCTCGCTTCTCGAATCTGATTTTCTCTATTTTTTTCTTCTTGTACTCTTATTTTTTCCTCTTATTTTTTTCTTTACTCTCTTCACTGAAATGTGATTCAATGAGTTCTGGTGTATGACTGTTCTGCGCGTTTTATAGGTAAAATGGTCCGAAATCGCAAAAAAAAATTTCAAATCTCAAACCGCAAATTTGTTTCCCGCTTATGAATCAAGAAACAGGGAATTTAATCTCCGGTTAGAGAAACCGGAAATTTTTTCTCCGGTTTCGGAGAGGCTGAAACCGGAAATTAGTTTTGCGAAAAGATAGCTTGAAACTGGAAATAAATTTTGCGCAAAGAGGTGTAAATTTTAAAATTATTTATTTATTTTGGATATTAATAATTTTTTTGAAAATTATATGGTATATATCTACTATTCGAATACATATAATTAAAATTCAAAACTATATCCGTATCCGTATCCGTACAGATATTCGGATATCAGATATCTGTATCTAATTTTCGGATACGGTTTGGATATTATCCGATCCGTTTGCACCCATATTCACAACTCCGGCTCGTCCCGAATTCATATTGTCTGAGTTAACTCAAATTTTAAGTTTATATCTAAAATGTTCAATTTAAATCCGCACGAATATTAAGGAGCTTCGTGCATTACAGGCGAGCCAAATTGATCCGAATTTTGATCAGGCGGTCCGGAGTTAAACTGCAACAGTGCGTTAATGCAAGGATCCGAACTCGGCTGGTCCTTGTGTCGAGTTCATATCACAGTAGCATGATACGCGATAAATTCGCGAATAATTCGCGTTTTATTCGATTTTTTGACGTTTCTGAAACCGAACTCCGAATTGGGCCCGGATAATTTCTGAATTATACCCGAATTATAATCGGACCGTTCTAATCGGACCATCCGAATTGGCCCCAATTCTGAATTATACCCGAATTATTTCTGAATCACGAATTTTTGACCCCGTCGAATTGAACCCGAACGAGTCACTATGGTCCATATCACCTAAGGTGCCTCAATTTTTCAGTTTGAACCCGGTCCGTTCGTTATATGGAAGCACCAATCTTAAAGAGTTCCATTACAGGTAGGCCGGATGGGCCCGGATTCTAATCGGACGGTTCAAATTGAATCTCAAACGGTGCATTAACTCAAGAGGATCCGGACTCACCCGAACGCAGCCTCCTCGTCCCATTTAACTTCTTAACTTCTTTCATTTGTCCGTGAATTCGACCTGTAGCACCTCTCGCTGTTGCTCTCGATCGATTTCGCACGACGCTGTCTTCGAACTATCAATCGCAGAGAGACCAGGTAATCTCTCCTGTCTCTCCCCTTTACAATTGATAAAGCGATCCTTTTCTAAGGAAATAATCAACTAATTAGTCTTCTTCTAGTCGATCCGTCTCAGCATTTGTCATAGAACTGAGGTATTCGTATCCTTACATTTAGATCGGAGATCATAACCCTACATTTCCCATTTCACTGCCCTAATTTTTCAAAATTTCAGAACAGATTTTCATCCCAAATCAGAAATTATGCAATAGATATTCTCACAAATCGCAGGACAGAAGTATTCGTTTCCCAATTTAGAAACCCTGACGAAAATCCAAGTAGATCTAGTGATAAGAACACCAGAATGGTGGTAAAATGTTATGCAATTGAGATGAGGTCTTGCTGAGGTGCTTTTATTTTATTTTATTGTATTGTAGCTCTATAAGACAAATTTTGCACAAAAATAGGCCCGCGCAACAAGTATTGGTTAGATACAATCTGTATTAAGAAAGTAAAAAGATCACATGCACATACTTCCGTACCTTCTTCCTAGTGTTTGATTTTTATCCCAACATACTTGGATAGTTACCTGGGTACTAATAATTGTATCCTTTTGCAAATGATCAAATGATAATTTGCGATTTGCTGCACTCCAAACTCTGTTCTCTGCATGCTATATAGAAGAATCAGTGTAACTCCGACATAAGGTGAGTCTGTTTTGATTCAAGCGTTTTTTCACCCCAAACCATTTTTTTCCATCCGGAAAATCAGCCAATTATGGATGAGATCATGAGCTGCGGATGGATACATTTTCCAAACCATGCTAGCAATGCAGCATTGGAGTGACTATTGCTTGCTATGGTACTATGGTAGAAGGCATCATGGGGGGTGTGGGGGGGGATGCTGGCCATTCCCTCGTTCCGTCTCTCTGCGGGCAGTGCCACTTGGATAAAACCAAACCTAGGGGCTTAAATAAATAGATAAAAAAACATATACAACAGGAATGCAATGAAATTGTGGGTCTAGTTTTTGCAAATATCACCTGATTCACTGTTTCTCTTTGATTAAGTAGTACAAACTGTTTACATTATGCACAAATTAGGTTTTCAGGAGAAGCATGTCCCGTAGGCCAGTAAATTCTACCCGCAGGCTGGTAGATGGAGGTAGCTTACAATTTGCCGCATCTTTGCAATCAAAGTCACGCTCCTCTCCTTTACTAACCATTGGATTGGTTGCTTTGGTAATTTTATTTATTAATTATTGTATTATCATTATTGTTGTTAGTGTGTTGTACAGAATAAATCACCTTTACTTGTCCTTCCAATTTCTGTGAGAAATATCCCAAACTAGCCTTAATTTGCTTTCTTTAATTAGAGAAGATTACATAGGAAACGGCAAAGTTTGAGCATCATTTAAGAAAAATATAGAACTGTAATCTTATTGTTACTATTATATTATGATCATCAAATTCTGCCAGAACTTTTCATATGTTTCTTGACTTTAAATTACCTTTTCCATTTTGATTGATTGATTCATCATATTCGATATATTTCAGGGTGTCTTTCTTATTATTGGGTACACGTATGGCGGCACAGGTCAGTTTTAGATTTAACAAAAGCTGGATATTATTTGCATAATCATCTCCTCCTTGTAAGAATTTGAATTTTGCAGTTTAAAAAATGTCATGAATTTAGAAGAATAACTTGTACATAAGATAAGGTCCCTTCCTTATATTGTGACTAGATAATTGGAATTTCTATTTTGATGTATATAGATCAAATTCTAGTTCTTATGTTTATTTAAAAGCAACACTCTCAATGAGGGTACTAATATTCTTTTAATATACAGGTAGTTTTGGTGGCAATAAAGAAGCTGTAAGCAGACTTGACGGTAAAGATGCATACTCTCTTTCGCTCCCTATTCATGGCCTCATATGCAAATTCTCTATAATTTTATTTTCAAAGAAAAACATCCTTCAACATGGTAATTTTTTGTTCTAACTCTGCCTTTTGCTATAAACCCCTAAAAAAAAGGAGCATCCTGCACACCTGAGGTGTTACAAGCAATGCCAATACTAAAGAAAGCCTATGGACTTGGTGACAGCAGAAAACGGATCTTACACGTGGGTCCTGATTCCTGCTCTGTTGTCTCCAGTTTGTTGAAAGATGAAGGTACACATTTAGCATTCACTCCTGTTTGGTATTTGGGCCATGTCCTTTCAAATTGTGGCAAAACTTTTTCAATTGTTATTGTACTGTTGTGTTTCTTGAGTGTGTAATATATTTCTTTTGGAATGATTGCTGTCATGCTGATTCTGTGTTAGAGGGGTCAGGATTGGTTCTGGTATGAAGCAGCTTGCATTGAGATGAGCTGATAGATTTGGGGTCCTGTTAGGTTAGTGCCTTACTGGTACCGGACCAAGTGACCAGACATGGGAAATCTGCACCACTTTGTATTGGCCTCAACAAGTTGCCAGTACCAGTGCACTCATTACATATATATACCAGCAGATACCTTTTAATACCTTGTACTCCATGTGCAACAAGCTTGGTGATTTACCTGTAAAAGCACAAAAAGCCAATAGGAGTTGCCATTATTTGTCAAAATTAGCTCTGATTTAACATTTATCATCTGATTTCTCTCTAAGAGTGCTTGGAATATGTAACCTATAACATGAATAATGTACAATTTTTTTATTTATGCTTTGTTCAGGCGAAAACACAGAGGCATGGGGTGTAGAGCCATATGAATTAGAGGATGCCGATAGTACATGCAAGAGTTTAGTCAGAAAGGGGTTTGTGAGAGTGGCTGATGTTAAATTCCCTCTACCGTACAGGCCCAAATCTTTTGACCTTGTTGTGGTGTCTGATGCGCTTGATTATCTCACCCCTAGGTATCTTAATAAAACCCTGCCTGACCTTGCTAGGATCTCAAATGATGGCCTCGTAATATTTGCGGGTAAGTCACTGCCTGTGTGTGTGTGTGTCTGTGTGTATTTGCATGCAAATTTGGATTGTAACGAGTGCACGAAACTCTGGGTGGCATAAAAGATTTTGCATTAGACCCCACAATTGTTTTAAATATTTGTAATTAGCATCCAACAGAGAGCAAGAGATATAGGAGAGAATTTTATTTAAATATTTGGAACTTTGCAAATTTTCCAAAGCAACCATTGAGATAAGTCAACCCAGCGGAAGGAACATGTTTGGTTTCAAGTTCGTATGACCTATTCAGAAGCGATTTGGTTGAACTAAGGTGGAGAAAAGTTGTTGTATTACTTAATTGTTTTGTGCATATTGTTCCATGTTTGCCCAAACTAAGCCATAATCTTTAGTTGTTTTTACAATAGTTTTTTTTTTAAATTGTAGGTTATCCAGGGCAGCAGAGAGCTAAAGTTTCTGAGCTATCCAAATTTGGTAGACCGGTAAAGCTCTCTTATATTTTTGTGTACCTTTCTGTGTGAAAGAATATTAAATTGGAATAAAACTGTACCTAAATTGTACTAGTCTGCCTCCATTTGGTACATGCAAGTTCCTAATTCTTTCTTTGCTTGATGCATGCTGGTTAAGGGTGGTAACTGGTAACCAATAATTATGGTGCTTTACTGCAAATGCCTTTATCAACATTTCAATTACACTTTTACCTAATTCAAAAGTTTTTTTGTTCTTATGTAGGCCAAGTTGAGGAGTTCCACATGGTGGATCCGGTACTTTTTGCAAACAGGTTTGGAGGAAAATGAACCCACATCCAAGAAGTTTGAACAAGCTGCTTCCAAGAAATCTTACAAGTCTGATTGCCAGATTTTCCATCTCACCTCATAACTTCACAAAAGAATTGTGATGCTTTTCAAAATCAAATTTTGTAGATCTTCACATGGCTTTGCATGAGCACACACGCATTTGGTCTAATATTTTACATATAATTGGTTACTCCTTTAAGTCCGTTTTACTTTATGGATGTCGAGGACGTATTTCTAGGATAATTAATTGTACCTATTCGAGGTTATTTTTGTCTGGGCTATTTGTAATTTTTCTTGAGTGCAAAATTTTCAGTTAATTGGCTTGGTTAACGTTTCAATTAGGAGTTCTATAGTCAAGCCGCAAAAGTGACTGCGCCGAAGGCCAATGAAGAGAATCAAGTTGTGTGTGTGTGTAGACGCACACACATCGTCATTGTTGTAATTAAAATGTTAACTAATTGTAATTAAACACTTTCATATAAAATCAAGTTATACTTCTGTGACAATGATTTCAGTATTGGGCGGAAGATGTTTTCACTTAAGTGGCAAATTTCCCCATCAACAAACTAATTATATATGCTCCTATATTGGGTTGGGATTCCAGGTGACATTGGTTAATCATAATAGGTTTTACCTGGGTCTTGACTTGTAACACTCTTGTTGCTTTTGCCTGAATAAAGACCTTAGAGTATCTACATTCTTGAAACTCTTAGAGTTTCTAAATAATTGTTAACTGTTTTTAAAAAATTATAGACTCTGGAGTTTGTAAATGTTCACATTTCTGAAACTAATTTTAGAGTTTCTAATAAGTCACATCATTAGTAAATTAAAATTGATAAGCCACATCAGCAGTAAATTAAACTAATTTTAGCGAATACAGGCTAATCGTTTTGCCACGTCAGAGTTTATAAACGATTTCTTAATAAGAAATTATTGAGCAAAGTTGCTAAATTAGAAATCCTTCCCTGAAACTGGTTGAGCAACTGCTACGTTAGATTAGAAACACTAATAGTTTCAGGGATGCAGATGCTCTTAGGAAGCCAGTTCACTAGTTAAAAAAGCCAAAAGGAGGGCAAAAAAGAAAAATAAAAAAACAATCAAATAATGTCAAAGATTCTGTATTTTTCAACACCCCCTTCACTGAATTCACAGGTTGACTCTTCAGGACTTCAGGTTGACTCAATGCCTAAGAATGATGTCAGTAAAAACTGAAAGTTGATAGAAAAATAGTACTTACAATGTTGAAATGATAAAAAAAAAACAAAACTAATTTTAGGAAACTCGTTATGTTCTGTAATAATATCCATTATTACTAGCATAGCACGCCTAAATAGACCAAAATGTACTTTGCCTCAGTGTTCCTTCTCCATCCCCCCAAGTATGACTGTATGAGGTTGGATTGAGAAGTTATGTGATTAACAGTTTTTATCTAGTTTATATCAGTGTTGTAAAAAACGTCCGTTTAGACCGATTAATCGGCCGATTAGTCGTTGGTGGTGACCAAATCGTCACAAATTTCCCGACTAATTGACTGATTATTTTAGATTATTTTCGATTATTCCCGATTAATCGCTTGACGGTACTCTGTCCGTCCAACGACCACATACCGTTATTTACCAAAATGCACTTTGCCTCGGTGTCCCTTCTCCATCGCCCAAGTATGACTGTATGAGGCTAGATTGAGAAGTTATGTGATTAACAGTTTTTATCTAGTTTATATCAGTGTTGTAAAAAAATGTCCGTTTACACCGATTAATCGGTCGATTAGTCGTTGGCGGTGACCAAACCGTTACAAATTTTCCCGACTAATTGACTGATTATTTTTGATTATTTTCGATTATGACCAATTATTCTCTCCTCATACCGTTATTTACAACACTGGTTTTTATAGTACCTGGAGCCACCAGCGGATCCAACAGGCAGTGGTTATGCAGTTTTTCAGCTCAAGGTCATCATGTGCTAATTGACATTCGAGATCTATTAACAACATTTTTTTTAACACAAGTACTTTCGTAAATTTTGACATTAATTTATTTTGACACAAAGTCTTATCTCCATCAGTGCTAGGCCTACGGTGCTATTGATGGCAAACTAATTTTAACATTTTTCATAATTGTAAAAGATAATTTTTTATTTAAGAATCTGACAATTAGAATATAAATCATATAGCATTCACATCATACGTGTAAAAAATGATGAAATTTGATGCAAGTTTAGCTGTGCATCAAATTACATAATTTTGACTTATTTTGAAAATTCGTTTTCAGATCTGTTGTAACTTGTAATTAGTGAACATCTATTCTGCAACTATATACATGCGGCCATCTCCAACCCTTAATCAGAAAAACAGCTTTAAAAAAAAAAGGGGAAATTTTATGTACCCCCTTCAAAATCTTGATATTACGTATTTCGTCTCTAAAATTCATAATATCATATTTACCCTTCTAAAGTTCAAAAACTCACAAATTTATCCAATCTATTGATTTTTCTAATAAAATTCTCTACAAAAATCTCAAAAATTGAATCTAAATCCAATTTAACAAAATGGATTTTTTGGGCTCCTGATCTGGTCCACCTTGGGGTCAATCTCCATGTCCTGAAAATACAATTTATATTAATACCATTTTTTTTAATAAAAATAACATAAAATGATAACATATGCATAAAGAATTTAATAATTACCTTTGTCTTGTTAGGTTGACTTTGCCGAGTTGCTGTCACTGCCAAATTATAGTTGACTGCAGAATCTTGTTCTATTAATATAAATAACCCAAATTAGAAGAATAACCATAATAAGCAGGGGTGTCAATGGGTACGATACGGATAGGGTGGAAGCATTTTCATATCCATACCCACTAACAATGGACCTTACCTACACCTTACCCATACCCGTTAAGAATTTTTTTTACCCTTTTACAGCATTAAAAAAAAAATACAGTGTTTCAGTACAAGCTGAGCTGAGACCAGAAGCTAGATTGTACAAAAAAAACCATTAGATTAATTTAAGATATGGTCATTAGATCCTTAGGAAACCAGCCACTCAAGTGTGAAGCAGTAAATATTCTGAAAGATTAATTTAAGATATTGTCTTTCTCTGTGGCATGCATCGCATCACCCTACCAGACTCCTTATCAATCATTTTAGCCTTCATTTCATTTCAGACTCCTTATCCAATCATTAGCAAGATCAAGAAGTGGAAATATAAATACCTGACAAGACTGGGAGACGAACTTCAATATCATCTGGTTTCTTTTCTTCTTTCTTCTCGTCATTGTGTGTGAGCACACCATAGACAAACTGTCCAATTTCGAGTGTAGCGGCCGTGATGCACGTCACCTCTGCAAAATCGATCCTATTAAAAATAGGAAATTAAATTTAAACACTAATGTAATCAGATTACACAAACCGAAGGTAGTTTCCCGAATGCTCTTGCAGTTCACCATGATCGAGTCGAGGAAGCAAGCGAAATTATTGAACCGATCAAGACCAGACAAGAAATGAGGGAGAAAGAGAGAGAGGGAAATGGCGTAAATGGTATAGTTATTTAACTCAAATTTTGAGTTAAGATCTGCCGTTCTTTTTAACTTGGCACGAATCTCAAAGCCCAATAATACTTCGCTGCGCTAGCCCGAATCTCTAAGCGGGTGAGTGTTAATCTCAAACCGTAAAGTGAAGGTAATCTTTTACCTTGTCCCCGTTTCCTGGAATTCTTGAATCAATTATCTCTTAACTCAAAATGGGCAATAAAGAAATAAAATAATAAAAGAGGAAGGGATTTAATGGAGGTAGTTTCCACCAATATCTTATGTATAAAGTTGTGACTAAACGACGGCATAATATTTTTTTTGTTGAAATTAAAGATGGAGGTCTAGCCTACCAATTTTTTTTCAAATTCTTGTTTATATTACAAATGATTTTCCTATTTTGTGGATTTCAAACCCATAACCTCTCACATAAAAGTCATGTATTTTTGCCACTAAACCAAATATATAGTTGTTGAAATCTACTCTCTTTTTTATTCAAGATGATCTTTTTTCGAATAGCATTAATGATATTGAGAGAAATATTTATATTTGAGTGGGAATGAATATTAAAACGTGACAATACAACGCTATTACTATGATCGTAGTAATGATGGACGAACAAATAAGTGTGAATTGAAAACTGGTGACAATGCAAACGACATGAAGGATCGATATAGATAAAATTCATTGGAAGCCAAAATGGAGAAGATTGAGCATACTCATTTAATCATGAGACTTGAGAAATATGCTCACGGTTCAGGTTGAAGAAAGATAAATATATTTTGATCTAGACGAATAAATTTTGAAAATAAAAATAAATAATGATTAAATTGAATCATTTCATTAAGAAATTCAAAATTATAAAAAACCTTTCAATGCAATTAATCATCGTAGGTTAGAGAGAAATTTTGATATTATTTATAAAATTAATATGTTATTCAGTAAATTATTTTTTTCATTAAAAAAACTTAATTACCAACATAATCATATTTTTAATCAATAAATACAACCAATTTTTTTTTCCTCTCTAAATATATAAAATTCTAAAACAAGCGGATAAAAATTTACGTATGCGGATAATTTACGGATAATTCGAATATGTACAAACAAATATCCGAAATACAAAAAAAGAACGGCTACTAATAATTTTCTGTATTAGTATCCATATTCACTTCTAAAATCGAAATCGTACATGTATCTGCATAAATAATATTTGTATATGTATACGTATCCGTAAACTATTTGTATCCGAATACCTGATAGATTCTGACCATCGTTGTTATTTATTATTATTATTATTATTATTATTATTATTATTATTCCTTTATATAGTTTTCTTGATTAAATTTCTATATGTAGATCTAATCATAAATAACACACCACTGAAACCGAAAATAAATTGAGGTTTCAACAATTTTAAATACTATAATCTATAAATATAAACAGTGACCCAACCGGCATTTTTATTAATATCCAAAGTTAATTATAAATATCCGTAAACAGTGACCCAACCGGCATTTTTAATAATTAAATTAATTATTCTAAAAAATAAAAATATAATAACAAAATAAAATAAAATAAAATAAAATAAAAACTTTACCTCAAACCTCTAATTAGACGGAAGAAGAGACGTGTATTGTAAGGAAGGAAAGACCCATATTTATAGGGTGTAAACGGAAAAAAAAAAAAAGGAAACCGGTCAGATTCTGGCCGGTTTTTAGGGGAAGAGAAAATCGGTCAGAATCTGACCGGTTTGGACATTTTTCGAAATACCCAGAATTTCTGAATATATTTATCAATTTGTAATTAACTTTGGATATCATAAAAATGTCGGGTGACCCAACAACTAGTAGAAAACAATGCTTCGAATAGTCGTAATCTATAAATTGAAATTCAATAATGTTAGATACTATAATATATAAATAACAATGTTTTAAAATGCGGTTTCTATGCGGTATGCCGAAGGTCACCGCATACCGCATATATGGTATGTGACTGCATATACAGTATGCGACCGCATATGCAGATTTTTATGCGGACTTATATATGCGGATTTTAAAATATGAATTCATATATATATAAACAAGTATGCGGTAATATACGGTATACGGTATGCGGTAATATGCAGTAATATTCGGTATCATACAAATAAGTACGCGGTAATATACGGTAATATGTGGCCGAATATGCGGCCGCATATGCGGAACCGCATATTAGACCGCATATTAATTTTCTATGCGGTTGCCAACCGCATACACATATGCGGTCGCATGAACCGCATTTTGTTACTGATAAATAGTGACCCATTTAGAAAGTTATATATTACTTCGAATTGCCAACCTTAACTTTATTTACAGAGACCTAAATCTTTTACCTTCTCCGGTACATCAGGTAAAAAAACATTTTTCGCTTTTTCATATTCTAGATTTATATCGTTTTGAATATGATTCAATAAGGCGAACAAGTTTTTCTTGGGTTCTTATTTCTATTAATTAAGCATCTGTTGGCTCTCTCTATCCAGATAGCCAGGGCGGATGCAGGATTGATTCAAATAGCTTATTGGATTCAAACCCATTAGCTTACTGGGTATTAAATAAAAATCAATCAATTTAATAATGGCCTTCTTAATTACCATTAACAAGGTATAATTCAAGGACGTGTGTAGGAGATAATTTTTATTAGGAAATGTGAAAGGATTATACATTTTTTTGGCAATATTCTTTCAGGTGCAAAAGAATTGTAATGTATGTCAATTTTGCCTCAATAATTTTGGGAGAAATTACTTTCATGGAACAACTGGTCTTTGTATGTCTAATTTGCGCCAATTGTTAGGTGAAGAAAGATTTATCATTCCTGCTGAAATAACTTAACAATCCGGTCAATTGACCTGTGTAATTTCTTATTTATTTACCAATCCCACTAAAATAATTTTCCGGATAAGTACTAACCTCTAAGCAATATAATATTAGTATGGCATCCAACTCGCTAATAGAGAGAAGTGAAGAGAGAGATTGACTTCGAGTCAAAGAGAGAGAGGAGCGACGAATAATTTGAGAATTTCTTAGAGGCCAGCGGAGTCAGAGAGCGAATTTCTCAATTTCTTCGATTTTTTGCATTTGAAATAGAGAGCACCGGATTAGTAGGGGGAGAGAGAGAGCAACAGTTTTGGGCTCAGTTGAATATTTTTTTTGATATAACAGCGGAGTGAGAAGCCTGTTATTTTTTTTTTTTTCAAATAACAGGAACCGGGCCTTACTTGAAAAATTGAAACTGGGCTTGTTGGATCCAGAGAGGGGCAAATTAATTTTCAGAGGGGGGCAAACATGAAATCATGCCTTATTTTATACTGAAATTCAAAATCCGGGGGGGGGGGGCGGGCAACTGCCCCCCTTTGGGCCTTATTTGAAAATTCCAGATCCGGATGAACAGTAAAAACAGTCTGGACCATATGATCTGGAATTTTCAAAGTGGCTTAATAAATAGTAAAAAAATTCAAAAAAATGTAAAATTTGGTCTCCAAGTATATTTTAATATAGATTGAACATCTAACGGTTTGAATTTATTGTTTGAACATCAAACTTTAAGACACTACATCATAAAGACCCATCAGAGACCGGCCAAATCGGTCTCTGAAGGGTATTTCGCCGGTCTCTGATGGGTGTGCCGGTCTCTGATGATCGAAATCGGTAGCAGATGACTCGGACGCAAATGCTTCGTCGCTGATGACCACCTCGCTGACGTCACCGGTCTCTGAAGGGTCAGGCGCCGGTCTCTGATGACCCCTTTAGAAACCGATTTGTTCTGTCGCTGATGCTGCGTGCTGACGTGGCACAAGATCATCAGAGACCGATTGGCCGGTCTCTGATGGTTCAAAATCGGTAGCAGAAGATTGTTTTTTTTTTTTTTTTTTGTTATTTTTCTTTTTTCCAATTGTTATTTTTCTTTTTCTCAATTTTTATTACATTATATAAGCTGTTAACCCTACACCTTCATGAAAAATATTAATTGTTGCTGATACTTTTATCTCAATTGAAGCTAGAAAATGTTAATTAAGTATACAACAAGGACAGCAATTAAACTATGCACAATTGATTTGTATTAAGTACAGCAATCCATTTGTATAAGTACAGCAATCGCATTTGTATACATTATAATATTCAAGAAATTAATTAAACTGTGCACAACAAGGACATTCAGCACATTTAGTGCAAGCATTCAAAAAAGCATTCTAAGTTACTGTCACTTTAAGGCTTCTCTCAATTTTCCATTGCTCAAATCTGAATATATACAGTATATTTTTCATAGCATATGAATATACTTCCAATTGATCAAAATCAGAATAAATTTCCAAGTTTGATAGGTATGCAGGAACTGCATGCACCTAGGACCTGACTCGAAGCCAAAGTGACCCAATCCAAACCCAACTGTTTTGTCCAATTACCACCTCTAGTTTGTATGTATCTACAAAAGCCAATTAATGAATCAGAGCAAGTTATATTGGACTCTCTTGTTATTGTCTTTTCATAGTTTCTGGTGTTGGTGCTACTATTACTGGACTAGTAACCTCAAGTATTTTGATTACAAAGGACATGTAACTGGACTAGTCTCTAAGGTTATACTGATGCTAATTTGAGACATAACCAACACCTATTAAAGCATCATTTGTTTTACATTTGCCAAACAACCTCATGTCACTGCCTTCTATCCCTTGCACTCTTGTATCATGGCAATTCAAATTTTATTGAAAGATTACTTCGTACTGGGTATATTTAGTAGCCAATTGATAATTCAAATGTTGTACCAGCAGATGTACTGTATTAGTAAATAATGAAATATACATAGACAAAAGAGGAAAATGACGAAATAGAAAAAGAGAAACAAACTGACAGTTGCTTGAACTTTTTAATTTCTTCAATATAAGATGGGATTGCCTCAAGAATGCAACAATCCTCATATTTCACAAGATTGGAACTTAATCCATATATATTTTATAGAAAATTGAAGTATACAACAGAGTTTGAAAACAACTGACAGCTTATTAATTGTGTCACTTACAATTAAGTTCAGGGAGGTTGATACTTGATATATTTCCTCTAAGCAACCCTGCATATGCATTCAAAAAGTAATTAATTATTATGGACAATAAGTAAAGTAACCTTTTACTTTGTTATCAGTTGGCAATAGTACAAAAAGTCTAATCAGGATCGGTCTTTTAACGATATCAAGATCAGACATACGGCCTACCCTGATGAAACCAATACTGTAAAATAGAAACCAATTCAAAAAAACCTGAACGTAAAATAGAAACTTTTCAATCTTAGTGTCAAATTAAATCTGTTGGGATAAGGTTTTGCCATTTCTAGAGCATCAGCCAGTTGCTTGTCAACTAAACGTCATATATCTTACTTGGTCTTGTATTTCTTGCAAGAAATTCATCTTTTTCTGAATCCTGCTTGAGAGCTCTTTTCAGTGCTTCTAAACAAGTACAGTAACATTATGAAAGATGTTAAAAATGTTCATTGCTACACACTAATGCTAATGTAGGTTAAAAAGGGCAGGGACATAAGGACAAAAAGAAATAGAAAATGTTTACTATTATAGCAACAACAATCTGACATTTTTTACAACCCAACAGAATAGAATAAAAGAATTAATTAAGCTTAATTACAAGACAAGGGAAAAGCCATAGGCACCCAAGTATCATGGCAATTCATCAATCTAGTTTTACCATAATAGCTTAATCGCAAATTAAGCAAGCAAGTCACCAACCCTAATAATTCAATTACAACAGAACTAATTCCCACATGATTGCAAAGGTTAATTTCACTCAAGTGTAGTTAATCATCATCAAACACAGTGATACTCTAAATTCATTGACCTACGAAATTTCTAGCACTACTCACCAAAAAGAATACGGCTCATCCAGAAAATTGTCAGAGAGAGGGGGCGGGGTCACAGCAGGGTCGGGTCAGAGAGAGGGGTCTTCACAGCGGCGGGTCAGAGAGAGGTTTCCAGCGGCGGGTCAGGCACGGAAGGGATCATCGGGTCAGAGGCACTAGAGAGGTGTGGAATCGGGATCCAGCTCTTCCAGCAGCGGGGATCACGGCGGCCGGTTCGTGCGGGAAGGGATCGGTGCAGTGACGGGGGTCGAGCGGCAGAGAAGCGGCAGCCGCAGCGGTGTTTTTTTTTTGGCTAAACCTAGAATTAATGGCGGGGTTCAGACGGCAGAGAATAAGAAAGACTTGGCGGGATTTTGAGGGGGCACCCTTCAGAGACCGGGATAAATCGGTCACAGAAGGGTATGAGCGCCGGTCGCCGAAGAGTTCGTCGTCAAAACATTTAAATTTAAATTTTTTAATTTTTTTTTTTGGGTCTTCAGCGACCGGCGACCTTACCGGTCTCTTATGCCGGTCGCTGAAGACCAATTTTGTTGTAGTGAGATATGCTCCCGGAAGCACGAGGCCGAAGTTCTAGAGGAAGCACATTAGCCATACTCTATATATATATTATATTCAGCGGATACTCTTATATATGTGGATTGGTCTCCTATTTAATTATGCGATTTTTAATTGAATTTCCGATTAAACGGTTGAGATAAATATTGATCGTATGCAGTACATATATATCTGGCCTTAATTTATCTACCTGTTCTTGTCGATTTTTGTCAATAGAAAATTAGCCTTCATTTTCCAATAATTTAATTTCGTACATATAGGTGCCCAATCGGATACCATTTGAATGATCAATCACACAATTCTCAGCCTGGATAAATTTAAAACCGCACGAGCATCACACAATTCTCGTGCTGATATCATAATTAATAAGTGCTCTACTGCATTTCTTATACCCAACTATCATTTAATAATTGTATTCTCATTTAAAGGTCAGCTAGTGTTTAATTGGCATGGTTCCACACAATATTCTCATTTAGACGATTCTTTGTTCCGTTCAGAATTGGGTTTATCGAATCGCCAGATAATATATCATTTGTAAAATCAACATTAATACATTGGAGGAAACTAAAATATTACAAATATTTATAGTTAAATTAGCTGATATTATAATATCAAGAATGTCCAATCTTCAATAATTAGCAAGATCAAGAAGTGGAAATATAAATACCTGACAAGGCTGGGAGACGAACTTCAATAGCATCTGGTTTCTTTTCTCATTGTGTGTGAGCACACCATAGACAAACTGTCCAATTTCGAGTGTAGCGGCCGTGATCCACGTCACCCCTGCAAAATCGATCCTATTAAAAACAGGAAATTAAATTTAAACACTAACGTAATCAGATTACACAAACCGAAGTAGTTTTCCGAATGCTCTTCCAGTTCACCATGATCGAGTCGAGGAAGCAAGCGAAAGAATTGAACCGATCAAGACCAGACAAGAAATGAGGGAGAAAGAGAGAGAAATGACGTAAATGGCATAGTTATTTAACTCAAATTTTGAGTTAAGATCTACTGTTCTTTTTTAACTTGGCACGAATCTCAAAGTCCAATAATACTTCCCTGCGCTAGCCCGAATCTCTAAACGGGTGAGTGTTAATCTCAAACCGTAAAGTGAAGGGAATCTTTTGCCTTGTCTCCGTTTCCTGAAATTCTTGGATCAATTTTCTCAGCCGGTTTAGGATTCGGGCTAGCGTGGGGCAGTATTATTGAGCTTTGAGATTCGTGCCGAGTTAAAAATAACAGTCCAGATCTTAACTCAAAATGGGCAATGAAGAAATAAAATAATAAAAGAGGAAAGAATTAATGGAGGTATCCATTAAAAGCCAAAATGGAGAAGATTGAGGATACTCATTTAATCATGAGACTTGAGGAATATGCTCACGGTTCGGGTTGAAGAAAGATAAATATATTTTGATCTAGACTAGGGGTGTCAATGGTTACGGTACGGGTCGGGTGGAGGTATTTTCATACCCATACCCATTAAAATTGACTTTACTCATACTCTACCTATACCCATTAAAAATTGACCTTACTCTACTCTACCCTTACCCGTTAATATTATCGGGTGAATAACGGATATTACTAATATAATAATTAGTTTTATTATATTTTACAAATTAAATATAAAAAAACTCATTCATTTCACACATATGTAATTACACTTCTAATAAAAAATAAAAATGAATGTGCAATCAATTCCAACTAAATTGTGTTTTATAAAGGAAGAAAATTCAAAAACACGAATACATATTTAGGTGGGTTGGAAATTGAATTGAATATATATTTAAATTTTATAATTACCTTATAGGGTAACGGGTACGAAATAGTTATTACCCATACTCTTACCCATTTGGTTAATGAAATTTTTTTTTATCATACCCATACCCAATAAGCTAACGAAAAAAACCTTACCCATACCCGTCTTATTGAATACGATATGGGTCGGGTAAACGGCTAAAAAGGTACCATTGACACCCCTAATCTAGATGAATAGATTTTGAAAAAAAAACAAATAATGATAAAATTGAATCATTTCATTAAGAAATTCAAAATTATAAAAGCCTTTCAATGCAATTAATCATCGTAGGTCAGAGAGAAATTTTGATATTATTTATAAAATTAATATGTTATTCAGTAAATTAGTTTTCATTAAAAAAACTTAATTACCAACATAACCATATTTTTAATCAATAAATACAACCATTGACAATCAAATTTACATTTTTTGGAAATTTTTTACTATTTTTTTAGAATTTTTGAAATCACCGCTTTTCATTAAATAAAAAAATAATAAAAAATTCAAAAAAGCTATGATTTTCAAAAATTCTATAAATATAGTAAAAAGAATTTCAAAAAATGTAAAATTTGGTCTCCAAGCACATTTAATATGAAGATCATGTTGGAAGGTTCAAATCGACTATTTGAATTTTGAAAATGAAGATATAAGCGCAAAGTAAAACACCCTCTTTAATCCCAAAGCAAGTTAGCTCATCTCTCTCTCTCTCTATATATATATACACACAACAAACATTTGTCCCGGAGCCATGGTGCAACCAATTAGTTTTTCAATTTTCAAAGTCCAAACGGTCGATCCAAACCGTTAAATGTAATCTCTATATTAAAATGTGTTTGGAGACCAAATTTACATTTTTTTAATTATTTTAGTATTGATTAAATTAATTTTAAAATCACTAAAACAGTAAAAAAATTCTGAATAATTGAAAACAATAATTTTCAAACTAACTTAATAAATAGTAAAAAAATAAAATAAAATATAAAATTTGGTCTCCAAACACATTTTAATATAAATTAGATATTGAACAATTTGGATCGACTGTTTGAACTTTGAAAAATGTCCACGGCCTAGAAACAAACATTTATATATATATATATATATATATATATATATATATGCGCGCGCATGGATAATGAAATTTTTTATTTTTTTTATTTTAGATGGCTCCGAGACGATTGCTGAAAACCTACGGAAAACAAAATACCTGAATGCAATTTTAAGATGAACGATAAGAAGACAGTGTGTGAAGATTGTACGTACATACAACATCCTCAAGCTAGCTTATTTTATCTCTTTGATTTTAATTATGTTTTCATATAAGTCCAACCAAGCTAATCAACGAAGCCTTAATTAATAAACTAATATATATTGATAAGAAAAACATTACGAACTGTGATCTACAATTTACATATATTTTTCATGCACAAATAATAATTGGTCATCGCACTTATTCTATCTAATTAGAATTAATTCATTTATATTTACTTTTTTGCAGGCAAAATTTATAAACCTATTGCGTCTTTAGTTTTGATAACCGGTGCAATTGCTGCCCTTTTGAAGCATCGTACTGCCTCCAAATAGTGTAGTCACTGCAGTGATTTTTATACAATTTCACCAATATTTTCCTTTCAGGACCACTTGAGAGTAGGTCCGATGGGCATCGTACTTACTTTGGTTCGATGAGTTTAATCACCGTTGATTTGCTTTAAGATTCGTGCATGTCTGTTTCAATTTTCGTGTGCACAAATCTTAAATTAGATCGGACGGTCATCTTGCTCGTTGAACCTAAAAGTAGGTCCGATGGACATTCTCCGTTCTCTTTCAGGACTCAGGAGAGAAGACAAAAATAAATAAAATTCTCTTTATTTTTGTGAATTATGTATATAATTTTTTTTTCTTCTCAATGGAATCGAATCTGCTGCCCACATATGTGAGTAGGAAAATCCTAATCATCATTGATTTTACTTAATCTCTAATTGACACATGACATTCATCTTTTATCTAATTAATAAGATTAAACCATATTGATTTTTTTAACTGTAAATCACAACTTTCCGTTGAATATAAATTATTTTGATTAAATATACAACTTTTTCCTATTACATGATTTGAGAAGTGGAACTTTTAGTTTGTTTTATTAATTTTTGAAAAGGAAGGTCAAGAGACAGAGGACATAATTAATTAAATAAAAAGATTTCATTAACAGAAAGTTGTAATTTACGGTTGAGAAAATTAACACTGTTAAAACATATTATTATAAGATAAAAGATGGATGCTATGTGTTAATTTTAGAAATCGACTAATACACTACTACAAAAAAACACATTTACTATCGCCTTTTAATTATCGGTCGGGTGTACTTCGGCACCGATAGTGTATGTAACCAGGGGCAACACTGTAATTACTTTGAACTTTTTACCGATTGTTCGGTCTAACCAACCGATGGCGTTGATGTCCCCCTCCTTTGCCATCTTTTTTTATATTCTACCGTTCGGTCAATATTTAGTATTCAACCTCTATACACAAAATATGTTGAAACATCCATATATAAACTAGTGATAGGGCTGAAATAAGGACTGTTTGGGTCTATCACTTAGCCTAAAATATTATCTAAAATATTATCAAATATTGAGTTACAAATGTCCAATTTAGGTAGAATCAGACTACTTTTGCTATTTTACTTGATTCTATAGAATTGCAAGTTTTCTAGTGTTTTTGGAGCTAAAACAGGAATAACACGAAGCATTCTGAACATATTAGTGCCAACATGCGGTTGACCATTCATCCGCATGTGACCAGAGGCCTCCAATCGCACAAATGTGCATTTCAAACAAAGAAGAATATGATGCGCAGGAATCCCATGTAGATGAATTAATCAACCGCATGCAACCTAGGCAACTGCATGCGATAACTGATAGGCAGCAGTTACAACACCAAATTGGCAGCCAAGTTCCACTAAGCCCACTAACACATGAGGGACGAATCACAACTCATCTCCTTATTTGAACCTATTAGAATATAAATAGAAGAGATCTAGAGTTCTCTAAGGGAGTTGATACCATTAGAGAATATAATAACAAATAGGAAAAGCGGATAAACTCCACTAGAATAAGAGAGGTACAGAACGTGAAGACGGCGTGTATGAGAGAGATCTTTAGGTGTATTCCTCCTATCTCTCCCTCTTTTACTGCTTTAATCATGTCTCTTGTATCTTGTGTTGTTAAATTTGCCATGAGCTGCTAAGCAACACCTTTCTAGGGTGAATGCATGTAATCTTGAATTCTTATGAGTTTAATCTAGAAGTTTTATTTATGTTTATCATTTGCACTAATATGAATTCTAACTGCACTTTATTCTTTGTATCACTACTTAATTCGGTGCGTGCTAACGTCGTGACTGTGGCGATGTATACTCCATAGTAGGTGTTAAGATTGACCAGTTAGGAATATGATACAATTATCCAAGATCCAATAAAAAAAATAGACGTATTAGTTGATTCCTTGTGATCAGATCTCAGTTAGAAACCTATTGGAACATAGATCTATAGATGAATGTCACGTTCTATAGACTGATAGTAGGGTAATCTCGGTTATTTCAAATACGGAAGGTATAAAGGATAGACGTAGTTATGAACTTAAATTCTTTTAGTCTTAGTAATGGAGACTTGTCATTGATCTTTATCTGATTTTTGAATAATTCAGAATCTTCAGAAAAACAATAATTTTAACTCTATTAAAAAAGAATAAAAATTTTCCAAAAAAATATAAAAATATTTTATTCATTATATCTAGTTCCTCTTCAATCATTTTTTTTTCATTCTATTTAGTTCCCTAAAAACTCATATTATTCATTCCATTTTGTTACTAAAAAAAATATTTTATTCATTATTCTCGTCCCTTAAAATTCATTTTATTTATTCTATTTAGTTTCTATTAATCAATTTTCATTCTGTTTAGTTCCTCAAAAATTATTATTTTTCATTCTATTTAGTTTCTAAACAATCATTTTATTCATTCTATCTCGTTCAACAAAAATCATTTTATCCATTCTATCTAGTTCCTCAAAAGTAATTTTATTCATTATATTTAGTTCCTCTTTAATCATTTATTTCATTCTATTTAGTTCCTATCATTTTATTCATTCTATCTCGTTCCTCAAAAAATATTTTATTCATTCTATTTAGTTCCTCTTCGATCATTTTTTTCATTCTATTTAGTTCCTAAAAAATCATTTTATTCATTCTATCTCGTTTCTCAAATTTCTCAAAATAATTTTATTCATTCTATTCGTTTCTCAAAAATTATTTTATTCGTTCTATCCATTACTCAAAACCATTTTATTCATTCTATCTAGTTACTCAAAAATCATTTTATTCATCCTATTAGTTCATCTTCAATCTTTTTTTTTCATTCTATTTAGTTCCTAAAAATTATATTATCTCTTACCTTTTGCGTTTCTCTTTTAATTATCAATTATATATATTTTTAAAATTTATCTATCTAATAAGGAGATCATGATGAGCGGCTCGGATCGACAATTTGAATTTTGAAAATAAAGATAAGTATACGAAACACAATTGAAACATAAAAAACACGAGATATTTAAACCCTACTAAATGAATAATTAACATGTAGCCATGTTTATTTATTTACTATATCAGCATGCGTATTTTTTCAAATTTTTTTTAAAATATCATCAGCAATAAAGAATATTCCGTAATTTTTTTTTTATATATTTTGTCTGTCTAATCATCAAAATTCAAATTCGAATCCATCACAAATCGTAAACTAAAATATTAACCGTCCATTATAAATTTATAATTTGAGACGAATTAAAAAAAAAAAGAAAATCCCGTTCATACAAGAAATGACCATTGTAACCTTTGCTCGGCTTATACCAAAAAAGAAAATCCCGTTCATACAAGATATATTTGGGACCTTGTGCCCGTACCAAAAAATGGAAACCGTGTGCGTATCTTTTATTTATTATTTATTAATTTTCTAATTTTTTGATGAGAAGCACAGCGTATCTTTTATTTTAATTTTGGAAAAAGCGCATCTTTTGTTCAATACAATCTCTATGTACCCGTTAACCCGTAACCATAAAGAAATCCGTGTGCGACTCTTCATTCAATACAATGTACGGCCACCTTTCTTTTCTTCTGATACAATGTACGGCCACCTTTCTATGGAATTTTTTTTTAAAACAGTAATTAAAATAATTAAAGTTAAAGAAACAACATGATATCGAGTTTTCTACAAAAATAGTAAAAAACCGAGTTTTCTACAAAAATAGCAAAAACCGAATAGCCCATTCGGTTAAGGGGTTTTTTTTTTGCTTCACCGAATAGGCTATTCGGTTTACCCTATTTTCACTAAAACAAATCCCCGAACTATGTAACTTTCGTGTAACACCCCTAAACCGAGATGGCAATTCAGTTTAGGGATAAAAATTCCTAAACCGAATAGATATTTCGGTTTAGGTTTTTTTTTTTTTTTATACTAAGAAGAGCAAAATAAAGAAATCTAACCCTAAAAATTTGAATTTTTTGTTTAAATTATTTGTTAGATTACTTCTTTTGATTTATAATTAGCAATAAAAAAAAATACACTAAATTATTTGAAATTATGTTGAATTACATTGTATTACAATAAATTATGTTGAATTACACTAAAAATTACGCTAAATTACAATAACTCCGCTAATTACGCTAAACTACGCAAAATTAAGCTAAAATAGACCGATTCTGTGCCATCTTTCACGAATTATAAAAAATAGTAAAAAATTCCAAAAATAGTAAAAATTGGTATTCTACAAGTTCATTATGTAACTAATTTACTGAGCTACTTGGATTGAATAATAGAAATAAAAATCTTAATCGGAAACTTCAACTCAAGTTTTGAGGCTCTTTTCTTAGTTTTTTGGCGATTATGAATTTTGGAATCCGGCATCGTGGGCACGGACGCATGCGTATTTTTGCAAGCTTTCTCAAAAGTGGTCATTTACTGAAATCGGACACTCGAGCGCCGTTTTATGACCGTTTGAAGTTTCGCCGTCGTTTTTCGCCTTTTCAGTGAAGATATCGTCCCTATTCATATGTAATTTAGCGTAATTAATAGTATTTTAGCGTAATGTAATGTAATTTAGTGTAATTTAATTTAATATAATGTAATTCAACATAATTTCAAGTAATTTAGCGTATTTTAGTATAAATATGCTAATTATATATCAAAAGAAGTCAAATAATTTAAATAAAAAATTCAAATTTTCAGTATTAAATTTCTTTATTTTGCTCTTCTTAGTTTAAAAAAAAAAAAAAACCCTAAACCGAATAGGCTATTCGGTTAAGCCCAAAAAAACACCAAACCGAATAGCCTATTCGGTTAAGCCTATAAAATGAATTTTCTGTTGCATCGTATCCTACAACTTCAGTTAAAACCCCACTAAACCCCACTATACCGAATAGGCTATTCGGTGAAGCAAAAAAAAAAACCTTAACCGAATAGGCTAGTCAGTTTGTACTATTTTTGTAGAAAACTCGATAATCATGTTGGTTCTTTAACTTTAATTATTTTAATTACTGTTTTAAAAAAAAAACCATTTCTATGCCTCCTGTGCCTTCACAGGTCCCAAAACTGATAGGCCCATCGGACCTACTTTTGGGTTCAATTAGTGCCACCACCATCCGATCAGTATAAAGATCTGTGCGCACGCAAAATTAAAGTAGATGTGCACGATTTTTAATGTATAGCGTACCAATCTTAATATTAATTGGACAGTGATTACATCGTCCGATGAGCATGGGACCTACTCTGAATTCGTCCCAAAAACCTAAATTTTCTCCTATAAAAGCACAAGAACGGCTGCTAACCAATCCATTAACCCTAGCAAAATTTTCTCCTCCGCTGCTCGGCCTGCTCTACATAGCTTTTGCTTTCTGTTCATCAAAAGATTGTTTTATCCTAGTTTCTGTTTTCTCATCTAAAACTTGCGAATTCCAAGTAACAACGAGTGTCGTGCATTCAATCTCTAGCTTCTCGCGTCGTTGCTCTCCATTGATCTGAGAGACTGAGAGTCCAGGTAATCTCTCTCTCCCCCCTCCAGGATTCAATTAATTAGTTTTCTTCTAATCACGTGTATGCATCAGTCTCAGGATCGGTCGTATAACTGAGCTAATCAATGGTATCCTTATTCTTAGATCGGAAACCTCAGCCCTATTTTTCCCATTTCACTGCTCTATTTTTTTTTCCAACATTTCACAACAAATTTTCGTCGCAAATCAGGAATTATGATACTAGATTAAGAATCTTATCAATGGATATTCTCAAAAATCATATGTCAGAACTATTTATTTTTCAATTTATAAACCCTGACGGAAATCCAAAAGTAGATCTAGTGATAAGAACACTAGAATGGTCGTGCATTATGATGTAACTGACGTGGTCTTGCTGAAGTGCTTTTTATTTTATTTTATTGTATTATTGTAGCTTTGTAACACAATTTTTGCACAAACTAGGCTTGCACAACAAATATTGGTTACATGTGTCTTTCAATCTACAATCTATATTTAGAAAGTGAAAAGATCACAGGCACATGCTTCTGTGCTTTCTTCCTAGTGTTGATCTTTGTCCCAACATACTTGGATAGTTTCTGGGATACTAATAATTGTATCCTTTCGCAAATGTTATTTGCGGTTTTTTATAGAACTGTATCCTTTCGCAAAAGATATTGGCGATTTGTTGTACTCCAAAGTTCTGTTCTTTGCATGATATATGTGGTAAATTAAGTGGTCAATCCAATATTTATTCATGTTTCATCTGGCACTGCATAATTTTGATGTTCACTTAATTGAACTTATTTAAAGATGAAAATCATGATAAGTAATTTACTAAATTAAGTGATCAATCTAAGTCTGCGGGTTCTTTATATTTATTCTTTCGGTTTAGTACTTGTTGATGTCAGCTCGATTATCTGTTTCATAGTCTTCATGGTGCTTTGCTTGTTAAAAAAAAGCAATTATGTAAATAGTATGTCATGTTTGTAGCAGTTTGTGGTATGTTTACTCTATTGGTCAACATACTGTTCAAAATTGTCAGTTAACTTTGATGGTGTATCTTTTCGAGGGGTGTTCATTATCATCCTGTTTGCGCATCATTCGCGATCATAAATTGAATCAATGACCAAATATTATTACCATCCCCGGTATTTTCTTCTCCTAAATTGATGAATGATCAATCTGTCCCTTTTAAGTTACTAATGCTATTCCTTTTTTACTATTTGTTCAGATATAAGAAAATGAGAACATTTCATGAGTAGCTACCAGAAGAATTGCTTTGCTTCAATTTAGCATGAGTGGTCTAGGAAAAGGTATGAATACAGCTTAAAATAGGCTATTATTTAACTAATAAATTTGTGCATCACCTACCTAAATAAGCTACCTCTAAAAGATATCTGATAAACCAAAAAAAAAAAAATAAATTGTTTTAGTTAAATTAATTTTGTATATATGCTTTTATGGTAAGATATATCATAAACAAATTCGATGTGCTTAGGAAGGAAAAATATTAGTATCGCGTTTGACATTGGCAGCATACCTAATTCCAGTCATTTTTTCAGCAATAATTACAATGGAATAAACTGATGGAACTACAGAGCAGAAATGTAGCCCCCTTGCGACATCGAATAACTAAAATTATTGGGTGAAACAGGAGGAATATTTTCAGGTGAAATTGTGGTAGATGCAGGAAGGGAGTTGAAGAAAGGCATTTTTTACTATAGGAAACGTGAAAAGGTTGAATTGAGGGGGGCGGGGGCAAAAACAAGGTAATGGTGAAAAAATTGAGAGGTATACAATGTCCCATGTATAGGTGAAAATAATAATGTTTTAGGCTCCAAACGCTGGGGCAAAAGAATGAGAGGCGGACTAAATATTTGAATCTTCATATCTGTGAGAAAAAGTAGTATTTTTTTTTTAGTATTATTGATGTAATATTTTGTAAACATATTCCTATGCTTTGGATTTATTTGTAAACATTCCTATGTTTTATTATAAATGGGTATATCATTTTTTTCGATTTTGGAGAAGTGTAGCATTTGATGGGTGCAAGGATGTTTGTGGTACTATTTTAGGCCTTATTTGAAGTAATTAACGGGACAAACGACATTGTCACTTTACAGAAAAGTTCACACCGTTTTACATTTGAGGCTCCTTGTATTGTCACCCTATCAAGCTTTCTTAAAAAAATGCAATTGAATTTGTCATTAAACCGTTTAACTATTTTATTGACCACCTTGTGTTAAAATCCTTAATAATACCTCAACGTTAAATGGCATTTAAATACTGTTTAAGATGATTAAACCCTTTCATATAAAATCAAGTTGTACATGCACTTGTTCTTATGTGGCAATGATTTCAGTATTGGGCCTAAATTTTTAACTGGGCCTGTAGCACTATTGCTGACGAATTAACTTAACAATTTTTTACAGTAGCCCTGAAATCGGTATACCCGTTCTGCAACATATGCATCAGATACATACCAGAAGATGGTGCCTCAATACAATTCTGGCAGCAAGATTGGGGAGTTGGATTTCTGAGATATGAATACCCCTCTTTATATAAGCACACTGTACACCCAATGATAACACTGCAAGGGGGGGGGGTAATATTTTGAACAACACTAACAATGCAAGAACAGGAGGAATTACAAAAACTAGAAAATCAATTGTATCATATTACACTGGTACCGGGACAGAAAGATGATGGACACTGGAAACGGAATGCATCAGGGTTATTTACGGTCGTAAAGCGCATATACTTCTATGAAAGGAGAGCCTAGAATAAAATCAGGCATAAAAAAAATCTGGTCTCTCAAAATACCACCAAGAGTCAAAAGTGTTTGGATGGCTCATGATATTAGACAAGATACTGACAATCAAGAATTTAGTGAAGTGGGCGCCATATGCATGCCTAGCATTTGTGTACTCTGTAAAATGAACTCGGAGTCGGTACAGCATCTCCTTGACGAATGCAAAATCATAATGGCCCTGTCTCAACACATTGCCATGCTGACTGGGACTATGTTACTACTGGTACGACCACTGTGGCAGCTATACATGAGGCATACAATAAGAAAGAAAGGGATTTGATGATAATAACACAATTCGTGGCATGGAGATAACGTTGCTCGCGTATATTATTCCGGGACACAGGAAAAAGGGTCGAAGACTTAGCACAGGAGGTGCTGTACCAGTGTACCACAGTACCAGATAGCATATATCACAGAATAAACAGCAAGAAGTAGCAGAAACGCAACCTTAATTTTCATTTGCTCCAAGTTGTGTTTTGTTTTATTTCATATTTTCATTTTACATTTTAGTGCTCAACTGTTTTGAGCTTTGTTTTTCTATAATGCAGTTACAAAACTTCTGTAACTGTTCAATGCTATCAAATGAAGGGCAAGACCCACATTTTCCCTCAAAAAAAAAAAAAAACTAAACAATTTTTTACAATCGTAAACAATAATTTTTGATATAAGAATTATACATTAGAGTATAAAATATATAGCATGCACATCATATGAGTAAAGAATGATAAAAAAATAATGCAAGTTTTTATTGTATACTTAAAAACATGATATATTTTTGTACAAAATAATAAATAAGAATTCTAAAGCCAACTTTAAATGTGGTTATGGTTAAGTGATTATTTTTAATAGAAGATGCATTTAAAATGACAACGAATATTTCTATGTAACTTATTTAAACTAATTAACCTTATCCAAATTAGAACTTGATATAACAAATTTAAAAAAAAAAGGGACACGGCTAACTAATTGATTTCATAATTTAGTTATGTCCAGTTCATATTATGTGACAACATAATAATTTTCGATTCAAATTAATATAAGCATAAATATAGATTCAGAGCAATTAGTTTGTTGCAATCAATATCATAAAATATAACAAATGAATAAGAGTAGGATTTACATGACTCATCTCATTCATATTTCAATTGTACCTCACATCCTTATTTTTATTTTTAAATTCAAACAATCAATTCGAACCGCTCAACAAGATCTTCATATTAAAATGTGCTTGAGACCACATTTTATATTTTTGGAACTTTTTTACAAATTTTTAGATAGATACAAAATCATTGTTTTTATCGTCCATAATCTTTCGAAAAATAGTGATTTTATCCTTATAAAAATATACAAAAAAATATTTTATTCATTCTATTTAGTTTCTCCTCAATATTTTTTTCCATTTTATTAAGTTTCTAAAAAAATCATTTTATTCATTCTATTTAGTTCCTCTTCAATCATTTGTTCATTATATTTAGTTCCTCAAAAATTATTTTATTCATTCTATCTCATTCCTCAAAAATTATTTTATTCATTCTATTTAATTCCTTCAAAATTCATTTTATTCATTCTATTTAGTTCCTCAAAAATCATTTTTTCATTATGTAAAGTTCCTAGAAACATATTTTATTCATTCTATCTCGTTCCTAAAAAATCATTTTATTTGTTTTGTTTTGTTCCTCAGAAAGCATCTTATTCATTATATATCATTCCTCAAAATCATTTTAGTCATTCTATTTAGTTCCTCTTCAATCATTTTTTTTCATTCCATTTAGTTCCTAAAAAATTATCTTATTCAATATATTTAGTTCCTAAAAAATCATTTTATTCATTCTATCTCGTTTCTCAAAAAATATTTTATTCATTCTATTTAGTTCCTCTTCAATAACATTTTGATTCTATTTAGTTACTAAAAATCTTTTTATTCATTCTATCTCGTTTCTCAAAAATCATTTTGTTCATTCTATCTCATTCCTATTTTTTTTTATAAATTCTAATTCATTCCTCAAAAAATCATTATATTCATTTTATTTAGTTCCTCTTCAATCATTTTTTTATTCTATTTAGTTCCTAAAAATCATTTTATCCCATATTTTTTGCAATACTTTTTAATTATTAATTATATGTAGGGGTGAAACCGATTGGATGCGGATCAGATAGTGGTTAGATCACATCTGTATCCGTTTTTATTTTTCAGATAAAAATCCAATATTAAACAGATAAAAATACAGATACAGATATAATCAATTACTTAATTAACTATTGTAATAAAATTAACATATTATTCAATAAATTATTTTTCATTAGAAAATAAACTAACATAAAATATGGATACATCGGATATTTAATTAATATGTTGAACAAACTAATATTTTTCATGTTAAACTTGTTATGTCATTACAAAATATATATATCTTATTAATAAAATTAGTCACCAATATAGTCATATTTTTAATTAAAAGATACCAACAAAAAAATATTCCTCCCTAAGCATATATAATTCTAAAACAAATAGATAAAAAAAATACAGATACAGATAAATATATATATATATATAGGATTTTGCTAATATGCTACGCGTAGCATAGAGCCCCTCCGTGCTACGGCTCAATTTTTGAGTTTTCAAAATCCTAATGGTCGATCCGAACCGTTCAACATGATCTCCATATGAATATGTACTTGCAAACCAAATTTTACATTTTTTAGAATTTTTTTACAATTTATTAAGCCACTTTGAAAAAATACTAATTTGTACACAACAGTAAACTTTTCTGGACCATTGGATCAGCGATTTTCAAAGTGGCTTAATAAATAGTAAAAAAATTCTAAAAAATGTAAAATTTGGTTTGCAAGTACATATTCATATGGAGATCATGTTGAACGGTTCGGATCGACCGTTAGGATTTTGAAAACTCAAAAATTGAGCCGTAGCACGGAGGCCTCTATGCTACGCGTAGCACTGTCATATATATATATATATAGAGAGAGAGAGAGAGAGAGAGAGAGAGAATGGCTAATATACAAACGTTTGTTCCTGAACTCAGGAACAAATGGTTCGGTTCTCTGATTTTCAAAGTCCAAACAGTCGATCCAAACCGTTAGATATTCAATCTATATTAAAATGTGCTTGGAGACCAAATTTTATATTTTTTAGAATTTTTTTACTATTTATTAAGCTGGTTTGAAAACCGATGTTTTTCAATGGTGCATAAGTTTAATAAAATAAGCTGTTTTCAAACCAGCTTAATAAATAGTAAAAAAAATTCTAAAAAATGTAAAATTTGGTATCCAAACACATTTTAATATAGATTGAATATCTAACGGTTTGGATCGATTGTTTGGACTGTGAAAATCAGAGAACCGAACCGTTTGTTCCTGAGTCCAGGAACAAACGTTTGTATATTAGCCATTCTCTCTCTCTCTCTCTCTCTATATATATATATATATATATCCGCACAAATGAATATTCAATTTTTTTTAAAAATGCGGATACGGATAATTATCCACATCCACACAAACAGATATCCAAAATTTAAAAACAATACATATAATTATCCATATTGGTATTTGTATCCGCTTTACAAAACTGAAACCATACATGTGTCCTATCCACATAATTCATATCAGTATCCATATCTGCAAAATCTATATTCAAATATCCGAATCTGCAAATTCGAATACGGATACGGATACGGACTAACCCATTTTCACTCCTAAAATTTACATCTAGTTTTTAAAATTTGTCAATTTAATATGGAGATCATGTTGAGTAGTTTGGATCGACTGTTTGAATTTTGAAAACAAAAATAAGAATGTGAGACACGATTGAGATATGAAAGATACTAGGCATTTCTAAGTGAATAATTAAATTGTAGTCATGTTGTTTGAATTACTATATCTAAACCATAAATAATATTCCGTAATTTTTTTGATATATTATGTCTTTCTGATCATATAAAAATGCAAATTCGAATTCATTGCGATTCTTAAAAATAAAATTTGGGCCGTCCATTATAATCTTAGACGAATTTAAAAAAATCCCGTTTATACAAGACATGACCATTTTAACCTTGGCTCGGCATATACGCACTCCAAAAATTCCGGGATAGAAATTTTCGGACTGAATTTATTTTGAGATTTTTCAAATCTATAACGCGCTTAGGTGAAAAATCCTTTATGTGCTCTTACCGAAAAAGAATTGGTGTGCGTATCTTTTTTATTAAATACAATACTATCCGTGTGCGACTCTTTATTCAAATACAATGTATGGCCACCTTTCTATGCTTCCTGGAATTCAAATTCACATCACCTCAAGTTACCTGACTCAAGCAAATTACGATCGAACGGTCCATTTAATATGACACGAATCTCAAAACAGACTCCTACAGTCTCAATAAGTACCGGATTGAGTTTGGCCCAGATAGAATTAATCTGAGCCGGCCGTTGTAATAGTCAGGTACCTGGGAGGATATCTGTCTCTGGAATTCGTATCCTCTGCATTCAGAGAATCATTTGAGTTTTGATATAAATGAATGAGTGAAGTCAGAGTCTGATGTGCTCATCAAAAAGAGTTGGTGAGCACAACTTTAAACATATTTATCGGATTGTCTTCAAACGACGAATTCAAATCGTTAAAATTCATGTACTTAATGAATGATGCATGTACATGAATTGTTTTTAAAGTTTTGAATTCATTTAAAAGGTCAAAACAATAAACCTTTTATAAGTTATTTATAAGGGTATTCATTTTTCAATAATTTTTGACCGCTTGATCTTGTACTAAATGAATTCGAAACTTTTAAAATTTTGTATATACATGCATCACTCATGAAGTAGATGAGTTTCAACGATTTAGATTCGTTGTTTGAAAGAAATCCAATAGACTTTTAGGGCCTGTTTGGCTGCTCCCCACAAAATACTGTTCACGTGGGAAAAATAAAATTCACTCAGACTGAATTTTTTTTTTCCCACATGAAAAGTAAATTTCAGTTCAAAAATTTTTTATTCCTATTCATATTCTCATTCCCACTGTACAGCCAACAGACCCTTAGAATTGTGATCACCAACCAAGAGGGTGAGCACATCACACCCTTTATTTGCTCTGAATGAGTCATAGTTGACCGCTGTTATTTATTATAATTAAGTATTTCCAAAAGATAGGTTGGTTTTGATAGTCCGGTTTACTGGGTTCATCGATTTTATGCGGGTCGGCAGCGTACCCAATTATTCAATTGGATCGAACCAATGAGAATGGATGATGGTTGTAAAACTTGCTTCTTTAGTAATTCGAATAAAAAATGTGTCTTCGCGAATCTTTTTACATAAAAAAAAAAAACCTTTACTTTTTGAAACACTACAAGCAAGCAATCCCAGCAAATAACGGATGATGCAATGAAGTCATGAAGAACTTTGCTATTCCTATCCTAAACTCTTGAAGGGAGTAAGGATATTAACAGAACTGATTTGGCTTTATGCAGCACACAAGTCGTATATTTTTCCATTTTAATTTTATTGCTGTACACTGTATGAAGCCAAACAAGCACTGTTAATATATTTACTGCTTAATCTGCGCTTGTCTGGTATCTTTTTAAAATATTAAAAGCTGGGTGCCAATCAATACAAACATCGTTATTAAAGTATCTCTTTTTGTAATAGCAAGTTATATTTGGTTTATGCCACTACTAACTATTGAAATATAAATTGGCATTTACAATTTTGATCATCCTAGTTTAAGATTATAGAAATTTACAACTTGTTGGTTTTGGCAAGGAAAATAACGGAGCCAGAGGTTGCTACAGGAATTACAACATCATCTGATATGGATTTCATGCCAGGTATGATCCTCTTTGCTATTAGAGCACAGATTGGGATTCCAAACAAGTACAAGAGAATGTCGATTGCACCTTGACCAACAGAGAATCTATCAAGCGTGATCATTTTGCCGATTATTTCTCTGCATTCCTCCTTGGTTAGTGGGCCTTTTGATTTATGACAGTCCTGTAAGAAAAAGGAAAAAAAAAAAAAAAAAAAAAACTCAAGATAATTGAGATAGTTTTCCAGGTTTTTGCAAATAACGAAATAAAGAACCTTAATGACACTTCAAAGGAAGATAGAGGTGCCAAATTTGAAATTTCATACCTTGAATGCTTGCTTCAGTTCATCTGTAGATGGTAACTTAAACTGCATTGCTCCATTTATCTCTCTGAGCTCTCTACAAACAAGATTGAGAGATATTCATATTATGTTACCTTTAAGACTTTAAACAATCGATTGGCAGAAAAATAGTTAACATAAAGATACTATAAGGATCGAGCAAAACTTACTGAATGATATTGAAAATTATATGGTACAAATCATCATACTTGACAACCTTATCTTCGAGTTTTAAAAGATAATCATCATAAACCTTGTCAATATTTGTTTTGATATCTTCAGCTAACTTCTCAACTTGCACAGGAGTTGGTTCTCCTATTCAGTCAAAAGAAAAAAGGAAAAGAAAAGAAGAAGAAATGTTTAAAATCTCAAAATAAGATAAGTTTGCAATATTCAGGCTTGGTCTAAAGCTTGAGTTAAAAAGAGCAAACTTACCTTTCTTGAACTTGTCCATGACCTGACCCATTTTTGTTAGCTTGTGGAAAAAAGTGAGAAGTAGATGAACAAAGTTGATTATGAACTGGTCAATATTTTAATGACTAGAGCGTACTTATAGAGAACAGGTAATGTCTATGGCAATAGGAATTCCCTAGTAGAAAGCAAAGTAGGCAGCTCTAAGAAAAGGCTAAGCACATTGGTAAGGATAACCTTGGATCAACTAGCTTCAGATTCTATATCTCTATAACAAGCAAGTAAGAGGAGAGGAAGCTACAATGATCCTCTCTTTTATAAATCACAGCTTAATTCAGACTCTAACATGAAATTCTGGCAAGGACATCTGTAAGAAATCCTAACAAAAAGCAACAATCTACAAAACATTTAAATAACCAAAGGAAGTATTAAGTCTCTCCAAATACATGACTAAATTTCAATGATTAAAACAAAATCAATATATCCAATTAAAAAAAAATGAAAAAGGTCTGTGTAATACACAAGTACAGAGTTTTCGTCCGTTCATCAGCAAAAATATGAACTTTGAATAACTGTTCACAGCAGCTCTTGGCCATAACACGCCTCGGCAGAGCACTTCCATTTCTTGCTTGAAGGCTTCAATTCACAACCCGATGTGTATTTTGTGATTGTATTAACCATAACATCCTGGGCCATGACCAAAGTGTGTGCTTTACCTCAAACTTGATTTTATCCATCAATATTTGGGCATATCTTAAGATACAAAAATTCAACTACTTGGACTTGTATTTTTTGTTCCCCCTTTTATCCTTTTTTCAAATTTTACCGAGAGGGGACTCATGGCTGTAATCATCAACCAACCAAAAACCATACTCGCGAAATCGTTTAGTCTTTTTCTCAAAGCCGATGATATAGTTATTGTGTACAATTACATGCATGCCCTTAGTTTCACGGACCCAGGTTTTGTTCTTGAAGTATAGGCCTCCAGTTGGAAATGCGGCTTGAGGCAGAAGATACATATCAACCTGTAATGACATTTCATTTGAAGCGAACAAATAAGATTAAATTAAAAAAGCTAGTTAAATGTTTGGATGCTATGTGGCTAGTTGGTTTTTGTTACACATGAAATTGGACTTCCCAGTTAGAAAACAAGATTGGCCAAAATTTCGTGATGATGTTTTAGAAAAGTGTATAGCACATCCAGGAAATTACTGGTGAAACCTGGCAGACTACCTAATGGGTTAGTGGGTTAACATTTCTGTCAGACCCTTGGCAGGTGGGGTCAGGTTCAACATTGACCGTTTGCAAATTCCGACCGAACCGACCTGAACCCAAACAAGTGATACCTAGCAATAGTAATAGGGTTTTTGAAAAAAAAAAAAAAAAAGGACCTGGCCGACAGTTTTGTTAAGGGCCCAGTTGAAGGCAGGTTGGTCATTAGATTTCTGGGTCTTCGACCAAGGCTGCTCCTGAAGCTCGTTTATCCACTTTTTCAACAACACCTTGGCCCCACTTGTCGGCCTGAGATAAATCATGCAGCTGCAGATGTATGGTCGGCCTTTTTTGCCAGGTGGTGGTAAACCATGAGAATGGTTCAAGGGCTTTACCTGTTGTTTCCATATATAACTTAATTACTAAGATTTATTGGTTGTTTTGTCTATTGACTGAATCAATACCATTTTGTACTAGCTTTTAGCAACACTATTGCTTTTGTTTTTTGTTTGTAGTTACATGAAACAGGTTCACCAAGGATTAGTTGGACTAAATTGAGCTGATTGTTGGAAAAATGGTATTATGTACTGGTTCAAGTGTGAACCAGGCCAAACATTGTAGTGCTGCTTATAGGTAAACAGAGCAGTTGAGGAGGAGATTGAAGATGAAGCATCACATACAGCTGCCATGTCATCAGTGAAGTACACATCATGGGTCCCTTTGAGATAAGGAAATGGGTCGGCCAACCACACCATGTCGACATCATTATACATGACATTGTAACCCAGCTCCAAGATCTGAAGCAGGTGCCGTGGTCTTCGTGAGGTAAAATTGAAGAACCCCTATCAGGCAAAACTTCAAACAGTTAGCGTTCATAACCATAGCATGCCATAAACCAACAGAACATGTGACAAATCTGAATCCAACCACCTGAGATCCGAACTTGTGTGCTGTCTGGGTGTCAGGCACTGGCGGGACCAGAACAGCATGACCGGGCCACCGCTCATTGACTGCATAGAGAGTCGCATAATCCTCGGCCACAACCAAAACCTGCTCATGGTGCCTCTGCCTCGTCACACTAATCAACCAATTGTTGAGAAACGGCAGGTAGGGGTAACTCACAGCGCAGAGAATCACAGTTCCATTCTTGGCCACGAAGTTAGCCGCTTCTGAGAGGGTATAGTCGCGCCACCTGACAAGAGGTGACTGATCAGAAGAGAAGGGATAGTAAGTTGGGGATTTAAAAAAGAAAAGCGATAGGAGGAGGAAAGAAAGGAGGAGCAGAAGAGGCTTGATGTAGGGAGAGAATTGGTGGGGAAGAAGGGGAGAAGGGGGGCGAGGGGAAGAAGGATCGGGATCTCCGACTAGGGGTTTTTGTTGTTGTCTCTGGTGGAGCGACATTGGTAAGAGAGAAAAGTGACAAGGATCTTTTTGTAAAAATTTTGTAAAAATTTTGCTTGGTGGTTTTTGTGGGAAAGGGAAAGGAGATCTGAAGCGGTGGTGTAGGTTTCTTCTATGTTTAGATTGGAGGAATTGGCGCAAGTGCTTGTTCTATGTTTAGATTGCTAGAGCCGATACTCCGAGTCTCTCTCTCTGAAGGAGGGACAAGTATCCTCTTCAATACTGTAAAAGATTCCCTTCACTTTAGTGGTTGAGATTAACTCTCAGACGCTTTGAGATTCGGGCTAGCGCAGATTGGATCGAGTATTGATGTTCTACTCTGTAATTGTATTGTATTCCGATTGGATCGAGCATCGGGGAGTAATCGGAATTCGGAAAGAAAGAATGAAGAGGCAAGAAGAGATCCTGTTCTGCTGCGTCTGTTGCAAAGTAGCTATTAGTGTAATGAATCAGAGAGCTAGCGAATATTGTTTGTATTTTATCCGTGTTTTTTTTTTCCGAACTTCTTTAAATTTAAGATAACACATTATTATTTAGTATTATTTTTTAGGGATAATCGGTTATATACCCATCAAAACTTTTGAATTTGGATATTTGCCCATCAAATCTTCAAATTGGGATATTTGCCCATCAAATTGGTAAAATCTTGGAAATTTATCCATATTGATATTAAAACTGAAAATTTAAAAACAAAATCTGTATTAAAATATTTTATTCCAATTTTACCCTTCTTCAGTCTCTCCAGTTCTTTTCCCCTGACCTTTCATCTCCTCTCTCTGCACGCTCTCTCTCTCGTTCTCTATGCTCTCTCTCTATGTACCAGATACAAAATATACCCTTCTTTGTTCTCTATGAAATTGAGACAAAATATACCAGATACGAGCTTCCTTGAAAGTAGAAGTAAACTCATACAAAGTACCACAGATGGCAAAAGTAAGGTACTGTACCGGTACTGTACCGGTACTGTCTGATACTGTAGCCCTTTGGTGTAGCTTATGAAAACAGAAAAATGCAGCCAAACAAGGTTGAATCTTAGTGACCGGTACCAGTATCTACAATAACAATTTCTTAGTCCAAAACTCATACTTCAATTACATTTAAAAAAAAAAAATCAATGCTTCTTGATTAAAGTCCAAAACCAATGCTTCTCATAAGTTCAACCCAATACTTGAATTACATTCAAGAGCATCAAAATGCATGGTGAGAAAATGAAAAGCTATATATTTTCTTCTTGAAGAATCTCGAAAATGTTTGGTGGACATGCTCTCTTTCTTGATCGCGTACTGCCTTGATTTGCTTCTCTACAAAAAATATCAAATATTAGTTATATTATGTCAAATAGTTATTTAATGTACCTTAATTATAAAAAATAATTACAATGGAACATGTTCTCTTTCAACCCATGCCAAGCACTTTCACTGTCTTGTGTTGGAACTGGATTCTTGCAAGTGTTCCTATGATGACCATGCAAACCACAACGTTTACATCTATGCGATCTTTTTTTTGGTTCATCGGAAGGCCTTATTCGATTTTTTCGAGGTCTACCTGCTGGACGTTTTAGAGTTGGTGGGAGCATCTTAAAACCCAAATCAACTTTCACCCATTCATTTCTACTCGGCATTGGGGCTATGCCCATAGCATAAGCCATCTTAAATCGAGCAACAATGAAATATGAGTCAACATAATCCTCCCATCTAGCATTCCTAAATGAGGCTATGAATGCCCCTGCATGAACACAAGGAATACCTCTTAGTTTCCATGCACTACAAGTACACTTTTGCTCTTCCAAATCACCTCCCATCTTGATCCATCTTTTTGTATTTCAGCACAAAATTTCATGCTCCTGTGCACATCATATCCACCTAGATCCTAAAAATTAAGAAAATTGACCTATTAATACTTCCACGAACATATATCAAAAGAACTTTCTTTCATATGATTAAAGTCAAAGCAAATTCTAAGGAACATTACCCGAGAAATCTGTTGTATGTAGTTTGCCACCTTAGGCACTAGTGGACCTTTCCATGTGCTTGCAATTCTTCTTCTTTGATCAAACTTCACCATTATCTTGTGCTTATTGAGTCGAGCAAATCTATTACCGGTATCTGCCTCTCTTCAGATATCCAAGAGTTGAATGTTTCGGCGATGTTGTTAGTGAGATTATCGCACTTTGATGCAGTTCCAAATTTACTTCTACTCCATATATTGTTGTGCTCCCTACTAAGGTAAGATATGGCTTCTGGACATTCTTTCTTCATCTCATCTATTATAGCACTGAACCGACTAGGAGAGTATGTTCTTGCCGCACCCCAAAGTCCAAACTTAAAAAGATCCCCACGGAATTTTTTTTTGAAATTGCTAAAGAGATGTCTCATGCATTCTCTATGCTCAGCCAATGGATACACTCTTGCAAGTGCATTCTGTAGTCCCTTTTGCATATCCGAGGATATAACAAGACCCGGTGGCATATCTATTGCTTTGCGTAATGCCTCTAAGAACCATGTCCACGATTTCTCATTTTCACCCTCCATAACAGCAAATGCCACTGGAAATATCCCATTATTTCCATCTAAGCCAGTGGCAGCAGCAACTACTCCCTTCCATTTTCCTTTCATATGACATGCATCAATACCAATGTAAGGTCTACAACCCTCAAGAAATCCAGTCGTGCAAGCCCCAAGAGCAACAAAAAACCTTTGAAAGTGTTGATTCCCTTGTACAACTTCTGTTTCAAATTCCACAACACTTCCTGGATTTCTTTTTGTTATCTCCTCCTTCAATGCTCCTATTTGCACGAAAGAATCGTTCCAACTTCCATATATCTCTTGTAGTGCTAATTCTTTTCCCTCCCAAACCCTGTCATATGGCAACACAATACCGAATTTCGTTTCAAGCTTCATTTTCAAATCTTTTGTTGGTATATCACACTCTTTCTTTAGATCATTGATAACTCGGTCAGCAACCCATCCTTTTGTTGCGTGCTTGTTTCCGCGCTTATTAACTCCACAACAAGTGTGCTTCGGTTGCATTGTTCTCACTTCGAAAGTTACCCCATCTTTTGCAACTGCCGCATGGATCCTCCATTTGCACTCTAGATTTGCACATGTTGCTGTTACTCGTGTTGGGTCACTCTTCCCCAAGTTATACTCGAAATCATTGATGACTGCATAGTGATTAAGAGCTCTTCGCAAAGTTACAACATGAGAAAATACAACACCTATCTCTATTTTTGGGTCATCCTTGTTGTATGAATAGAATTCACCTTCATATGCAAAATCATTTTCCTCTTTATCTTCATTCTCTGTATCACTATGATGGCTATGATAACTCTCCTCACTATGACAATAATCTGACCCTTCTTCATAATTTATAAGTTCTGCATTTTCAACCTCTAAAATTTTCAACATACTTCCATCCTTTCTAATATCTCCATCTTCTGGTACTACAATCTTCTCCTTGGTCGCATAAATCACCACTTCCTTCTTCTCCTCGTACATTGTCAACAGTAGCCGATAACTATCCTCATCCTCGAGTTGAATATAAGATTGAGTACTAGCACGCTTGTCCAAGAAGAATAGTGAGAGTTGGAGGTTCTCATCTAAATGATAAAACCCACTCACTTCCTCAAATAACTCAGCAAAACTGTAACTTCTTTGGTCCAAATAAATGGTCTTTTGTCTACCAAAATAATATATCTCTTTTGACCCATTCTTGATCGGTCTAAAACATCCATCATATTTCACTTTCAATTTGAAGCGGGACACACTTGTACTGAAACAGAGAATAGCATTAGATGAAATATTACATATTTCTACTTCAAAATGTACTGAAACAGAGAATAGCATTATTTTGGGTTTGGATCAGTTGAACTAATTTCTGTCACTCTATAAACCAGACCAAATCATAATTTGAAAACAATTCAAATTAATTAAGGTTTTTGTGTAAGCAACACAAATATTTTGCTGCAAAATGCTCTCAGGCTCTCAGCATTTCTCTAATTTGGTGGAAGCATTTAAAATTTTGAAGTATTCTTTTGGTTGTTTGTAATAAAGGACATATTCTCCAGACCCTATGTCAAATCATGTAAAATGACGATCCTTATGGTGTTATTTGCAAAAACACATGAATTAACCAGCAGTCAAGTTTACCAGGGTCAAGCATCTTACATAGTTCATTAAAAACCGCCTAAGAAGTGCAGGATATAAAAACATAGATTTGAACCAATTAGTTTACCTAGGCAGGTACATGAAATAGTTACAGTAGATACAATTAGGCGGTTCATTAAAAAACACCTAAGAAGAGCACTTATAATCTGTCTTACATTCAACATACTGTTTGACACACCTAGAAAATTCCAAAAATTATGAAATTTCACCAGCGTCTAGATATTGAAGTCTATGAATTTTAGAAACTGAAAATACTCAATTTGGAGTTGGTACATTGTTCTGTGCAAAATAACAACACAGGCTGTCAATGTGTTATTTTCTGCTCATTAACTTCGTTATTTTCTTTCTTTCACATTTTATTATACTTTTTTAGACTCCATAAAGTAATTTGAACAACAAAAATGAGTAAAGAATACCTTGAACTGCCATCAACTCTCTGATTTTTCTTTCGCCTCGCCTTCAACTTCTGACGATGTCCAATTTCTTCACTAATTAAGGGGTCTGTTTCAATCTCAATATTAGATTGGTGAATGCTGAAGGAAGAGAAAAAATCATCGTTTGATTCATCTCTCTCCATGGCAATTTGGTAGTGATGAGAGAGAGAGAGAGCGCGATGTGTGCTTCGGAGAACGACTGGAGAAGAGGAGACTGCGAGTGCAAGGTCGATTTTAGAGAGCGAGAGCACGAGAAAGAAAGAGCGGGAGAACGAGAGCGAGAGAGCCAGATTAGAGAACTGAGAGAATTGTGTTTATACTCCGACAAAAGAAAGAATATATATCACCTAAGGTAACAGAATATTTCTTTGTACATCTGGAGAGAGAGAGAGGAGATGAAAGGTCAAGAAGGGTAAAATTGGAATAAAATATTTTAATACAGATTTTGTTTTTAAATTTTCAGTTTTAATATCAATATGGGTAAATTTCCAAGATTTTACCAATTTGATGGGCAAATATCCCAATTTGAAGATTTGATGGGCAAATATCCAAATTCAAAAGTTTTAATGGGTATATAACCGATTATCCCTATTTTTTAAAACTAAGAATCCCGTAAATTCAGATTTTTATTTTCTTTAAGATATCTCAAGTGGTACCCATATTTCTCCGTAAAAACACAAGACCGGCTATCACCTATTGTTAGATGTATGAACTTCTTTCAAGAACTTATTTACTTAAAAAACATTGTTATTTATTTTACGAAATATTAATATTTTAATATATTATTTGCAGTTCAAGAAACTTTAATAACTCAAAATTTAAATTACAAACGTTAAAATAAAACCGTTAGATATGATCTATGTTATTTTCTCGATGTGCTCATAAAAAATTATCACATTTTAATTTTGTTTTTATGTGAATCAATAAGTTGAAAAATCAACGTCTATAAATTATCTACATTAGTACATTTTTTATAAACTCTTGATGACAACCAAAACAAAGTTGAAATGTCGTAATTTTTTACATGTGCATTTTTTATCGAGTACTCAATTAGTTAATGGATTTAAATCCGATTAGCTATTTAAACCCTATTCGATTTTTGTTTAAAAGAACAATCCAGATCCAGATCCAATTAGTTAATGGATTTAAATCTTCTAAAAGAAACGATCCAAATCCAGTCGTTATAATTCAAAGGATTAATTATACCAATATCATTCATTTTGAAATTGCTGATATCTGATTGGCGATTAAAATAAATAAAACGTTTCAAATTATAACAACATAATTAATTATAATACTAACTTCCTTAATTATGGGATGGAACAAAATTATAATCAACAAGAATTTGACACGAGAATTAGATTGATTGCCTATTAGTGAAATTGTTAATTATGTTTCTGATTATTTTATTTTTAATAGTTTAACACTTAAGCTGTGCTCTACAAAAAAAAAATTGAAGAAGGGGAAAGAAAAAGTAAAAAATAAAAAGGAATTAACGAGAAAAAAATGAAAAATATATTCACAGTTTATTTTAAAGGAGAATAACTTATTTAGAGGATAGCAGAGAAATTTTTTTTCTCTCTCTCATTTCACATCGTATAGAAAACTATCTTATTTTAAAAACAATAATTTTTTCTATAACTTTATATTAAAACTTTTATGTTTAAAAACCATTCTCAAAGTTTCAAGTTCTTCAATAAAAATTCCCTTCTTTTTTATTTTAGACAAGAGTTATAAAGAATGACTATTAGTTACGATGATTAAAAAAAAATGAACGGTTAATGGAAATTCGAATTTAAAAATTTGTGTCTATCTATTTATAAACACATGCATAAAAATAAATTCATTTCATGCAATTTGTGCTAAATTACCTTCTAGACCAATTAATGGTATTATGCAGGAACAAACATTCAAGAAATGAGGGTCGATTGATCTTTATTTATTTTCAAAAAAATTATACTTATATAAAAATAAATTCATTTCATGCAATTTGTGCTAAATTACCTTCTAGACCAATTAATGGTATTATGCAGGAACAAACATTCAAGAAATGAGGGTCAATTGATCTTTATTTATTTTCAAAAAAATTATACTTATATATGATTTTCTATATAATTTAGAGTAAAATGTTATGAGTAATGTAAAATTGACTTCCTTTCGAAGCATCAAAATTTTATATAATTAACTCCATCACGTTTGATGTCCATAATTTGAATGTCTGACTTCGCCATGCATACATATGTGCATCATGTAATTTTTCTATTAAATGCTTGATGATACCTTTTTTGCATTAATTACGCAAAAAGATCCGACATTTTTATTAATATCCAAAGTTTAATACAAATTATTTATGCCCAGACTTCCAAACTTTCGCTAAAAATACCCAAACCGGCCAGAAAATGGCCGGTTTACTCCCCCCCTAAACTGGCCATTTTCTGGCCGGTTTACTCTTTTTTTTTTTTTAACCCCCGCATTATTCAACTTCTAGATATTAATAAAAATGTCGGGTATTAGTCCATAGAAAAATTTGCCATAAAACAATATAGCACATATACTCTTATAACTACATGATATACGGCATTCTATAATTTACGACTTACGATTTATAATCGAATTTTTTTTCAAAATAATTTATAACATGATACGTTTCGAAAATAAAATGATAGATAAAGGGTGAATTTTGACTTAATTGCATTATTTTCATATTTTATTTATTTTTACAAAATTTCAGCCTTTTTTTTTGGTTAATTACAACCAAGGCGTGATCACATTTTCATATTCGAACTTTTGAAACCCCAGATGATGGTTTTCTGACTAAACTCAAACTTTTGAAACCATAGATGATGGTTTTCAAACTTTTTATTCAACTTTGGATATTAATAAAAATATCGGTTTAATCTTGACGAGTTTATTTTTGCTGTTTAACATATTTTTCTGTTTATTTTTTATGTTGTGCTACTATTTTAATGTTGTAATATTTTCTGTTTAGCATTATCATGATAATTTTTTTTATCTGTAAAATATAAAAATAGTACTATAAAAGTACATATACACAAGAACCAAAATATAGGATAATCCAAATATACCAAACATAAATAGTATATCAAATATAAATAGTACAAAACTAGTAAAAATACAACTAAAACGGAGAGGGGGAATATCGCTGAGGCGGTACTCCGGCGTTCGCCCGGCGCCAGCGCGGCCAGGCTCCGTCTCTCTCGGGCTCATCTGGGGCATCGGCAGACCTGAGTATCTGATCGGCGGTATCCCATATGGCATCACCTGTAGGGACTGTCGGTACTGGCGGAGGTGTACTAAAGATAGATGCGGCGAACTCAGTCCCAAAGGCAGGCTGAGTATGAGACCCGCTACCACTCGCCTCTCCATCATGCGGCATCTCTGTGCCATATCGGGGTACCCTCGGTGCCGAGCTGAACTCATCATCCAATATCCCGTAGTAGTCTTGGAGACTGTACGAGAGGGACTCCATATCAGAAGTATCGAACCCCACAGGTGGTGGCTGTGACGGCATCTCTGTCGGACACTGCAATCATACACATAAATTATTAAATTTGATCTGAATGAAGAAATTTATTAAAACCTGACAGATACTGAAGTATGACATACATGAGGCTGCACCGGACGTCCATGCTCGTTGTACCATGCCTGCCACGCAACGTTGGACAATACCCAATTATGGTAGTCCCACTCTGGATGCGAATCGGGAGAAGGTGGTATCTCTTGTCCAATAATCGGAGCCGGGTCAGGCTCGGTCGAATTTATCTCACGCTAGTTGATGTTCTCTCCGGCGTCTCGCAGCATCGTGATGATCTTCCCATCGTGCCCGGCATTCTCAACTGCATTTGCATTTTTCTTGAGGATGCGGTACCCAAGATATCAACAGTTCTTCTTGCCCATCGTGGAGATCCCATGAGCGCACTCCTTGATCCCTGACAAAAGTTGAAACAAAATTGGCATGTCAGATCAAACCTTGATGAACTATTAAGTTAGAGAAAAACTATGTAGTTTTAGGTGACTTACGTTGCGAGCGATGAACGGCCGCTAGGATGGTAACCATCATCAGTCTGGATCATGTCGCGGAGATGGGCACCGTAATCGCCCCATAGATAGACACTGGCCATGCAGATCTGCATGTACCAAGTATCGTACCTCAACTGGGGATCTCCCTGGGTCTGCTGAATCGGATCTGGCTCGTGATAGAAGTCCAGATACTGAGGATCCTGGGTTGTCCCACAGTATGCATCAAAATGGGTGCTCCAGTCCTTATCCAGCCGCCCTCGGTGGTTCATCCTGTATGGAAGACATTAGTTGCAATACAAAGCTATCAAGTAATATAAGAAATTTGACAATAGACTACGACTTACCTGTGCAGGTCTTTGTGCGTGTGCATCGGCAAAGATGGGTCTGCGGGAATAAATGCCGGTAGTCCAAACTGGCGGAGCACCCGATCTGGGTAGTGGTGCTCCACTGTCCAGAAGTGTATCAGTGGACCTCGGTAGAACCACATCGCCTGCTCCTACTGGTCAATCACCGTGACCGGCAAGAGCTCTCCAAGTAGAACTGCTCGTAGGGCGTCCACTCAACTAGAACGGATGGCAAACTCTGGATCTCTGACCGTAGGACCAAAATACACTAAATATTGGTCAATTTAGCTAATTACACTAAATTACAACAATATAATTTAAATTCTAACACCTAAATCCTAAACCCTAAAATAAATAAATTAAAAATTAAATTAGATAAAAAAAAAATTTATCTCAAAGAAGAGAGAATTCGGTTGAGAGATGAGAGAATTGTGAGAGGAGAGAGAGAAAAAGGGGTATATATAGGGGTTTTTGCGGGGGTTAAAAGAGTAAACCGGCCAGAAAATGGCCGGTTTAGGGGGGGAGTAAACCGGCCATTTTCTGGCCGGTTTGGGTATTTTTAGCGAAAGTTTGGAAGTCTGGGCATAATTAATAATTTGTATTAAACTTTGGATATTAATAAAAATGTCGGCAAAAAGATTAACATTGTGAAATCAAAATTCAAAAGCGCTGCAATACTATGACATCTTCCTTCAATGTGCGGTCTTAATTATATGAAAGCCATGTATTTTAATTTGTTGTTTGATTTAGATAGAGGTGGTGGTATCAGTTTAATTCCAAATAACCTGCCAACAGTGGTTCTTAATGTTGCTTAAAGCGAATATTTGTGTGAAATTTGCTTTTCCATTTGAATGGACAATATATAGACACTACTACAAAAAAATACATTTACTACGTCCCTTTATCATCGGGTGTCCTTCCGCACGGATGGTGCATGTAACCAGGGGCAGCACTGTAATTAATTCGAACTTTTTACCATCGGGTGGCTTTGAACCAACCGATGGCGTTGATGGACCCCTCCTTTGCATCCGTTTTTTATATCCAACCGTTGGTTTTGAGTGTCTCTGCGATATCGGTTGGGTTATTGTACCGATGGTGTAGATGTGGTGATCTTTACCATCCGTGATGTAGATGAGCCATCAGTATTAGTTAGAGGTGCTATCGGGTCGGGTCGGGTCCGGATACTATTATATTTGGATCCGTATCCTAAAAGTGTTCGGGTCCAAATTTCGATCCATATACTTATTTGTTTCAAATCGGGTCGGGTCCGGATCCGGATACCTATCTACCCGTAGATATTTCGGGTCCAGTCTTTCGGTTCCGGATAGATAGATACCCATAACTTGTTTGTGGATTATCGGGTCCGGTCCGGATATGGGCGGTTCCGGATCCGAAGCGGGTATATGTCGCAACTCTGAGAAAGTAAAATATTGGAGATGGTGATTTCCTTTTCTATGATTCAAAAAATTCATGAATGGAATATTAATACTATTTTTTTAATAGAGAATTAAATTTATGGCAGATAATTGATTTCAATGAGATTTATTGCAAAGACGTATCAATGAGAGCAATAAATTTTCATGATTATGCGGAAGATATATAAGGCAAATATTGAAAGATATATTTAGAGCAATAAATTTTCATGATTATGCAGATGATATATAAGGTAGATATTGAAAGATATATTCAGAGCAATAAATTTTCATGATTATGCAGATGATATATAAGGCAGATATTGAAAGATATATTCAGAGCAATAAATTTTATTAAAAAATTAATATGCAAAATGTGATTACTGGCATGACATTTGTTAATTTAATTATATGTAAAATTGTATTTTTATAATTATTAATATATGTTTTATCGGGTATTTATATGGGTATCGGGTCGGATTCGGTTATGGGTCGGATAACTAATTCAAACCCATATCCTATCCATTACAATATCGGTTCCGGTTCGGATCCGGATCGGATATTAAATTATTAATTTTGTAACCGTACCCATAATTTAACCGGTTATATTTTTTAAACCATACCCTACCCAAATTAACCGGATCCGGGTCGGTTCCGGGTCGGATCCGGTTCGGTTCCGGGTCGGATCCGGTTCGGTTCCGGGTCGGATCCGGTTCGGTTCCGGATCGGATCCGGGTAATCGGATAAAAGTAGCACCTCTAGTATTAGTTTGATTAATACCAACTCTGGTCTTTTTTTCAATTGATGGGGATGCTCTAAAGAGCAACGCTGTAAATACTTGGAACCTAGATTTAAGTATAAAATAACTTCTCCATGTATTAATTCAAGTACTGATGATCGATTTTATATATTTTTGTTATTAAGTTTAGAGATATACATATTGTGCAATTATAATTAATGAGAAAATTATTTAAAAACATACATGATACCAAATCAAAAGAAAATTAACTAGAGATATACTTGATCCTAATATTTTTTTGTGTTATAATCATTAACTAACAGAACAACACAATTGCATGCATACACAAATGCAATGTGAATCCAGTTAAAACATCACCCCAGTATAAATGGATACCATAAGAGTCATTGTGAATCCAGTACACAGGAAATCTAAAATTAAAAATTAACTAAATTAATTATTAAACCACTGAAAAAAATTGAAAAGAAACGAAAAAAAATTATAGATCGGAAGCTCTTGTCCAAGAGAGAGAATGGGTGAGAGTGAGAAATATACAACAATATAAAGAAACAGGGGCCGCAGGGGTATTGTGCGGCCCCCAGTATTTGAACCGCAGATCACTAGTGCGGCCTGAGTAGAATTAGGAAATCCGAATTTCGGAGTGTTTTTGTTTTTTTTTTTAAATAATGTTATAAATAAAAATTTCGGCATACTAAGAGTACATATTATACAAAATTTGTAGTGAAATTTTTTTATGAGAAGAATAGATGGTAATGAAATGAGATATTATTGTAAAGTTATTGTACAAATATAATAAATTTATTTTAATATAGGTCTTTAGTAAATTTAGTGACCATTTTTTTTGTATGTACAGATTAATTATTATAAGAAAAAAAAAATTATTTGTATTTTAATGTAGGGTCTTATTGAAATTAACTTTTAAGGGACATTATGAATGAGTTGGTGAGAAAAAAATATTATTTGTATTTTAATGTAGGGACTTATTGAAATTAAATTTAATCCGGATTTCGACAAGTTTTGCATGTATAGAAAGAGAAAGAGAGATCGAGTATAGAGATAAAATTTGTATGATTGCTCATTACTATTTTGTAGTATCACATGAATTACATGAATATACTAGTTACCGTTTGCTATATATGGAAACAATGAGAACAATAATTTCATAATTCTTTATTTTGACAAACATAACAATCTTCAAAAACAAAGCTCAAGTTTGAAATCCCACCATTATAAACATGATATATATTATGCACATATTATTAGCAAATAAGATATCAGAGAATATCAATTTGATAATTTTGGTCTTTAGTGAATCTCCATACATAATCTAATTGAGTTATTGTGGATTTTCTTATAATTTTTTGTTATTATGTTATTAGAACCTGGAAATTCTGAAGTCAGATATATTTTCAGACTGACAGCAACACGAAAGGGGCTAAGTCAACCTAATAATTACCTTTGTCTTATCAACTGTTGCTGATAAGACAAAGGTAATTATTAAATGCTTTATGCATATTTAATGTTATTATTTTATTTTATTTTTATGTAAAAAATGGTACTAATATAAATTGTATTTCCAGGACACGGCAGAGATTGCCACCAAGCTGGACCAGAGGAGCCCAGTTAAAAATTCCTTCTCTTAAATTGGATTTAGATTCAATTTTTGGAGATGTTTGATATAGTTAGAGAATTTTTTTTTTTACTTTTTGGTAATTCTGTTAATAATAGAAATATGTTTTTGGATGTACAGAATTAGCCTTTTACAATTACCATTTTTCTTGTACTAGTATATGGGTACACGGTACATGTATTTTAAAATTTAAATGTCATAATTTTTTATAATTTTTTATACGGTACTAGTATATGGGTACACGGTACATGTACTAGTTTTATTTTGACTTTTTAAGTTTTAAATTTTGAGTTATTAAAGTTTTTAAAATAGAAGTATAATGGAGACACAAAAAATAGAGACATTTGAACTCTTCTCTGTATTCTTATCTATGTTAATAATATAATTTCTAGGAGTGTTTCTTTATTAAAAAAAAAATAGCGGAGATGTTTGCTTTATAAGTGTGATTTCAAGTACTTCAAGTACACAAGCATCACAAAAAAACATCCTAAAAATATCAAAGAGGCAACTGATGGTCCTTTCTTACAATCTATATAGAAATAACTAAATTAAGCAAAACCCAACAAATAATATCGTTTTCTACAACTTTCAGCGCTCGTCATAAATCAATGAAATTGTTTTTTTTTTCAGAACTACCCCCACAGGATTACAGGAACATGCATGCACCTTATTATTCGTATGAACCTGTTAAATAACCAAACTTCAATGAACTTATTATTCCGGGAGCTATTTAAAACGAGAGATATTTTTATTTATAGAAATTATTAAAATAAAATGTACAGAAATATAAAGAATACCTTGAGTGCAACGGATCCAAATCTGCTGCTATTTTTATGCATGAACATAATTCTGCTATTTTTCTTTTTCCGAATTCAATCATTGAATAGTTTCGAGATACATGCACAAAACAGTTCTCGAAAAAAGTTACTTCAAAATTTGTTATAAAAAAAATTGAACAGTTAGATTTGAAAAATGAGGGATAACAGAGTTACTGTTCATGCAGCAGATTGATTCCGAGTGCAACGCATTTAGAAAGGCCGGGATCAATGGTCCCGATCCAATACCAATAATTTTTTTTTAAAATTTTCTGCATCTTAATTTGCTGATTTAAAAAACAAAAAATGGATTGGGATCATTGGTCCCAAGTGCGTATCCTCTGAGATATTTCATATTTTGCGTGACCAACGTATGCGGTGTCTATTTGGAGATAGCGTAGGGGGCAGTATTATTTGAGCTTTGAGATTCATGCATAATGTCTTTGAACGGCTGAGATTTTTTCAAAAAGTCACATAAAATATGAGATATTTCAGTGGATGCGAATTCATTGGTCCCGGTCTTTCTAAATATGTTGTAATCAAAATATTTTTTCTATTTTCGTATATTTTATTTTAATAATTTTTATGGATAAAAGATTCTCTGTAAATGATTTTAGCAATAAATGGTAAATTCCCTCTGCAAGAAACTGTGGATTGGTAGGCAGGACGAATGGACCTGATTTGTAGTTTTGTACTCTCACCTTCTAGTTGGACAACAAAAACAAAACTATCAACCTCATCCCCATATCTCCCCTTTAATCCACCGAAATTTTTAAAACTACCATTGTTTAAAGAAAAATAAACCAAAAAAATTATTATTTTTAAGAAATTCGAAATCTAACACGGCCGCAGAATGATTCTGCGACCTCAAATGCTGAAGATCGCGCAGACATTCTGCGGTCCTAGTCCACATAATTATTTTGCGGCCTCATATATTATTTTTTTTTGTCAAAACAAACTTTAAAGTTGGTTATCGCAGTCATCTTTGTAACAACCGATTGAAAAGCAGATGCTCTCCAATTTTAACATGATCCAGGTACAAGCTTTGACCAACTTAATGGGGCACGCATTCCAAAACATTTTTTTTTTATTAAAGTGATATGGTACCCTGTTTTAATTAGATAAAGAAAACCAAAAAGAAAAAGAAAAATCCAATTTCACAAATCATATCCTGTATTATTTTTACATTTCCAGTGTTTTCCACCTAATTGGACAGTACAAAATTGCCACCTGAAATAAATATTCTCTGGCACAAGCTCCATTAATGTAATCAAGGATAATTTTTTATTCATAGAGAATATTATAAAATAAAATATGAGAAAGAGGAAGATTCATTCCGGTTTTCAATGCATACAAAGTTTGATGGATTTTTTCCGATTCAAATTTTGAACTAAAATGTTTTTTTTGTCCAGTTATTTTAGATTATCTGTAAGTCAGAGAAACATCCGACATTTTTATAAATATCCAAAGTTAATTACAAATTAATAAATATACCCAGATCAGTGGGTATTTCGAAAAATGTCCAAACCGGCCAGATTCTGGCCGGTTTCCTCTTCCCCCCGAAGCCGGCCAGAATCTGGCCGGTTTCCTCAAAAAATTTTTTTTTACACCCTATAAATATAGGTGACTTGCATGCATAGGGCAGCATCGCTAGAAATTTCACATGTCATGCTCTATTTTTTTTTCTAAAGAAAAACTATATTTAATATTCAACCATTAAATTTTTAAAATTTTAAAATATAGGTTCAGAAAATATATTTTCAGAAACAATATAAAAATTATGAAATGTTACATTTTTACACTCTCGACTAAAAGAATTTTCAATATTAAACAAAATCCAATCAGATTTGTCAAAAAGGGTTCATCAGAAAAAGTAATTAATTTAAACCAAATTAATATAGGTAAATATAATTAAATTCCTTTAAGAGGCGGAGAGTGACTTAAAATGGCATCTTCGCATTGATTTGATGGGCCACTAACCTACATAAACCTGAAATTTTTATTATCCAAAAAAAATATCAAATTTTCAAATTTACACACGATTTCAGATTATTTTCAGAACTGTCCAATCCGGTAAATTATTTACCGGAAATATGGCCCAGATCTGCAGAATTATTTAACGGAAAAGAGAGGTGAACTTTCTGGGAAATTATTCTACGGAAAGTTCTCATCTCTTTTCGTTAAATAATTCTGCGGATCTAGGCCATATTTTCGGTAAATAATTTACCAGATTGGGTAGTTTTAGAATTAATCGAAATCATGTGTAAATTTAGAAATTTGATATTTTTTTGGATAATAATAAAAATTTCGGTACATAAACAAACACAAAACAAAAACAAAGTTAGCTACAAAGCTCAATAACATTTTATTTGAGCAGGTAAACCTATGGCTTGATTACAACAAGAAAAATTGATTTAGTAGATACAGTGCAACCTGATTCTTAAATCTACAATATTAAAGAAATTAATCCCGGCCGTGACATTTATTTTGGGATATTTTAAAATCTAGCACAAATATAATAGAATTAGGGTTTAGGATTGTGCTTGTTGTAAATTAGTGTAATTAGAAATTATACAAAATAAAAGAAATTGGAATAAATAAAAATGTTGGAGAAATTAAAAAGGGGAGGTGGTATGTAAATCGTAACTAATGAAGCATTGTCGCCAACAATGTTTCTTGACACGAGAGCATTTTTCTTCTATTTCAAAACGTTGTTGTCAATGATATAACAGTGCTTGTGTTATCAAAATATTTCCAAAGTAGTCTTGAGTTTAATTGATTTTTTTTTATAATAAAGCAAAAAAAAAATTTGAGGAAACTGGCCAGATTCTGGCCGGCTTCTGGGGGAAGAGAAAACCGGCCAGAATCTGACCGGTTTGGACATTTTTTGAAATACCCACTGATTCAAGATATATTTATTAATTTGTAATTAATTTTGGATATTAATAAAAATGTCGGGAGAATCTTTACTTAATTTACTTAGGTTTGATTAATGCCTATTAACTTTCATACATTTATATATGAAAAATAATTAAGAAAATAAAAAATCTCTACTTTTAATATACCGTGTATTAAATTTGTGTAATTTCGAAATTGTTTGGTCACAAATAAATGCCCGATATTTTTATTAATACCCAAAAAAAACAAATTATCAAATTTGCCCCCACCCCAAACGGTGACGCAGTTCTGATAATGTTCATTTCTCTGCTGAGGCACATTGAGTGGCCGTCGAGGTGGACTTACTTGCCTTTCGGCCCGATCCATGCTGGTTCGGTATATTTAAATGAAACTGACATGCTTAAAAAATTGTAGTTATTTATTCATCTTCTAATAATAATAATAAAAAAATATTGTGTGCAGATTTTGACCGGTATTAGAGGAGTGGCACACAGCTTGGTGTGCATGGCGAGAAAGAGTTGGAGAGCGATAGGATGTCAAATGCTCCAACACAGTGCACCGATCGTGGAGGACTCTGGCTGGGATGGGCGCCTCATTGGTATGTTGCACGATGCTGGGGAGGACATCAATTGGCGCGAGATAAAACCCCCACCACCAGATCCGGAGCAGCCTAGAGTCCCTATCTACGCTGATGAGATGCCGCCACCTCCTGCAGGTAATAATATGTCATATACATTATTAAGTGTCTCTTTAAAAGTACATTCTTATTAATTTATCTTCATTTCTGCATATGATGACTCGGGTTGGGTGATCCACCAATGGGTGTTGAACAACAACGCATGGAACGCGTACTACAACGAGCATGGAGTTCCAGTGCAGCAGACCGAGGTAGCAAAAGTTTATTATTTAATTAATTTACTCGTTACTTCTATGTAGCAAAATTAACATTGTTTACATGCAGGATGAAGCTGCCGCCGCCGTTTTCTCATTGGATGACCTCACTGGAGATGAGGGCGGATGAGAGCCAGCTAGCTCCCACAGACCGCAATATATGGAGCCCAGACAGCACGACGGCGAGGCCAGTGGGAGTGGGGCGCAGACTGCAGATGGCTTTGCCTCTGCTATATTTGGCACACCGCCTCCGGCCACGTATCCTTCTACTTGGGAGGCCGATCCGTGGGTGTTGCGTACACAGGCGGGGATCCATGAGGAGCATGCATTACACCTGGGGGAGGACCCATGGGCACAGGAGGCCGTACACGATGACATGCAGGAGGATGAGGTTCACCAGAGGCGTGCGCCGTCGCAGAGGGACCGCCGTCCACCTCATAGGTTGGAGCTCTCCGGACCTCGCCCTCGTCATCGTCGTTAGGGTTTTTATGTTTTTTTAGTTTGATAGATTTCTAGTATTTTATGTTTGGATTATTATATTTCATGTTTGGACTGTTATGTTTCATGTTTAGACTTACCATTTATATTACCTACTTTTGTTGTTTAGACTTACCATTTAGATTACCATTTAAACTTACCATTTAAAAATATTAAAACATTAACAAACTAAATATAAAACATTAACCAATTATATTAAAAACTAGGCAATTACATAACATATAAAAATAATCGTCAATTATAAAAATATAATCGTCAACAAATAATAAATATATATCATATATATCATATAAAAAAAAAATCAATAGCGGACCGCCCAGCAGCTGGGCGATCAGATAGGGAAACTGGACCGCCCAGTGGCTGAGTAGTTGGGGTAGATTTAAAAATAAGTTTGAGGTGGGGGCAGATTTGATAATTTGTTTTTTTTTTGGGTATTAATAAAATTATCGGGATAAATGCTGACAAAACTAATTTAAGTTACTAATAGTTAATTCTTAGAAATGTTCAAAATAGATAAAATTAATATATTTTTAGATTAAATTTGGTACATAATTATTCTGAAATTATTTAAAAATATATATTTAGTTTGTAAGCTATATATAACATGAGGAGGGATCGGATGACATCTCTTTTTGGTGACATATCTTTTACAATATTCATTTTTTTCATTTTCAAAGTCCAAATCGTCGATCCAACCGTTCAACATGATCATCTAAATAAAATGTACTTGCAGATCAAATTTTATATTTTTTTGAATTTTTTTACTATTTATTAAGATGGGTACAAAATTCAATGGTCTAAGTATGGCTGTTTTTTTGTAAAGTACTTAATAAATAGTAAAAAAATTCAAAAAAATGTAAAATTTGATCTGCAAGTACATTTTATTGTGGAGATCATGTTGAACGGTTGGATCAACGATTTGGACTTTGAAAATGATAAAAATGAATGTGGTAACAAGAAATGTCACCAAAAAGAGGTGTCATCCGATCCCTCCTCATATAACATATATATTTGTATTTTTGTACCTTTTATTGTATAATATTTAATTGATTGTGTTAAGTAAGTTTATTGTCCATATATTTTTTATATTGACAAATTCAAATAAAATTATATACAATAAAATATTTAAAATATTCAATTAGCATAACAATCATTTCGATTTCATCATACTATGAAAATCCACATTGTGCTTCTATTAATCCATAAAAAAAAGGTACAATGTTTTATCATTAAGTAAAATGTCCCTTTAGATCCACTAATATAATTCACAAGAGATATCACATCCGAATCATTTATTAGGTGCAATTGATCCACATTTATATATATATATATATATATATATATATATATATATATATATATGAGGAGGGCTCAAATGCCCCATTGCTTCATGCCCCAATCGTGCCCCAACATCTATATCTTCGAATTCAAAGTTCAAACCAGTGTTGTAAATAACGGTATTCGGTCGTCGGACGGATAGGGTACCGATAAGTGATTAATCGGTATACGGCCGATTAATCGGAATTATGCGGACAATTTAACGTTTTTATTAAATTTATGTATATATATCATAATTTATTACAAATAATTTATTTAACTCATTAAACTTATCAAATAAACTTAATTTAATTTAGTTTTATTATTATAACATGACACTACGCTTATTTATTCTTAACACATAAGCATTTTACATGTTAAGTAACACATTTATTTAATGAAAAAATAAAATTGAGAATTAAGCATTTTCAAATACTAATAACATATTATTTGAAAGAAATTAAACATTCCAACATAAAATCATTAAAATTAGTTTATGATAACAACTTAATTACATAAATGAACACGTCGTACTAATCGAAAAAATTACATCAGTAAGTAAGAAAAATATATGGTATATAAATAATAGAAGAATTAATCAATTTCAAAGTAAGTAAGAAGAAAAAATATATATAAAAAATATTGAATGTATATCCAAGCATAAATAAAACTACAATATAAGATTTATAAACCTTATTATCACACACTATCACAGAAAAAAAAATATGAAAATAAATATTCACTGGAATAAACGGGAATAAACGGGAATAAACGGGAATAAACGGAAATAAAACGGGAATAAACGGGAATAAACGGGAATAACCGGGAATAAACGGCCGATTAATCGGAAAATCAGCCGATTAATCGTTTTCATCCGCTAACATGCCTCCGTTAAGAGTGTTCGTGACGGTTAGGCCGCCGTTTCCGATTAATCGGCCGTTTAATCGGCCGACTAGACCGTTTTTTACAACACTGGTTCAAACAGATGATCCGAACCGCTCAACTTTGATATCCATGTTAAAATATGATTGGAGACCAAATTTTATATTTTTTGGAATTTTTTTACTATTTTTTAAGATAGGTACAAAATTATTGTTTTTAGATGGTTCAGAATTTTTTGATTTTGTATCTATTTTAAAAAATAGTAAAAAAATTTCAAAAAATATAAAATTTGGTCTCCAATCATATTTTAACATGGATATCATGTTGAGCGGTTCAGATCATCTGTTTGAACTTTAAATTCAAAAATATAAATGTTAGGACACGATTGGAGCATGAAGCAATACCCTCATATATATATACACACACACTTTAGAAACTTGATAACAAACAACAGATATATATATATACTTCTCCCACGGTCCCACCTCCTTCTCACTTAATGCTAGTCCCTTGATTCCTTGACGGCTTCACACTCTCCACTTTCTTGTGAAAGAACAAACATAAATTAAAGCCATTAGAAGAGACTATAAACCCCACGAAGCGAAAGAATAATACAGTAGAAATAAATGGCGAAGGAGGGTTTGCCACGGCCGCCTAACGCCAGCCCTCACGTGCGTCTCACGTGCATCTTCCTCCTATCCCTCCTCCTCCTCAGCTCCCCCGCCCGAGCCGGCGGCCCCATCAAAACCATAGTGGTGGTAGTAATGGAGAATCGCTCCTTCGATCACATGCTCGGCTGGATGAAGAAGCTCAATCCCGAAATAAACGGCGTTACCGGATCGGAATGGAACCCGGTCTCAACAATCGACCCGAACTCTGCCAAGGTGTTCTTCTCGGATGGGGCACACTTTGTCGACCCGGACCCGGGCCACTCGTTCCAGGCAATCCGGGAGCAGATATTCGGGTCGAACGACACCTCAAGCATGCCTCGGATGAACGGGTTCGTGCAGCAGGCCAAGTCCATGTCAGACAACATGACGGATGCGGTGATGAACGGGTTCGCGCCCGATAAGGTGGCGGTGTACCGGGAGCTGGTGTCTGAATTTGCGGTGTTCGATCGGTGGTTCGCATCGGTACCGACTTCGACTCAGCCGAACCGAATGTTCGTGCACTCTGCCACGTCAGGCGGCGCCACCAGCAATAATGCAGCGTATGTTCTCTGTTTTCCCATTTCTTTCCTTTTTTTTTTTTTTTCCTTTTTTCTTTGGTATAATTCCTTACTTCAATTGACAGTTCGTTTTTTGTATTTGCGCATCATGCATGTAATCTTAATGATTGCATGTGCATCTCTTTGATAATTATGTGCGAGAGAGCATGCAAATTTAGGGATTTTATGGGGGGGATTATGTAAATGATTGGTGAGGTACAGGTACTGAGGTTAGAATTTCTTGGGATCTGGGAAGATGTGAACATGGTAGATGGCATACTTGTACTTTTGTCTTTTGATTAAGGTGGGGCCCGCGATCTAGAGAGCTGTGATTTACTGAGAGTAGAAACGGTTTTGACGTGAAGGACTCTTGTCGGTGGAAAGAGATCCTAGTGTATTAATTTGCTAACTTTTTGTTTGTTATTCCAAGTAGAGGAGGGTTCAAATGCCTCCATTTTTCATGCCTCCACCATGCCTCCATTTTTAAAAACTTTAATAACTCAAAATTTAAAACTTAAAAGTCAAAATAAAACCGTTGGATATGATCTACATCATTTTATCTATGTGCTCACAAAAAATTATCGCATTTCGATTTTGTTTTTATGTGAATCAATAAGTTGAAAAATCAACGTTTAGAAATTATCCACATTAGTACGTTTTTTACAAGCTCTTGATGACAACCAAAATAAAATTGAAATGTCATAATTTTTTACACGTGTATAGATAAAATGATGTAGATCATATCCAACGGTTTTATTTTGACTTTTAAGTTTTAAATTTTGAGTTATTAAAGTTTTAAAAATGGAGGCATGGTGGAGGCATGAAAAATGGAGGCATTTGAACCCTCCTCTTTCAAGTAAATTGTTTCATGTCAAATAAAGCTAAGTTTTTTTAAACTAGAGTTAGGATTTTCTGTTTCCTGACTCTGTAGTCATTTGTATCATGGCAGTTGCACACTTGCACTATTAGGGAAATTACGCATTAGAATTTAGAAGACTTGCGTTATTTATATTTTATAGTCCGGTTTGGTTTTATCTAACAAATAGTTTTAAGCTATAACAATAATATATTAGGCGGATATGACCAATAAAGGGTAAATAGGTAAACTTATAAGTTTAATATAAGTTTTAATTTGTGAGTTTTTGAAAATTTAGAAAGGAAAATATGATTATGAATTTTAAAAGGAGGGAATAAGTAATTTCTATGTTTTTGAGGGATATGCATGAAATTCCTCCTATAATTTAATTTGTCTCTAGACAAATAAAATTAGACAAACAGCTTTTCAGTGCAGGGATTGACCAAGTTGCCTCTACAGTCTACACACTAGCTTAAATTATGGGTGTGATTTCATTATTTAAAAAAAGAGTTCAAAAGTTAATAGTCGGTTTGCACGCTCATTGCACAATAACAAAATAAATAATGCACATAATTATGGTCAGATACTAACAAAATTCATGTGAAGAACAATGTTAAAAAAACCCATAAATTGATCTTCATTTTTCTTATTTGCTTGCACGCTTTTGCATGTGATGATTTGACTATAATATTGCATAATATAAAGCTGACATTATTGGCTGCATTTGTATGGTCAAATCCTCCTTTAGATTTTCAATTTATACTTATTTATGATTCATATGGTACCAACATTCAGTAATTTATTTTATACTTTTTTTTCATTCCTCATGTATCAATTATAGATCATTTAATAGTCAAGGCCAAGCTTGAAACAACTGGTAATGTTGAATAAGTGTGGCCATGGCCCCCATAGTTAGGTGGAATTGCTTCCAATGTTTGGCTACTTCTAAAGCATACCTAATTTTCTTAAATTGGGTCAATTTATTTGTCCTTGTTCTATATATGAGAGTAGTATTTAGCAAAATTAATTAGAGAAAATTTTCTAATGTGGGGAGTGGGCCTCATTTTCTTTTTATATCTTTACCTTTATAGGGCCTAGTTTGGAGAAAAAAAGAGAATATAAAAAAAATGGATAAGGATAAATAAAGTTTGACAATGGCCTTGCCACAATGAAAAAAAGGGCTTTGCACTTCAATTGCATCACTTACCAGCAACCACTGTCCCAATTTATGTAGTAGTGCCATCCATTAGGTACAATTGGGTTGCCTTTATTAATTTTGTAATCTAATACTATACCTTTTGACATAGGGAAGCTTCAAAATTAAGCAATGATAAGGAAAGCTCTTGATTGATTCCATTATTAGAGGACACTTTCACCTAGTACTGTTCCCTACTCTGTAGTGTCTGTTATATATATATATGGGTATAGTGCTGCTGTTATCAGATTTAAATGTTGATTGTGAAGTGGATTTGACTGAAATATGATCTGAGTTGTTTATTAGAACTGATCAGTACCATTGGATCAAAATATTACCCTTAATTTTGACAGAACAAATTTGCCATCAAATACTAACAAAACCAGATATTTGTACAAATCTTTTTTTGTTTCATATTTATCCTGAGCTCGCCTTCTGATATTTTGATTTTGTATACATATAACAGAAAACTTGCCGAGGGATTCCCACAGAGGACTATATTCGACAATTTGCACGATAACGGTTTCTCCTTTGGTATATACTACCAAGATGCACCTGCCGTATTATTCTATCGCAACCTACGGAAGCTCAAGTATGTCAGCAAATTCCACTCATACGCCTCTAAATTCAAAGAACACGCTCGAAAGGGCTCTCTCCCGAATTATGTGGTGATTGAACAACATTATATGGATTCAAAATCCAACCCGGCAACTGACGATCACCCGTCCCATGATGTGTATCAAGGTCAAATGTTTATTAAGGAGGTTTACGAAACGCTTCGATCGAGCCCTCAGTGGAACCAAACATTAATGATTATCACATATGATGAGCATGGTGGGTTTTTCGACCATGTGCCGACACCAGTCACAGGAGTGCCAAGTCCAGATGGTATTGTGGGTCCCGACCCATTTTACTTCAAGTTTGACCGGTTGGGGGTCAGGGTTCCGACTATTATGATCTCTCCCTGGATAGAGAAGGGGACAGGTGAGTTAGCCGAATGCTGGTAACTTAAGCATTAAAAAAGAATATTTAAAATTGATTTAGTAGTTCACTTTTGTGACTGTTACTGGTACGATACAGGTACGTACCAAGCAAATATTTATATTGTCAAATATGACCATATCATAGTGCATTGGTTAGGTACTAGTCTAACATATGCTTTAAATTATGGCAATCTTTATGTTTAAAAAAATTACATAAATTCTGACACATTAACCTTCATTAATGCACATTTAGTACAAATATACTAATCAAAATTTTGGTGCTTCAGTTGTTCATGGCCCAAATGGGAGTCCAACTGCCACCTCAGAATATGAGCATTCATCAATTCCTGCGACAGTCAAGAAGCTTTTGGACATGCCATCATCGTTTTTGACAAGGAGAGATGAATGGGCCGGCACGTTTGAAGGAATTTTACAAACTCGTACTGAGCCCAGAACAGATTGCCCAGGTTAGAACATCCAAAATCAATCAAGCCAACATTCTTCAATATTACCTTAAACAGTATTTCTTAATGTGTGATGAGCATTTTTCATTAACTTTTTTTTTGTTTGACATGCAGTTCAACTACCAATGCCGGTAACTATCAGGGAAAGCGAGGCGAACGAAGAAGCAAAGCTGAGTGAATTCCAACAGGAACTCGTGCAACTCGCATCGGTACTGAATGGAGACCACCAACTCAAAAGCCTTCAAGAGAGAATCCAGAAGCATATGGTTGTAAGAGAAGGCATTGAATACATCCATAGCTCGGTTAAACGGTTTTTCGAGGCCGGAGCTTTGGCAAAGAGTATGGGGGTCGATGATGAACAAATTGTCAGAATGAGGCCGTCGCTCACGACCAGAGCTGCAACTCTGGTTACAAGTCCTTGACAGAAAATAAATAAAAATGCAGTTTAAATTTATAGGAAGGATGTCAATTAATATCCTTGGATTAGTCTGTAGATTCATAAGGTTTAATTTAATAAAAATTAATGAGGTTCTGGGAAGTTTTCAGTGCCATATAGTGTTTGTCTTTCCTGTGTTGCTCTATTTCTCAAATGACAATTTGGGGATTTGGGGTCAATATATATATATTAGCAACCTTAGATTGAAGATGTAACCATTTTAGTTTTAGATCAACTGATCCAGATGAAAACCTCTCAAAAGAAATTGATGTGAGAGTACATTTGCGTTGAAATCGCATGAAATGTATATCAGAAAATGGATAATTAGTTTGACATTGCTGAAATTTATATTTATAATGTGATCAATAGACAGTACTATATGTATATCACGCACAAGAAAAATTATAAAATTTAATGCAAGTTTATCATTTATAAAAAAACTTCATACATTAACCATATTTGATGGGATATTAAATCACACTAAACTCACATAGAATTTGATACATAACTAATCTCTAAGATAAAAAAAATATTTGTATAAATCTTTTTATTTTTTCTATTTTTTAATTTGATTTGAATGTACTGTCAAGATTGTATATCCATTATTCCATCATAATACATACCAACAAAAAAAATATAAAATAAATAAGAACTTGGAACTATATATGATCCAAGATTCATTGGTGTCCTTTAGCCTAAGAGAAATTCTGGACCTCGTCTGCATTTTGCTAAAAAAAAAAAAAAGAAGCTGCTCTAAGCGTGTTGCATTCTTTTTCTTTCATATGTTTCTTTCTGTTGTCTAGCAAGAGATTAGAGAGAGAGAGAGAGAGAGAGAGCTTTTTGCATGTGAACTTTGTACAGTCCTGCACTTCTATCTAAGCAGCCATGCGTCAAACCTGGTCCCGTGCTTGGATAAGAAGACAAATTAGGCCGACTAGTTTGATTGTCTTCAATGGTATGATATTATATACAGAGATTCAAATGTCTCTGTTTACACCTGAGAGTAGGTCTGATGGGTATCGGACCTATTCTGATTTGATGGGTTTAATCACCGTTGATTTACTTTAAGATTCGTGCAGAATGCTTTAAAAGTTGTGCGAGTTTGTTTCAATTTTCGTGCACACTAGATCGGGCGGTCATCATGCTCGTTGAACCTAAAAGCAAGTCCGATGGGCATCAGACCTACTCCGTTCTCCTCTGTTTATGTTTTATGCTTTCATTTTTTAAATTTTAATAACTTAAATTTTAAATTTAAATATCAAAATAAAATTATTAGATATGATCTACACAATTATTTATATACACACATGTAAAAAATTATGACATTTTAACTTTATTTTATTTGTTATCAATTGGTTTAATAATTTTTAGACGTGGATTTTTCAGCTTATTTGTTCAAAAAAAATTTAAATGTTATATTTTATTCGGTGGATATAGAGAAAATACATAGATCTTGTTTATTTTGACATATAAATTTTATAATTATTGTTATTAGATAAATAAAAAATAGAAGCATGTTAGGGGCAGAAAAAATAAAGGCATTTGAAACCTATTTTGTATATATTATGGTGTAGGAGTCATTATGTTTTTCTCCCGAGTGAAAGAAGAAAAGAGCTACCGCTACTTAGTGCAGTTGATAGTGGCATAAGTTCTTCTATGGAAAGATAAGGGTTCAAATTAAGGTTCTAAATAGCGATCATAGCGGCGTAGCGGGGAGACAAAAAAAAAGATATTGCGAATAGTATAGATATAGCGGAAGCTATTGTATATGGCATTTTTTTCTTTTTAAAATTTATATTCTATATTTCTACTAGTTATCAACATAATCAATATTGGATAATTGGGATAACAATCAAATGACAACTAATCTAAGTCTTTATTTTTTTTTCAATCATGTAAATAAGAAGAAGAAAAAAAGAATTTACAAGGTAACATTATTTAATAGTTCATACTTCATAGTTTTACATATTATAATAGACGAAGAACAATTAATTTTACAAGTTAAATGAAGATCCGCTCAATCGGCGTGAGGTTTCACTCCTTTCTTAAAACATGACTACTTATTTGAACAATTTATATATTATAATAATCAAAATCAAATTCCAATGAAAACGAACGGTAATAATTTTACAAGTGAATACTAGACGAAGAGCAAGCAAAAGGAAGAATTAATAATTAAATATTTTCCGATATAGGATGAGAGACTAAATCACAAATAGGAACAGAAGCACATAGTTCGATTTAGCATACTTATCATAGCAGACCATGTAGCATCAGAAATAAGAATAAAGCCCATGTAAATTGCAAAAAAAAAAGCTCATGTAGCATAGCAGTAGCAATAGCGCATAGCGGTAATAGCGGTCATCTATTATAGCTATAGCTGTCGTAACTGAATTAGCGTACTTTTATCTCATAACTTAGCTTTTATGGTTTGAAAAAGCTATAGCTAGCTATTTAGAACACTGATTCAAATGTCTGTGTGAGTAAATAGAGCCTACGTACTATCATAAAAATTTATGGAAAAAAATCTCAATAGTTTGCAGAAAAAGTTACCTGATTAGTTTATCTCTTAAGTGTTTGTCCACGAATGTATCCGGTAACTATTTTTTGTAACTGATACATTATTCCCGTAAACATATGGTCAGTTATATTTAATAATAAATTACTTATATTTAAGATATATATTTTGTTGAAAATGTATGCGTAATTGTATTTTTTCTTTAATGTAGATACTGGTAAAAAAATATTATTTTTATACATCCTTACTATTTTTCTATTATTTGTATGTTATATTTCTCAAGGTGTATCAGGTGGTGGTACCGACATTTTTATTAATATCCAAAGTTTAATACAATTATTAATTATACCCAGAATCGGACCAATTATCGATATATACCCAAGCCGGCCATTATATGGCCGGCTATGTACCCTCCCTAACCTTTTTTTTTTTTTTTTAAACCGCATTATTTTTGTTTTAGGTGATTTCTATTAGAGTCAAATATTTCATTTCTGAGTTTCGTACAAAATAATAAAGTACACACAAAATGCAAATAGAGTCCACACAATTTTTACAACATGCATATAAATCACCTATTACTACCACGTCTAAATCCCCGAAGTAAACCACTTGCGAAAGATGACGTACGAGATGGCCTAGCAGGTGGCTCTGGTTGCTCACTAGATGGTCCGGCCTGGGCTCCAGATGGCGCTGCTTGGCTTGTAGATGGGCCGGCCTGGGCTGCAGATGGCCTTGCTTGGCTTGTAGATGCTCTTGTTGTGCGTCTAGTAGTGGACCTCCTCGGTTGGACAGATGGCTCCCCTTGCACCCCAACCGCCTCTCCTCCTATGTTAACCGCCTCTCTCATTGCTTCGGCATACATAGCAGCTGCATCTAAACGGCTCGTAGCTGTACTACGCCGTGACCCTCCGGACCCACTTCCCGACGCCATTACTCGCTCATTTTCTGCCGCATTTGCTGCGTTTCTTGCCTCTGCATTTGCATGTGTTACTTAGTAAGTTGGTATAAATTGAAAAGAAAAATTATTTTGGATGAGTGTTACATACCTCTTCGTTGCCTACCGGAAGTGGAACGACGAGGCTGATGCCCCCTTCGTCTACCTTCCATTTCATCCATCGTCATTACATGACGGATGTGTTTTCGCCTCCCCTTCCTAATCCAACCACTACTCGGAAGGATTCTGTCTCCAGGGTTAGGAGGCCAGTCTCCCATATTGTCAATTGGATTGAACACATGGTTCCAAGTACTCACAAGATAGGGTGTTTTATACCAGTCTGCAACAAAGTCGTCCTCTTGCCAGTTTCGGTCACGGCAAACAGCTAAGACATGAGCGCACGGAATAGAAGTTAACTGAATACCTCTGCAAGTGCATTCTATTTGTCTGTCGGGACCGCGCGTCACAATATACATGAACTCCCTGTGAGTGGGTTCCATGTTGCCCATGTCACTACGGGTGCAAGGAACGTACTCATTTGGGGATGAAACTTGGTACTGACCTTGGCCCTGCGTGTAACGCACCAATTTCATTTTTGAAGCTTTCCCCCAATGTTTTTTGATCTTTTGCAAAACCCGGTCAGAAAGAACCTATCCCTTGTCTTGTAATTTCATTGCTCGCTGACGCCGCTCAACAAACCATCTGTTGCACGTGTAGAACGTATCCTCAACTACGGCACAAACAGGCAAGCTACGACTCGTTCGGAAGACATTGTTGAGTGACTCGGAGCCGTTTGTTGTCATGATACCAAACCGGTATCCTCCATCACAGGTTTGAAAATTTTTCTCATAATTGGACGACTCCATCACATCATTAGGACGTACTTTGCCCACTCTCTTTAAATACGCATTGCACTTCGGATTTAGCTGCACAAAAACAAATGTGTTATTTCATTTTCATAAAATTCTTATAAGATAATTAAACGAATGTTATAAGTTAGACATACATGAGCAAACTCTTCGAACATCTCTTTCAATCTTCTCGGCTTCTTCCTCTTTGCTCCTTCCCTGAACCTCCATCCGTACCATCTGTCTCCTCCACAATTCTTGAACAGGTTGTCAGCAACATGCTGCATACAATACCTGTGCACAAAAAGCTCGGGAGGCCATCCGTATTCAGCTGTCAGTGCAGCTTTGATCTCCTTGTGCTGGTCCGATATGACACATACAAATTTACACGGGCCGAGCACTTCATTCCTCAACCACTGCAAGAAAAAACCCCAATTCTCAGTATCCTCCTACCGCACAATTGCAAATGCAATAGGCAACAATTGGTTCTCGGCATCGTAGCCGCAAGCTATCAAAAGCCTCCCCTCATATCTCCCAGATAAGAAGCAGGCATCGATGGTGATCACTGGTCTCAGGTACTAGAACGCCGCAATGCATGGACCAAACGCCCAGGCTACGGCTTCGAACTAGGCAACACCTGGCATGATTAGTCCTGTTTCCTTATTCCGTACCGGGCTGGTCAGAAATTGGTGCGTCGAGCCGGGATTGTTGTAGCAAATTGCAAGCAACAGTGGTCTCAGCAAGCTGTATGAAACCTCCCAACTCCCAAATTGTCGGGCTATTGCCAGCTCACGGCCCCTCCACAGTCAGTTGTATTTAGGTGTCACATTCTCATACACGGGTCCTTTTTAATGGCGTTCTCAATGACATCGGCAATGAGTGATGCCGTCAGACATTAGGTCTTCTTTGCTTTTAAAATATTAGTTTGCTTTCAGCTCACCTTTGTACTCAATCCGTTGCCCATAATAACCAATATCTGCTTCTCTAAACTCTGAAACATCATTGAGGTCTGGGAACGGGTGCGTATCAGTCCGGCCACTAAGTGGCCCCCCTCATAAGTATGCCTTTCAGCTGTTTCAACCGGCCCGTCTTCATCGCAACCTTCCACGTGATCTGAATCCCCCCACATTTCTCCATCAAATTCATCCCCGCTGACCAGATCGTCCTCCGGTATTTCATTAATATCTTCAAAGTCCGGGCAGCTTGCATCGTCTACTGGTGCAGGTCTGGGGTAAGGTGATACTGGAGGTAACGGTAAAGGAGTGGCATTTACGGATCTAGGTGGGGTTGAAACTGAGTGTCTTGGTCTGCCTCGATTGTGTCTAGGTGGGGATGCAACTGAGTGTCTTCGTTGAGGTGCTGGTGGAGTGACGTAGTTGTAGGGTTCTGGGTCAGGTTCGTTGAGGAGTAAGGTGGAGTCACGTCTGTAGGTTTCTGGTTGTGGGGTATAATGTGGTGCCGCTGACCCAGAGCCCGAACTTCCAACCCCGGGCTCTACCGGAACTCTTCTAGCAAATATTTCTATTAGAAAATTCCCTTCTGACCTCAAATAACCATACATGCCTCTCCACGTACTCTCATCTACCAGTTTCGCAACCATAAATTTTCCGCTGGAGGCAATATCGGGTTGCCAATTCTAGGTCGCACCTTTCTGGGTTGTAACCGGTGTGTGTGTAAACTATGGATTTCAGGTCTAAAAGTGAGATGTCATATGGAATCATTAATGAATGAGCTGCATCTTTGTTGTAATACGCCCCTTGTGCACTATTAAGCATCTTCCCACCATAGTGTAATGAAATAAAGGCCATGGTAAACAAACTACATTTTAGAAAATGGTAAACAATTGTCAGGTTACTAAACGGTAAACATTTGTCAGGTAACTAAATAGTAAACAATTAAGTAAATGGTAAACAATTAAGTAAATAGTAAACAATTAAGTAAATGGTAAACAATTAAGTAAATGGTAAACAATTAAGTAAATGGTAAACAATTAAGTAAATGGTAAACAATTAAGTAAATGGTAAACAATTAAGTAAATAGTAAACAATTAACTAAATGGTAAACAATTAACTAAATAGTAAACAATTGTAAAGAATTAAGTAAATGGTAAAGAATTAAGTAAATGGTAAAGAATTAAGTAAATGGTAAAGAATTAAGTAAATGGTAAAGAATTAAGTAAATGGTAAACAATTAAGTAAATGGTAAACAATTAAGTAAATGGTAAACAATTAAGTAAATGGAAAACAATTAAGTAAATAGTAAACAATTAACTAAATAGTAAACAATTAAGTAAATAGTAAACAATTAAGTAAATAGTAAACAATTAACTAAATAGTAAACAATTAACTAATTAATTAATATATAAAATAAAACATAATAAAAAAATAATTAAAAAAAAAAAAATTTTACCTCAACAGTAGCGATGCTGCCTCGGGATGTGTGAAGAACTGAAGGGGAGGGGGTGGTATTTTATAGAGTTTTTGGCGTTTAAAAAAAAAAAAAAAAAGGTACATAGCCGGCCATTTTATGGCCGGCTTAAGGAGGGTACATAGCCGGCCATAAAATGGCCGGCTTGGGTATATATCGATAATTGGTCCGATTCTGGGTATAATTAATAATTTGTATTAAACTTTGGATATTAATAAAAATGTCGGGTGGTGGTAGGTAGATCACATGGATAGTTATTTTTGTATTTTCGTCCGATCATCATACACATATAAAATTATAATTAAGTGTTTAAGAAAACTATATAAATGTTTAAAAAATAACTTAGTGTTTACAAAAAAAAAAGCCTTCTTTTTAAAAATTAATTAGTTTAATATTAAAAACACACGATAACGCACACATGTTTCATAATTATATGTGAAAAGCAAATCAAAATACTGTTGGAGACATTTCAAGGTAGACACAATGATTGATTTTTAAATGGATAAAACTGAACATATTTTATAATTATTATGTCTGCATTCAAATTAAAAATATATATAATTTATTTTATTGAACATTTTAAACGTACGAAAGAAATGCAAGTATTTGCGTAGCTACCCTTAAAATAATTATATTATTTGTACATTTGGGCTACCTGAAGATTGTATTTGCGTAGGTACCCTTATAAAATCATGAATTACATATATTCAATTTAAATATACATTATCCAAGTCATCCTCTTACATAAATAAGCACTGTTCCTAAGACTTGATGGGCAGCTATGTTACTCGGATACTTCAAACTGGGACCCGTATCCGTATCGGGTGCGTATCGGATACGGGTACGATACAGACTTGATACATACTAGATACGTCAGCTGGCGTATCTCTAACCATCTGATATAGCTCCGATACGGATTGAAACAACCTGATATGGCTCCGATACGGATTGAAACGACCGAAACACCATGGTGCACCCCACGCATGGACCCGGTCTTGTGCACCGCGCATGGCAAATTTTTTTTTTTTTGCACCAACTACGAATCGAACTTGGATCTATTGGCTAAGTGACGCATCACTTTCCCACTGCACTATAGCACTTTTGTTGTTTCAAAATACTAACGTTTATATTTAACACATATTTAAGTTGATTTTGATATTTAATTATATAATAGAAGTGTTAAATTAATAAAATAATTAAAATAAAATATATATAGTACCCGTATTGTATCCGAGATTTTTTAAAATTGACGTATCGTCGTATCCGTATCGTATCCGATACGATACCCGTGTCCATGCAACATAGATGGGCAGTAATGCAGCAAAGCATTGATATTAGAATGAACAAAAGTCGTTATAAACACAATGATATATTAAAGATAATTTTCTTTTTCATTTAATCACCGTGAAACAGTTAAATTAAACCTTTTAATACACAAAGCCCTAATTATTGAACCTTAATTAAAACCAGATGTAGACATCCTAAGCTCTGATCAATTTTGGACCAACAGCAGATCGAATATATTGACTCACTAAACATTTTTTTTTAATCCAAATCACCCCTGATATCTGACCAATAACCAACAAGCTACACATGCTCCAAAGTGCTAAAAGCCAATTATGTGTTACAATATGCTGATAAGTCAAAGATCATAGATTGACACGCCCCCACATACTACTAATACAACAGCCAAATGAACAAAGCATCAACTTATCGGTTAGATCTGGTTTTTCAGGCGGTACAGGGTTCACGGGCAAACCCGACCCGGCTGTTCGGTATGTCAAACAGTACACGGTGGTTCTGCTGCTGCATATTCGCAATGACATTGAGCACAGAGTTCACACCGGTTGCCGGTTGGGCCGCCATGGCAAGACACGTCATCGAGCCAAATGAACTACGAATCAGTGAGTTTTCTTCCGGTAAGGTCACGGTTATGCCTCCGTCAAACATGAAAGTTATAGTCGGTGCGGTAATTGTAGTATTATAGCATGTGTCGAACCCGCCAAGTGGTGGTGCAACAGGCACCTTAACCCTACGACGAAACTCGTCACGAACCGCTGTATAAGCAGGAACCACTAGCATGGTGAACATTGTACCGGCATCGATTATTGTACCCCCGCCTGTGTTCGGGTCAAAGGCGAAGGATGAAGCTGGAATCGGTAACACTTTTTTGCCGACACGTATTCCGACCATGTTAACATAGTACAAAGAGGGTCTTCTAGGGTTGGTTAACAATGGCGTAGTTTTTATTTTCTGTGGTTGTCCCTTCAGTCCAAGACGGAGTGTGCCGGTGAAATTAACCGACCTAAAGCTAGGTAAACAGTATGAAAAAACAGAACCATATAGATTTTTGGTCTGAGACAAGAACGAAAGAGGCCCGCGGCCGAGACCAAGTAGTCCTTGTGGTGGGACCGAGCTGCCAGTGACTTGCTGGAGACAACCAAAAGTGTACGAAGTCACGATGTCAGATGCAAGTGTAAGAGAGTCTTGAGCAAGACCCGCTTGAAACGAAGAACCGCCGTATGACATATTAAATGCACACGATGTCTGACCGGTGGGGCACGCAGGGTTAGGCACTTGTGAGCATTGAGAAGAACCACATGGAATGGCACGAAAAGTGGTGGAATGCGAAGGGGAGAAGGAAGGGTTGCTTGATGGACAACCAACACAAGAGGTGCAAGGGATCCATGCGGCATCATTGCTAGTGTCTATGGCGAGGAGAAACGATTGTGGCGGTGTGCCGATTTGGGCACGGATTACATAGTTTGGGATTTGGAGGAGTTGCCGGCCAGGTGCAATCGGCACAAAGGAGCGGGGAGCGGAGGCGAGAGATGAGATGTGAGGTTTGTCATGGATTGATCGGGCAAGGAGGAGGTCGGCATAGGAGCGAGGGGTGGAGGAGGTGGAGGTGATTAGGAGGAGGAAGAGGAAGAGAAGAGAGAATGACATTTCTAAGAGAGAAGAGGAATGTGGAGCAACTAAACAAGTGAGGGATCATAGAATGTAGAATGAGATACTGGTATTTATAGATAAGAGGATTAATTGCCTGATTGGTTTTCTCAGCAATGACAAAAGTGTGCTTTAGCTAGTGAGGTCATATATACATTAATACCTGTATGTTATTTTTTATTTTTCCTTCTAATTTTGTCTTCTTTTTTTTTCCATCAATGGATTAATTATATAATTATTAAATCAATTTTAAAAAAGTTTCAAAATTAATAAATATTTTATGGACTTAATGAATTTGATTATGTATAAATTTTCATATAATTTGATTTTTATTTAATTTTCAACAATAAAATATAAACTATTGCAATTATCAATTAGTTTGATTAATGATAAAAATTGCAGTTTTCATTTGCATGATATACACAATATAAATTTTTCTAAATTTTGAATTTTGATATTAAAAGTTATTTCATGATTGTAAAACTAAAGATAATGTGTTATGAATAATCCTAATTTTTTTTAGATCAGTTATATTTTAGTAGAGATTAGTGGTTAATATATCCATCCAACTGTCTATCTATTATTAACAATCAATAGATATCTCATCCAGGTTTCAAACATGTGCGTCTCACCCAACCCAACATTCTTTTTATTATCTTTTTAGAGCATCTACATCTTAGCAACTCAAATGAGTTTCTAAATAACTATTAACCTCTTTTCAGAAATTAAGATCTCTAAAATTTCTAATTCTCACATTTCTGAAATTAATTTTAGAGTTTCTATTAAGCCATGTAAGTAACAAATTAAAAAGCAGAAATAATTTGAGCTAATTATTTAATCAGCATGGAGTTGATAAACAGTTTTTTAATAAAAAACTTTACTGCATAGTTTGTAAATAAGAAACTCTCTCATATCTTTGAAACTATATTAAAAACTGCCACACATCAGATTAGAAACTTTAATAGTATCAGAGATGCAGATATCTAAAAAATATTGAGCGTTGTCTTTTGTCATCTTACACTCTCACAAGGAGAACATTCTCACGTCATGATCGATCAGTTATTTTTGAGCAAAATAAGAACCATGCCTAGAAAGAAAAAAAAAAAAAACCAAATTTCCTCTGTTCTAAAATCTAATCAATGGCATCAAAATAAGAACCATGTCTAATGACTTCTCCGGAATCCGGAGTAAACAGTGCAACTTGCGAATACAGCATCAGTAATTTAAATTTATCTTCAAGGTGAATTACATTCATTATTATTTTTAAGAATTTATCTTATGCTAAATCATATCAAGTAATTGAAAACATTTAGAATATTTAATCGACGAATCATCGACCGTTTTCTAAAAAATGGTGAGCCCATAAATTCATAACAAATATCAAATTACTGTCCTTTTCAATCAGGTGTGTGTTAGTTAATCAAAGGCCAACAAACAATTAATCTAACTCGGCTGACATCATTGGCCTTCCAATTGAGGTTCATCATCATCATCATCATCATCATAACTTGGGGAAGATTGAGGCAGTGGGGGTACAACTGGCTTCCACAATTCATCTTAGCTTTTCAAATTATGGAGCGCCCATTCTGCGATGTTCGTGTTGGGAGGCAGGGGGTAGTGCATCTACTCACTTCTATTCAGTGCTGTAAACAGGATAGAGTTCTTGTACCATGTTTTTTTTTCATGATGATGCATTCTACAAGAAATGAAACTCTCTGTTGCTTCTCTGTTGCTGATTGGAGTTGCATTATAGATAAAGTCACAAAAAAATTACAAAGTTAGATAGGTAACTTGCTTTCTATAAGATGTCGACTCACATTGATATACTCTGTCTTAACTACTGTTCCTTTATATATGCTCTCTCTCTATAAAATGCCTGTGAATGTTCAACAACAGATTGACATAGTTCGTCGTCGTTTTTTATGGCAAGATAATGCCGGGTCTCGTAAGAAATATTCTTTGATCAATTAGAACTTAGTGTGTTATCTTAAAGAATATGAGAGTTTAGGAGTTGAGGATCTTCACTTAATGAATGTTGCTCTTCTTGTTAAGTGGTGTGGAAAATGACCAATCCTACTTATTCAGGCTTTTGGAAGGGCTTCTGCCTATTTTAAAAAAAAAACAAGAAATGAAACAATTCAAGGTTGTCATGACATATTGATCGATTTATTCAGTAATGAATGGGGAGTCAAGATAATATAATATCAGTGTTATTTCAGTCTATATAACACCAACTCCAAAATCTATCGAATCGACTTTAAATGGTGAATTCAAACCGATCTACTTCATTAGTTGTGCGTTTACATGCAAAATTTATAATTTTTCGAATTTATTTAGTATCAAGTCAAACGGTCAAATGTGTAAGTTTTTAAGTTAATTTTAGTACATTCATTTTTCAATATTTTTTACCGCTTGATTTGATACTAAAATAACTCGAAAATATAAAAAAATTGCATGTAAACACAATATTCATAAAGTAAATCGGTTTGAACGGTTTGGATTAATCGTTTGAAGTTTATTCAATCAATTTTAAAGTTAGTGTCATATAACACCAATGTCATACTAGCCGGACTCATGAATGGGTGTAACTCGAAAAGTTTAGAAATCGAGGGTTCTTTTTTACTTAACAATGAAGGCTCTAAAAGGTCCAAGTTTAGCCGAAGAGGAGGCCCAGGAAATGTTTCAGAGCGAGCCCAAAATACTAAGTAGCCCGGTTTTAACCATTCAAATAGTTAATGAGATAAAAATTGATCTTAGTATATGGGCTGAACAGCAAAGACTAAGTACCTCGGATATTTAAAATTTAAAACTATCAAGAAAAAAACCATCCACATGAAAATATTGCGCTCATTAGATATTAATTTTTTGAGAATAAAAAAAAAACAAGAAGACTTAATTTTATTTTGACAACTTTTTTCAAATCAAGAGGCATAAAGATTATTCAAATAACAATACACTTTTTTCAAATCAAATCTCTCAACTTCAATCCCGACATAACCAAACAAACAATAGAAGCATAAATCACTCAACAGCAACGGCTCCTTCCCCCTTGAGCCTCAGAGTAAAACCCTGGAGCGAGAGAATGACCTGTTTCAGCCGCTCCTTTATATCGGCATCGATCAAGTTACCTTCGCTGTCAAATTTCTGTGGGGGACTGAATGCCTGTACGAAGAGCTCGGGCTTGTTGATGAAATGGAGGTCCAAGAAAACGCCAACCTGGCGTAGATGGTACTGTGACCGCCCCCCGCCGAAACCACCCCCAGCACTGACAACCGCTGCGGCTTTGTCAGCAAAGCAGTTCTGGCCTCTAGATGCCCAGTCAATGGCATTCTTCAAAGGCCCTTCATTAGAATTGTAATGTTAGATTGAGATCATTTTATCTGTACTTGAACTATTCAGAAATTTGACCAAAGATTACACAAATGTAATGCCATGTTGACCTACCAGGCACTATATCAATATGCACTTGTCTGTATTTAGCAATCCTTTCTTTTTTGGTAAACATGTATTGATAACCTAAAGACATGATATCGTATGCACATGTTGCAGTTGACCCATTTTCTCTGAACAGGGGTCAACACTGGTATCATGCAAAAACATTCTATTTGATTTTTCGGAAAGCACCAGACGATAATAAAAATGAAAGATTGATCAAATCCAATGGCCGGGCCTCAAAACACTGGAGTTATCTATTTAAGGTAAGGCACAGTATGCCTGGTTACTTACGCACTCCAACTGTTTGACAAAATGCCCGAGTGAAATATCGCTCAAACAAAAAAAAAGAGATCGGAATTCGGTATACAAACCTGCAATGGAGTAATTGTACTCAGGAGAGGCAAAGAGGAAAGCATCAGCAGAGGCAATCTTCTGACGAAATTCCTCGACTGGAGCTGGGAACTTGCCATCCACCTCTAGGTCAGTGTTAAGCAATGGCAGATCCGTGATATCGGCATCTACAAACTCAATCCCCTTGATCGAATTGCAAATCTCAACCGCTTCAGAATGAAAAAGAGAAAAAAAAAAATATCAAACAACAAGCCCATCGCATAGAGAAGAAATTGTCGGAGATGGTTTGAGAGAAACAAGGAGATCGTACCAGATCGGATGAGGCCACGGTTGTAGGAGCCCCTGCGAAGCGAACCGGAGATGCCAGCGATTCTAATCACAGCTGGTTTCACTGAACCCATGGCTTCTTCTCTCTATCTCTATAAGATTCGATTGGAATTGTGGGGAAGAAAACTAGATATATATTTTGTTTATTCTTACTCTTCCCCGATATTTATAAAGGACTCTTCGCCTTTGATTATAGAGTTGTTATTAGGAGTTGTTATTCTTTCTTTTTAAAATTTAATAAAGTAAGTTTTTGTTATTTCAATCCAAATTGTTAATGAAAGTGAACGAATCAATCTTATTTAAAAATTCAGAAGAGACTTTTTATGTGAATCTGACGTATGACGTATGTAATACCAATATGAGCACAAACGCCCCAGGCCAATGGTGTCAAAAATGTATGTGAGAGCGAGACATCTAAAATCAGGCCGCATCAACGAAGGAGAGCAGCCGCGAGGCGAAGATGTAATTTGAGTTGAAATGTTTATATGCGCTTGGTCCATAAGTGAATTTTGTGGTCCGCATCTGGGCCCATCAGATCAGTCATACATTCATATGAGGATTTGCGCTTTTCTTTGTGTTTGGGTAGACTTGGATATAGGTCCTGATGCGTTTTTCTTTGTGTTTGTGCTTTTCTTTATTGAGATGCTCATCGGACTCAAATTTAGATCCGATGGATTTCGGGACCTCCAATTCACTTTAAAATTGGTGCGCACGTTAAAGCAGATGCGGAAGTTGCTAGCGCGAATCGTAAAGTAGATCGGACAGTCATCGAATTCACTTTGAGTCCGATAGCATCAGACCCAAATTGACCTCTTATTTATTAACAATAGATATATGTATCTTGAACACAACCCTAAATCTAAGTCTACCCAAACACAAAGACAAGCGCAAATCTTCGTATGAAAGTATGACTGACCTGATGGGCCCACATGCGGCCACAAAATTCACTTGTGGACCAAGCGCATATAAACATTTCAACTCAATTACATCTTTGACTCGCGGCTGCTCTCCTTCGTTGAATGCGGCCTGATTTTAGATGTCTCGCTGTCACAGACATTTTTGACACCATTGGCAATTTGGCATGGGGCATTTGAAAATCTACAGAAATTAATGAACGATGATTATTTACATACGGGACATGTCGCATACGACAAGATTCGTACAAATAATTTTAAGTTGCTTGATTGACGTAACGATTCGTACAAATAATTTAAAATTCGTGAGAATCAAGTGTGTTGACTCTTGAGGCGAATAAAACAGATTTGACAGAATAATGTCCATCAAAACGCTCCGAACGTGGTTAGATATAGAAAAGGTGATACAACAATGGGTATAAAAGATCACAAAGGTCATATCTTGAGGCCGTCAGGCTGACAACTACAAGTCGTAATCGGAGATGATCATAGACTGCTTAATTATATACTATATTACATTATTACTATCTATTAGAACATTTTATTAGATTGCATAGTATATAATTGGGTAAATTTCGTTAGAGGTCACTAAACTTTGTCCTTTGTCACAAATTAGTCACTCAACTTTGATTTGTCTCTCCATAGCCACTGAAATTTTAATTTGTCCCAATCAAGTCACCATATAATTTTTCCATCCAAAATATTAACGGAATATAACTTTTCCTTTAGTATTTTGGACGGAATGAGCATATTCCGTTAAAATTTTGGATGGAATGAGCATATTCCGTTATATTTTGGATGTAAAAGTTATAGGGTGACTTGATTGGGACAAATTAAAAGTTCAATGGTTATGCAGGGACAAATCAAAGTTGAGTGACCAATTTGTGACAAAGAACAAATTTTAGTGATCTCCAGCGAAATTTTCCCTATATAATTGTTCAAAAAATAATAGAATAACGCCGTCGGCGGGTGGAACTGAGCAAGGATTGACAGCGAGAGGAATATCCGCACGAAGGGGCTGATATAACTTAGGGGTGTTCAAACGGTCGGTTCGGTTGAAACCGAACTAAAATAACTAAATTAAATTTTGCTTTGGCTTTTTAAAAATAGAACCGAACCGTATGAACCGATTAAGAACCGAACCGAACAAACTGAAGTAAATTTCGTTTGTTTGATTCAAACTGAAGTAAACCTATTAGTTGCCATTATTAACGAAAATTACACAAGTTGTTTCAATTCCATACAAAACATGTAGCACTTGAGAGTAGGTCCGATGCCCATCGGACCTACTCTAGTTCGATGGGTTTAATCACCGTTGATTTGCTTTAAGATTCGTGAAGAACGCTTTAAAATTGGTGCGTATTTGTTTCAATGTTCATGCGCACAATCTCAAACTAGAACGGACAGTCACCGTACTCGTTGAACCTAAAAGTAGGTCCGATGGGCATCGGACCTACTCCGTTCTCAACATGTAGATGTTCTAAAATATATAAACTACAATAAAAGAAAGTAATTCGGTCAGGTCGGTTTAGTCGGTTTTGAAAAGCTTAAACCGAACCGATCCATTTAAACCGAAATAATTCAAAAATTCAACCGAACCAATCCATTTAAACCAAAAAACCGAACTATTTAAACTGAAAATTTTCAATTCAGTTGAAAACCGAACAAACCGAACCGTTTGAACACCCCTAGATATAACAGTCTATGGCTAGTCCATATTTTATAAGTTGGTAAAACTCTTAAGGCCAGCCCAAAAATAGCTGTTTTGATCTAATAGGCTATGGACCAGGGAACGCGTTATGTACATCCACAAAAGGAATATATATATATAGGCTATTGTGCTTCGCGAAGTAAAATGAGAGTTTACTCCGGGTCTTATTTTCATTTTTGAAAATTCAAACAACCGATCCGAACCGTTCAACATGTTCTAAATATTGAAATGTGCTTCGGGACTAAATTTTACATTTTTTGGAATTTTTTTACTATTTATTAAGCCACTTTGAAAGTCGCTGATCTACTGTGAACAGTAAAAAAAAGTAAAATTTTTTGGACCACCGGATCAACGATTTTCAAAATGGCTTAAAAAATAGTAAAAAACTTCCAAAAAATGTAAAATTTAGTCTCCAAGCACATTTCAATATTTAGAACATGTTGAACGGTTCGGATCGATTGTTTGGATTTTCAAAAATGGAAAAATTGGCCCGAAGTAAACTCCCTATTTACTTCGCGAAGCACAATAGCCCATCTATATATATATATATAGAGCTGGGCTATGGTGAGTTGTGAAGTAAGATGTCATTTTTACTTCACGCTCATATTTTTATTTTGAAAATCCAAACAACCGATCCAAACCGCTCAACATGTTCTCTATATTGAAATGTGCTTGGAGACTAAATTTTACATTTTTTGGAATTTTTTTACTATTTATTAAGCCACTTTGAAAATTGCTGATCCGGTGGTCCAGAAAATTTTACTGTTTTTTACTGTTTACAGTGGATCAGCGATTTCAAAGTGGCTTAATAAATAGTAAAAAAAATTCAAAAAAATGTAAAATTTAGTCTCAAAGCACATTTCAATATTTAGAAAAAGTTGAACGGTTTGGATCAGTTTTTGGATTTTCAAAATGAAAATATGGCGTGAAGTAAAACAACCTCTCTCTCTCTCTCTCTCTCTATATATATATATATATTTGAAAAAAAAAGCTGAAAAGTCTGTTTCATATTAATGAAACAAAATTAAGTTACAGAACGTACATTCCTAATATTTGTTCCAAACAAAATATCTCAGTCATGTAGTAAGCATGCAACATAGATGAAAGAGATCAAATAAACTGTCTAACACAAGTCCAAATGCAACAAAATAAACTATCACTAAGCCTCTTCTAAGGGGGCTGGAGATAAGCAATGAGGACAAAATTAAAATTCTGAAAGTTAAGAGCTTGATCTTCATCATGGGTCTTCAGGGTTCACTGATGCTGGTCCTTCTAACTGTGGTGCTAGCATCTCATCTTCGTCCTCTTCAGGAAGCAGAGAACTGAGTGGAATCGCATCTAAAGTCTCTGGAAGCCACATGATTGCTGCCTCTTTAATCTTCTTGCTCTTACTTGTCCAATATTCAACCAAAGAAATTAATAAGCAAAATAATGTTTATTGTTGACTTGTGTGTAATTTGTCTAAAGATAATTTCATTTCTATATTTTCAAATTGTCCAACACATTGCACTGTATACTAAAAAGAAGGCAGCTCTATCAGTAACACCCAGTGAGAGGAGAGGGAAAATTGGAGTATATCCTGACAATTGGACCATTTGTACATAAAATGTTGACTTTTGCCTAACCAGAACAGTACTTGTTGTATTTTAAGGCATTGCAAAAACGATTATTCACAGTTTCAAACTCCTGAGAGCACAAGATGCAATGTGGATCCCCTGTTCATTTTTTCCTAATTAGAGCGTCTTTGGTCAGAATTTTATTATTACTCAAAAGCCACATAAAAACTCGTATTTTGGTGGAACAGGCAATGTCCACCAAAGTAAAGATTGTGATACAGTAACACCTCTAAAATTTAAAAATTTATATAAAGATTTTACTGAAAACCTCCATGTAGATTTTCATCTCCAATCTATCTTATCATGTAAATGAGTAAATCATACTTGACTGAGAATATACATTATGTCAGCCCAGTCCTGCTGGTTGATTCCTGTCAGTATATCCCTAAACCTCACAACCTGACCTTAAGATAGGATGGCCTCAATGACGAGAACATTTTGATTATCACATAACTTATATACTTAAGGAAATCTATGAGCTAATGTACAATTATCAAACCACAAGTCATTCCAAAGAGATACTGTAGACTGTACACCTGGGTCATATCTAGTGCTAACTATACTTAATGATTATAATTTCACTATGTTATTCCAAAATGGTGAGAAAGGTGTTCGATTGTTGGAATAATATTTGTGTATGATCAAAGTTTTCCACATACTGGTATAAGATAAGTCATTTACCTTCCACAACCATTTAAGCAGTAGAGATATATTCGTTAAGCGCAAATCTAGTATGCCTAAACCTCCAAACTGTTTGGCAATGCATGTCTGTGACCACCTAACTAGGGCATATCTTTTTTTGGATGTTTCAGACATTGCCACAAAAATCTTCTTCTAATTTTATCAATTCTAGCTAAGATAGTTTTTGGAATTTTATAGATAAACAATGTATACAAAGGTATTACTGACATGACTGAATTAAGCATACTTAACCTACCTCCACTAAAGAGCATCTGACTTTTCTAATGTTGTAACTTGTATTAAATTTTATCAACTAAGAAATTTCATCAGAGATGGCTAATTTGGTATTGTGTAAAGGCAAGCCAAGGTATGTAACAAGGAAAGAACTCCAATGACATCTAAAGTATTATCATTATTTAAATTAATGGGGTACATCTCAGTTTTTTTCAAAATTTATTTTGATGTCAGAGAGTGATTCAAAAGTTATCATTGTCCACCATATTACTTGTACAACTTTCTCATTAGCTTGTAAAAATAGTATGGTTTCATCGGCACAATGACAATTAGCGATAGCTTTTTTATCTAAGCATAGTGGCCCCAATCTCTTAAGTATATTGGATTCTCTATCTTTGTGAAAAAAAAATTCTTAATACATCAGCTGCCATTATAAAAAGAAAGGGGATAAAGGAACCACAAAATGAATATGAACCACAAAATGAACTTGATTAATTTGCACTTGATTAATTCAATCCAAATTGTTAATAAAAGTGAACGAATCAATCTTTTATTTAAAAATTCAGAAGAGACTTTTTATGTGAATCTGACGTATGACGTATGTAATACCAATCTGAGCACAAACGCCCGATGCCAATGGCCGGATTCAACGAAGGAGAGCAGCCGCCAGTCAAAGATGTAATTGAGTTGAAATGTATATGCGCTTGGTCCACAAGTGAATTTTGTGGTCCGCGTGTGGGCCCATCAGGTCAGTCATACATTCATACGAGGATTTGCTCTCTTCTTTTTGTGTTTGGGTAGACTTGGATTTAGGGTTGTGTTCCAGATGCAGCGGATAAATATACGGTAAGAAAGGTTGATCAAGGGGTGTCAACGGATACGGTAAGGATCGGATGAAAGCATTTTCATATCCGTACCCATTACAAATTGTTTTTACCTGTACTTTATTCTTACCCACTACGAATTATCTTACCCGTATCCTATCCATATCCGTTATAATTGTCGGATAACGAAACGTGTTTTAAAAGTCTAAACTTTATTGGAATTTGCTGAATTTATTTACGTGTTTTAATAGTTAATTAAGCATAACACAACTATCAAGAATAATTGGAGAATTAATATTCATTACTCATTAATATATATATAATATAGTGCTTGGCTATTATGCTTATATAAGCATATGCCCACATATGCTTAAATGAGCATTTTTGCGTTTTCAATGTTCAAATGGTCGATCCGACCGTTCATCTTGTTCTCCATATTAATATGTGCTTGGAGACCAAATTTTACATTTTTCTGTATTTTTTTACTATTTATTAAGCCACTTTGAAAGTTTCTGATCTGGTGGTCCAGAATTTTGGAAACACTGTTTTTACTGTTCACCCAGATCAGCAATTTTCAAAGTGGCTTAATAAATAGTAAAAAAATTCAGAAAAATGTAAAATTTGGTCTCCAAGCACATATTAATATGGAGAACAAGATGAACGGTCGGATCGACCATTTGAACATTGGAAACGCAAAAATGAGTTATAAGCATATGTGGGCATATGCTTATATAAGCATAGTAGCCAGCCCCATCTATATATATATATATATATATATATATATATATATATATATATATATATGAGGAGGGTTCAAATGCCTCCATTTTTCATGCCTCCACCATGCCTCCATATTTTAAAACTTTAATAACTCAAAATTTAAAACTTAAAAGTCGAAATAAAACCGTTGGATATGATCTACATCATTTTATCTATGCACGTGTAAAAAATTATGACATTTAAATTTTGTTTTGGTTGTCATCAAGAGCTTGTAAAAAACATACTAATGTAGATAATTTCTAGACGTTGATTTTTCAACTTATTGATTCACATAAAAACAAAATCAAAATGTGATAATTTTTTATGAGCACATAGATAAAATGATGTAGATCATATCTAACGGTTTTATTTTGACTTTTAAGTTTTAAATTTTGAGTTATTAAAGTTTTTAAAAATGGAGGCATGGTGGAGGCACAAAAAATGGAGGCATTTGAACCCTCCTCTATATATATATATATATATAGAGGAGGGATCCACTTACAACAAATTTGAGTTACAACAAAGTTACAACATTCATTTTTTTCATTTTCAAAGTCCAAATCGTCGATCCAAACCGTTCAACATGATCATCTAAATAAAATGTACTTGCAAATCAAATTTTATATTTTTTTGAATTTTTTTACTATTTATTAAGATGGGTACAAAATTCAATGGTCTAAGTATGGCTATTTTTTGTAAAATACTTAATAAATAGTAAAAAAATTCAAAAAAATGTAAAATTTGATCTGCAAGTACATTTTATTGTGGAGATCATGTTGAACGGTTGGATCGACGATTTGGACTTTGAAAATGAAAAAAATGAATGTTGTAACTTTGTTGTAACTCAAATTTGTTGTAAGTGGATCCCTCCTCATATATATATATATATATATATATATATAGGAGTTGGCTACGGTGCTACGCGAGGCATAGAGGGCCTCTGTGCTACGGCTCAATATTTGAGTTTTCAAAATTGTAACGATCGATCTGAACTGTTCAACATGATCTCCATATAAATATATACTTGCAAACCAAATTTTACATTTTTTAGAATTTTTTAACTATTTTTTTAGATAGGTAGAAAATCACTTGATCTGAATGGTACATAATTTTCAGATCAAGTGGTTTTCTACCTGTCTAAAAAAATAGTAAAAAATTTCTTAAAAATATAAAATTGGTTTGCAAATACATATTCATATCGAGATCATGTTGAACGGTTTGGATCGACCGTTAGAATTTTGAAAATCAAATATTGAGCCGACGGAGGCCTCTATGCTACGCGTAGCATATTAGCCAGATTCAATATATATATATAGGAGGGATCAAGTTAGAACAAATTTGAGTTACAACAAAGTTACAACGATCATTCTTTACATTTTAAAATTCCAAATTGTCGATCCAAACCGTTCAACATGATCTCCACAATAAAATGTGCTTCCTGATCAAATTTTATATTTTTTTGAATTTTTTTACTATTTATTAAGTATTTTACAAAAACTAGTCAAATTCAGACCATTGAATTTTGTACTCATCTTAATAAATAGTAAAAAAATTCAAAAAAAAGTAAATTTTGATCTAAAGCACATTTTATTGTGGAGATCATGTTGAACGGTTTGGATCGACGATTTAGAATTTCAAAATGTAGAAATGATTGTTGTAACTTTGTTGTAACTCATATTTGTTGTAACTTGATCCCTCCTCATATATATATTATAATTATCCGATCGAAAACGGATACGGAATAGACTTTACCCGTATCCTTATCCGTTTAGATAATGAAAAAAAAATATTTATCTGTACCCATATTCAATAAATTTATGAAAAAAATCTTATCCGTATCTGTCTTATTGAATACGATACGGACCGGATAAACAGATAAAAGGGTGCCATTGACCCTCTAGGTTGACCTGATTATATTGAATTATTAGAATTTTTTTTTTTTAAGAAACAGTCATTTGTCTATTGCGGGCTTGCGGCCCGGATACAGCGGATAAATATACTGAAAAGAACGCCGAAATTTTTATTTTTAACATTTTAAATAAATTAATTAATAAAATAACCATCGTTTCTGGTCAATTCTATATTTAACACGGCCGCAGAACACCGGAGCGGACCCATTTGGGGGAGGCCGCAGCATGCCGGAGCGGACCCCCATATGGGGCCGCAGAATGCCGGAGCGGACCCGGGTCCGCAGAATACCGGAGCGGACCCTAGTCTTTATATCCCGAAAATGACAGCAACATTTCATTCCACACTCTCACACCTTCTCTCTCCTGAGTTAGCTCTGATCTGTAAGTTTTTTCTCTCTTCTTTTAAATTTTTTATTTTTATTTCAGTAGATTAATAATTTAATTAGAATAATTAATTTAGCAATAATTTAATTAGAATAATTAATTTAAATTAATTAATTTAGTTAATTTTTAATTGTAGGTTTCTTCTGTATTGAATTGAAAAATGGCTCTTATGGTATCCATCTACACTGGTGGGGATGTATTAACAGGTCCTAATGGGGTTTACTAGAGTATTGGACCCGTTACTGTGATCCCGGTATTGCCAGGTACGGATTATTTGGGACTTAAATCAAGTATATGTGGGAATTTGGGGTTGGATCAGGGTCAGTATGACCTTAAAATTGATGCCAAAATTAGCATGCCGACTAGTTCGGCACAAACCTGGTTCCAACTATTTCCAATTCAGAATGAGGGAGTCTGGCAGGTATTGTATAACCAAACCATGAGTTTTTCTGGGGGTGCATACAAGATAATTGACCTATATGTGGAGGTTACCAGAGCCCGGCGTTCGAACCCAGTTCAGAGGTTAATCCAGGGTCGTAGTCGGGGTAACTCATCCGGCTCTAGTCCATCCCCTGTCCAAATTGACCAACCGTCCAGTAGTCGGGCCCCAGTTCAGAGGGACCGACCCTCCCGTCGGGCCCCATCCCAGACTGACCAGCCTTCATCTAGTCGGACCGCTCATTGGGGTCAAACTTGTAATCCGGATGAATCTGATGAAGAAGTGGATCCGGAAATACTAGAGGCAGAGGAAAATTGGGGTCATATTGATCCTGAGGGTATGAGCGATTATTCTGACCAGGAAGATACCGGGCCTGTGCTCGGACTATCAAGGAAATTCAAGATGGATAGTGAGTTTCAGATAATGGATCGCGGGTTTCAGCACCCGATTCATGCTTTCAACGACACATCAGGGTTTATGGAAGCCAATTCGGGTTTGTTTGGAAGTAGGGCAGATTTTGAGAATGAATTGTCCGAGGGACAAACATATGACTCAAAAGAGGAAATGAAGAGCGCAATTGCCAAGTTTCACATCCTTTGCAACAAAGAGTTAATACCTACGCACAGTGACCGCACAAGAATGAGGTTCAAGTGCAAGGACAGTTACTGTGGGTGGTACATACTCGCAAGGGCCACCGGTTATGGACCACAATGGCGTGTCTCCAAATGGCCAACACAACATTCATGCCACGCGGATGCGACAAGAACAGATCACGCCCAGTTGTCAGCTGCTATGGTTGCCGAGTGTATATCCGCTCACATGAGGAACGATGTCGACTTGAGTATTCAGGCTGTCCGAATTGCTGTTGCTGAAAGGTACAACGGTCAGATACCGGCGTACAACAAATTATGGCGTGGCCGTGAGTTGGCAATAGCCCGTCAATTTGGCAGTTGGGAGGGGTCATACGCTCTTGTAGTTCCATTGTTGGAGGCAATGAAAAGAAGCAACCCAGGTACTACATTGTTCCTTCAATTTTTACGTCATTTCATTATCAATCAAAAATTGAACTTATTTTTTTAAATTTATTGACAGAAACATTGTTTGAGGTGACCTCATATCCCACTGGTGAACCTGGACCATGGAGGTATTTTCATAGGGCGGCTTGGGCATTTGGACCGTGCATAGCTGCTTTTCAACATATCAGACCGGTCATCACAGTTGATGCATGTTTCCTGTCAGGCCGGTATAAAGGTAACTAATTTGATTGTTTTCACTTTATTTTTTTTAGTTGATTTCGACTCTTACAAAATTTATTTTACCACAGGCAAGCTGTTGATTGCAACCGGGTACGATGCTGAAAATCAGCTCCTCCCGTTGGCTTTTTCACTGGTAGAATCAGAGAGTTATGACGATTGTGCCTGGTTCATGAAATGGTTGAGGATCAATGTAATCCGCTCCAGATTCATGTGTGTCATCACTGATAGGGGAAAGGGTATCAAGAAGGTGTTCAGACAAGATGATATGGGGTGGAACGAGGAGGATGAGGATCAATGTGTTCACCGTCTTTGTGCTACTCACATAGCCGAGAACATGAAGAAGAACGGTTGCAGTGATAAGGCAATCCGTTTTTTTAGAATATGTGTGGCTAAGAGGAAGATGAGGAGGTACGAGCAAGGAATGCAAGCAATAGGGCAGGCATGTGACATTGCCCTCAATTGGCTGGACGGTGTGGGTAAATATTTGGATCAAGATGAGAACGAGTGCCCCAAACCATGGAAGATATTCCAAGCACTGGACGGTGGTTACCGTTGGGGCATCATGACTACAAACGGGTCCGAGTCGCTTAATAAGGTCTTCAAGTCCTCTCGTAGGCTACCGGTTGCAGCAATAATTGAAGACACATTTTACAAATGTATGACATGGTTTGCGCAAAGGAGGGCCAAAGCGGAATGGGAAGTCAGTCAAGGTCAGCAATTCTCGTGTCGTGTGCATAAGGTACTTTTATTTGTAGTTATTTCTTCATAAATTTTAATGAAGTTTGTTAAAAAAAATATCTGACTTCTTCATTATTTTTTAATTTTTCCTAGCTGATCAACAAACGGTTCGAGAGGTCCGATAAAATGAAGACGCTGGGGGGCTTTGGAAACAACAACGAGTTCGAGGTAACCGCCACACAGGAGAGAGTTCACGCTTTCATACCTGACGATTCTGGTCGGTATACCAAGGCCAATTACAAATACACGGTGATAATCGGGGATGATCACACGGTAACTTGCACGTGCCAGAAGCCTCAATTGGAGAGAATACCGTGCTCTCATGTTCTGTCCGTGTGTCGTCTCCGAGGCATCGACCCTGGCGTCTTTGTAAGTCAATACTATCACATCCATACACTGATCAACACATGGAGCGCACAATGGCATGTGTATGAAAATCAGTCGGAATGGCCTCCACGCGATGGCCCGGTCCTTGTTCCAGAGGAAAAAAATATTTCTGTTGGCAGAAGACAGCACGACAGAATTCCGATGTGGATGGACGTTCTACATAATAGGAGAAGAGGACACCAAGCCGGCCGAGATACGCAAGAAAGACAAAACAGAGCTGCTCGAGCTGCACGAGATTGAGAGTTAATGTTGCTTTTTTAATTGTACTTGTAAAACTGTTGTTTATTTTCGGTTAATTAGACGTATTTGTACTTGTAAAACTGTTGTTTATTTTCAGTTAATTAGACGTATTTTCGGTTAATTATATGGCTCATTGTTCTATTGTAATGTTTCTTTTGATCAAACAAACGACGAACAACAATTTCAGATTAAACGACGAACAACAATTTCAAACATAAGTACACACAACTTCCAGTACAAACTTGATAAAAATTTCCAAAACAAAATCATAATCAACTTCAGAATCAGAAAAAAAAAACAGGGTCCGCTCCGGCATAGTGCGGACACGGGTCCGCTCCGGCATTCTGCGGACCCATATGGGGGTCCGCTCCGGCATGCTGCGGCCTCCCCCAAATGGGTCCGCTCCGGTGTTCTGCGGCCGTGTTAAATATAGAATTGACCAAAAACGATGGTTATTTTATTAATTAATTTATTTAAAATGTTAAAAATAAAAATTTCGGTATTACTGCATTTGGTTTTTCAGGAAATCATAGGATGAAATTTAAATAAAAATATATGAATATTGTGTTTTTAGTTTGATTTTCATATACATGACACTTTGTTAGTGTTAGTTATTTATTGTATCATTTTGTGAAATCAAATTGTGAAGGATCTTATATATTTTGTTATAGATTTTTTTATTAAAATAATTAATGATATTATTAGCCAAATTCGGGTTCCGCCGCTGATGCCCGAAATTTTTATTTTTAACATTTTAATAAAATTCATTAATAAATTAACCATCGTTTTCGGTCAATTCCAAATTTAACACGGCCGCAGAATGCCGGAGCGGACCCATATGGGGGGTACCGCAGAATGCCGGAGCGGACCCTCATATGGGTCCGCACAATGCCGAAGCGGCCCCCATGGCCGCATAATGCCGGAGCGGTCCCCGGCCTATATATAGGGCTGCAGAATTCCGATTTCATTACATCTCTTTTGAAGTTTGAATCCCTTCGACCTCGGGTAAGTTTTCTTCTTCTTCTCTTGTTTTAATTTTTAGTGTAGAGTAGTAATTAGGTGTAGGTTTAGGGTTTAGGATTAGGATTTAGGTTTAGAGTTTAGATTTAGGATTTAGAATTAGAATTGTACCAAAATTTAATTCGATTGTACCCAAATTTAAATAGAATTGTACCTAAATTTAATTCGATTGTACCCAAATTTAATTAGAAATGTACCCAAATTTAATTAGATTGTACCCAAATTTAATTAGAATTGTACCCAAATTTAATTAGATTGTACCCAAATTTAATTCGATTGTAACCAAATTTAATTAGAATTGTACCCAAATTTAATTAGATTGTACCCAAATTTAATTCGATTGTAACCAAATTTAATTAGAATTGTACCTAACTTTAATTAGATTGTACCCAAATTTAATTAGATTGTACCCAAATTTAATTCGATTGTAACCAAATTTAATTAGAATTGTACCCAAAGTTAAACCGGACTTTTACCAAACTCTCATATTTGACCAAATATTATCCAATACAGCATGAGTACCAGTAGAGATATACCATCCTCCAGTAGGGGTACACAGCATGCTCCTACAGCCACGCCATACGAGATGTCTCAGTACATCGAGACATCATTGGCGGATGTTCCGGGTATCCGGAGTCGCACCGACAGGGTCAGCGACTTCTTGTGGTATCCGAATGCGGAGCATCGGATATTAGAGGCTGCCACTGGGGTAAGTAAATTTGTCATATTTATAAATTTGTCATCTCAAATTTTTGATGAATGAACTTGATCTGATTATTTACTTAAATGCAGGGTTTGGATGCGGTTACGGTTCGTCACAACCGCCAGCATCTACGGTACCAGCCGGCGTTAGGGGGGGTTTTACGCTCGATGGGATTGTACCAGATATCCCAGATGGCCGAGGAGAATGCTGACGAGGGCTTATCTTCTGGCCTCGTTGAGCGATGGCGTCCGGAGACGCACAGCTTTCATCTCCCCCATGCTGAGATGACAGTCACCCTACAGGACGTCAGTTGCCTGTGGGGTATGACTATTATTGGGGAGCCGGTCACGGGCGTCGAGTACGGAGATTTTCGTGCATTGTGCTTAGAGCTATTGGGTATCCCGCACGAGGATCTCCAGAAAGCGAAGAAGAGAGGTGAGAAGACTGTGGTCTCGCCCAGCTGCATCAGCTTGGTAAAGCTGCGGGCGAGATTTCAGGTCTTTCCGGATCGACCAGATCAGGTATTTGCTTGTACAAGATTTAATTTAAATAATATTATATTTATTTTCTTGTAAGTAATGTTCTAATTTAAATCTATAACAGGTGGTTATTGACCGATATCTGCGCGCCTATATTTTGGAGATGATCACCTGTCGGTTGTTTCCGGATTCGCATGGAGATCAGGTGCGGCTGTGTTACCTCGAGCTTCTGCGCGACCTGTCCACTGCGGGCAGGTTCAACTGGGGAGGTGCCACGCTGGCATGCCTATATAGGTAAGAAACACCTTATAAATATTTTCAAATAGTATACATCGTAGTGTAGTAACAATGACTTTGTTTTCTTGTAAAGGGGTCTTAACACAGCCTGTCTGAAGAAGAACAAGACCTTCATAGGACCGTGCATGTTACTACAGCACTGGTCCTATGCACATCTGATTGTTGGCCGTCCAGTCCTGGCTAGCAAGACAGATGTGCCGCAGTGGGGCAAGCCCGAGCCGGACAACTGCCCTGCATTTGCCGCCAAGTATTGCTATCCCAAGATTTGGGTGGGTGCAGGGCATGGCGCGTCGCTCGGCATCACATTCTGGAGACAGGAGATCGAGCATCTCAGAGATGATGCCGAGTTTGTCACTTGGGAGCCCTACAGAGATTATGTAAGTTTACTTTTATTTTTATTTTATTTAAATTTTTTCCAGTTCGACTTGATATACGATATTAAATCTATACTTCCAGGTCGAGGTGGATGGCGCACATCGGCAATATCTTGAGATATTGCCAGAGCGATGTCGTCAGCAGGAGCGTTTCTGGCGTGCAGTGGTGCCGCTCATATGTTTTCAGGTACCGTAATTTCTTTATGTTAGTTATTTACACAATCAACTTAATTTAATAAAAACAGTCTAACGTATTAATATATATATATCATCGAGCACCATTACCCCGGACGGGTCATGAGACAGTTCGGGATGCGCCAGCTTGCTCCGCCCCCGGCACTGATCAGTGAGGATGTCTGGCGAGCTCTGCACCATCCCAGGGAGACCACTGCAGGCAAGGCTGGGGGATTGCTCGTGTCGATTACGTGTTCGAGGCAGGACAGGCAGATCCCCCATTGGCCGAGCCCGACAGTCAGATGGATGTCGCGCCAGTGTAAGAAATTTTATTAATTCACTACTTCAACTATGGCTTTTTGATTGGAATATCTAACATTTGTTGTAATTCGTACAGACCTTACAGAGATTGGTATCAGGATCACGGCGCGTACACCATCTTCATTGAGGGCTACATCGCCGACAACCCGCACGAGCGGGTACCGAAGCCGAGGGATCGTAGAGGACGGATCCACGGTATTATCCCCGCCGGCGCACCTCTCGCAGCCACGGTATTTTTAATTTGAAGTTTCAAATTCAAAAATATTAATATTTACAATTGTACAACTTCTTCATAATTTTTTCAATTTTCAGGCATTATATCTTGTCAAGAGTTGCGTCATAGGGGCTACGATGGCCGTCACCAGGGGATGGAAGAGGCTCGGGAAGGTCATCCTCAAGCACAACGTACCCGCAGTGTGCCAGTGTGGGTACAGGGCGCGCCTCGACTCACTACTGAGGTGCGCTGGCTTGGGCGGTGTTGATGCGGTCGACGACATATCTGACGAGCCCGATGTCTATGTCCCATACACTGGTGATGAGGACGTGTTTGCTCCCGTCCATGATGCTACGACGGTCAGTCAGGTGTTCGACCGAGGTGCCGAGTTGATGGGCCGAGCAGCACATGAGGCCATGGGATCCCAGTCTAGGATGCTTGCCGAGGTATAATTTAAATTAAAATACGTAACTGTGGTTTTTTTCTTATTCAATACATTATCTAATTTGTAAGTTACTACAGGGTGGAGACGGGGAGGACCTGTGCTTCAATATTGGGTGCGATTATGGCACAGAGGGAGATGGACTGTATTCCCCAGGTTACAGTCCCACTCAGACAGTACCTTCTGCCTATGAGCCAGGGTATGTTCAGACAGAGCCCATCCCGCCGTTCCCTGGCCAGTCCTCACAGCAGGTACCTCACCCTTCCCTCCTCGATGACCCTATTGCCAGACAGGCGTTTTTATTCACGCAGGCTGAGTCTGGACAGACCACAGTTTTTGGTCCTGGGATCCAGCAGACATCCGAGATTGAGGAGGTTCCCCAGGAGCCGGTTCAGTCTACGGATGTCCAGGCATCCAGCTCAGCATCCTCCGGAGATACAGACGAGACGCCACTATGCAGGCGGGGTCGGGGGTTTAGGAAGAAGAAGGCGAGGACGGTGTTTAGTCCAGAGCCGTAGATTGTTAGATGTTTTGTTAGATTGGTAGATTCTTATTTGGAGTATTGGTAGATGTTTTGTCAGATACTTATTTATTTCGTTGATTAGTTTCTTGTTTGTTTGATTTTGTTGTTATTTATTTATTTTGTTGATTTTATTATCTCAGAGTACACAAAAGAATTTCAAAGAAACCACATATCTAAAATATTTCAAACGAACGACCAAAAATACGATACGACCAAAAATCAATTTAAACTACATTCGAAACTAAATAACACTTAACATATATACAATTTCGTATTTCTAAAATAAAAAATAAAGGGACCGCTCCGGCATTATGTGGCCACGGGGGCCGCTTCGGCATTGTGCGGACCCATATGGGGGTCCGCTCCGGTATTCTGCGGTACCCCCCTTATGGGTCCGCTCCGGCATTCTGCGGCCGTGTTAAATTTGGAATTGACCGAAAACGATGGTTAATTTATTAATGAATTTTATTAAAATGTTAAAAATAAAAATTTCGGCTGTTATGCCGTGTCCTTGTGGCTTGTGAGCTTCCTCGAAGCTGCATTAATTAATTCTATCTAGTTTTATAGGCCTTGACTGCATTATTTTATTTTTTAGGAAGCCTTGTGCATTAAATAATTTTCCGATTCACTCGCATAAATTCTACTTCTGGAAGTTCCGCAAAGTTGCTGACAATTGCTGACATATTCTCTAGCAGTCTAAGCATATTAAAATCTATACATTCATTTTCACACGTTATCTCTATCTTCGGCACATTGTGAGGTTGGGTAGACATTTTGAAAGGGGGAATCGGATCATGCAAAGTGATGTTGTCGTAAGCAGACCAGCGGTTCCCGAAATTATTTTAGTTAACACGGAAAAAAATCAAAATAAAATGATTACCATCCCTCCAGCATATTTTCAATTCTAAGATTTTCAACCGGAAAATAAATCTGCTGCAATTCTTAGGAATCACATGAGCCTGTTATTTCAAATCCAAACCTTAATCTGTTTTGACATTCGTGCATTTAAAAAAAAAAGATTATATTTGAAATTACAGATACCTGCAATTTCCATGGATCACAGCAGATTTATTTCCTCGGAACCGACACAGGTTACCACAATGCCGATACACGTGTCCTACTTTGTAGAGTCCGGGGATCAGATTTACTCCCAGCAGGTGCCTACTCGGGATGACATAGGGGGTCAGTATTATTTATGCTTTGAGATTCGTGCTAAGTGAAAATGAACAATTTTAGAACGTCCGATTCAATTGTGTTGAGTCAGGTACCTGGGAGGATGTGAATTCTATATAAAGCACCTCATTATTCACCGTACAGTTCAAAATTTGAGATCTCTCTTTCTCTGTATATTTCCTGCCTTACCAATCCAGGCAATTCTCCCTTTGATCTCTCTACATACCGTTGCCAAAAAAAATGGACAATTCACCGAACCAGGACTGCTCTGTGGAGGCCCAAACCGATCTCCAGGTCGTGCAGCTTGGCCTCCAACCGACGGAGGCAGTCGTCACGGGAGCTGAAGATCACAGAGTGAGAGTGGTCAATATGGAGCAGCTAATCCTAGACCCTGAAGTCGAAGACGGCTTCTTCAGCGAGCCTACACAATATGCAAGCTGGCTTTCATATCTTGAAAGTTTCATCTTAGGTCCTAATCAGAGGAATCAAATCTGGCGGTTGAGGCTTCTCGCTGGCATCTCCTTTTACATAGCCGCACTGACTGGTATACACTTTTACCCTGACGTTTCCAAGGCCAGTGATCCATATCAGGTGATTCTTTCTTTCTTTCTTTCTTTGCTTCTGTGGGGCACTCAATTGCTTTGCAGCACAGAAAAATGTGCTGCACAGCTCTCAACCATTCCATCGCTTTAAGATTTGTTCAGGACCAATCTCAACATCCCCTCTGAAAATCCGTCCAGCGGAGTTGCTGTGCAGCAAAGGAGGACTGCGGGACTTGTGTTGTTGGTCCTTTGATAGTTCATATACGCACTTATTGTTTTATAATAATTATTAATCCTATTATATAACTTGTCCTTTGTTGTTGGTATACGTACTTTTCTGGTTCTAAAGTATAATTTTCTAACTTGGGTTAATATTTATTTGAATTTATTTTTCAGATGGTGATGCTCACAACAACTATTGGAACTCCTATAGTTGTCGCGGCGATTAGTCTTTGTGTCAGTTCTTGGCGTGCATCTGTTCCAAACGGACGAAGCAATTGTATAACAGGATTATCAGTTCTAAATATTATTATGCTTTGTGGTCTAGCTATTTATGTGATGCATAAACGTGGAACTGGAAACTAAGAGGTCAACAGAGCTGCTGAGTAGCTACTTGAAACTTCTTTCTTTGGGCCTGTGTATAATTTCATATTGAATTAGTTTTTATTTTATATAGTTTTAAGTGTATATATCTCTATGTATATATCGGTTTGAGGTGTTTTTATTTTTCAAAATGCTTGTTTCATTTTTCTGTACAATAAAGGTCCAATATATTGAATGTTTACCACTATTTTTTATGTGTCTATTTCTTTTTGTGATTTGGTCCTCAAATATGGTGCTAACTACGATGACACGCAAGCAGTGGAGCCTTTTCACTGCTTCACCTTTGCCTCTCACTATGCGCGAGCTTGTCTTGTGAGAGGTACATATACATACATATGTGTGTGTTGGCTGGTACCGGCTGGTTTTGGTAAAACGACGAATAATGTCCAAGTTGCTGTTTACCTCAAAAAAAAAAAGGAAAACTAA